>JAWDGP010003407.1:0-212500 GCA_033675545.1 Elysia crispata
TGTGACTGGATATGTCACTATGCCAAAACACGTAGTTTTTGCTTCTGAGAATGAATGTAAATTGTTGTACACTGCTTGTTAACACTTTAGTTTCAACCCTGAAATGGGTATTTCTTCAGTAATGAACAGAAACTTTACTTTGATCTTCTTCTTGTGTGTTGCCTCTAACAGATAATCAGTGATGCCAATTCTCCTTAAAATTGAAGAAATTTGTGAAATTGAAACTCACTTTAAAACTTCTATCATTGAGTGGGCACTCATTTAAAAAGTTCCTCAAGAACCCTCTAGTATTTTTTTCCTTTTTATTTTTATGTAAATTGATAACTTCTGAATACTTTATAAGGTTACAAAACAGCATCACCATCTTTTCTGTCCATATGAAACTTAAAAAAAAAAATGCCGTTTGACAAAGTTATGCAGTACTCTTATACTAAAGAACACAGCTCAATTTTTCTAGCCCTGCGAAGTACTGAGGACAGTTTCATGTTTCGAACTTCAGTTCCATGAGTTCAGTTTCTTTTCATTCATCTCGCTTCTGATACAAATCTAATATCTCATGACTAGATTCTGCTGTGCCAACTTATATTTAACTTTAGATTGGAGATCTAATTCTTGTGGTTCCACAATGTTCCAAGTTTTTTCTAGAAATTTATATTTTAGTCTAGATATATGAATATCTAGATCTGAACCTATTTTTGACCAGATTCTTGAATAATAATGTTTTCGAAGCCTCATCAAAGATCATATTTAGTGCTGATAAAATAGTGGCAGTTTAGGCCTAGATAGGTTCTAGTGGTCCATTTCAGGTGAATGAAAAAGACATTGTTGAATTTTATATTGGGTTGGCCTTCCTAGACATTGATAAGATTCCTTGGTCATAATTCATTGCCTATTATTATTATTATTATTATTATTATTATTATTATTATTTTTATTTAGTGTTAGATGTTTTTCATGTATGGTCCTCATTGATTGAGGAATAAATGAAGAATAAAGGAAAAGTTCATAAATATTTTTTCTAGAGTTGGCGTCACTGGATAATGTTACAAAGACAGTGTATATGCAAATGATTGCATAAATCTTTAGTATTTATTTAAACCTAATTTATGTCTTTATTTGTTATTGCAGATATGATGTTTTCAGGCAGAGAATGACAAAAAGGATTCATGAGATCCTTAGCAACTCAACATCATCAACAGCATGAAAATCATTACCATCGTCACTTTAGGAAGATAAAACATTTATCTAGTGGATGAAGACGTTTGCAATTCAAAGCAAACCGGTGATACTTTCTTCAATGCTTGAGCATAATTAAAAAAAAGAGTATTACATTATCCATAAAGAAGAGATTATGGAAGAAAAATCTTGCAGCTAATGTTTTGAACCTTTCATGAATTCATATGTCTTATACAATGACTGCCATTTAAAACACAAATTAAAAAGACTTAGCGGTCCAAAGACAAAATTTTCAGTCCAATGAAGCAAAATTTCTTTACAAAGACAGACTGGACATTGTTTGTGAAATGAGCAATTAAAGATAGTGATCTAAATGAAAGGAAGCATAAGAGTTACATATTTGAGGGTTTCTGATTCTGTCTATAGAAAAGTGTGTGTGTGTGTTGTGGGGGGGGGATATCTCATTAAAGTTTATTAATGAGGATGTATGATAGGGTGGAGTAACTGTTAACTTTGCTTCATCCAGATCACTTTTTAACGAAATTATATTTCCCCTCTATTTCTGAAGAGTCGGAGAAGAGCAACTACCTTACCTAAAAATATAGCTCAGAAGTTGACTTTTCATTCCTCTTTAAAAAAAAAAAGCCAGACATTTTGCAAAAGTTGAATTGCTCTTATTTTATATTATTTCTGTGAAGCCTCCTAGCTTTCAGTAATGTAGCCTGCTAGTTAAAGGAGAAAAACATTCTTTAACTTTGGCTAACATAAATTTTGAGTAGAGTTATCTATATTAAATGGCTTTTTTTCTATCTAGCAAGTAGCAAATTTTCTGCTTTTGTTCCCTCTTCATTAAATATTCTTAATTTAATTCACATGCCTGTAATTGTGCATTTTTTTTTATTACAGGGCAAACTGATTTGTTGTTGAAAATTGTCACAAAAAAGTGAGGATAAATATTGTGAAACAAATTGCTTATTTATTGCTGATGATGTTGCTGCTGATTCTGTGATAGAAATTTTTTCTGTTCTGTTTTTTTTTTTTTTTAGTTTTGTTTTTTTGCAACTAATTCTGTTTTGTCAAGAGACATTTTGGTGGGTTGTATGTAATTGTTGAATTTCTACTTAAAAGAGATCTAATGAAAATAGTTTTCTGTAACATAAATAACATGTTTTTCTTGGAATGATATGTTCAGTTAAAAGAGTTTCTATTGTCTATGTTGAGGGTTTGTTGTTTAAAAAACTATTGGATTTCTATTCCAGATAAACCACTATTTACAGAAATGTTTTTTTTTTATGTTAACTTGAATACCAAACCTCAACGTCATTATTTACTCAAGTCATACCTTTACTAATTAATCTATATTATAAGTTTCATACTCATATTATACCTAATTTTTAAGTATTTCGCATGCAAGCAAGGCAATTGCTTTTGTATCTGTGCTTGAAAGATTCAGTAGGGAGGTCAGAGAAGTGTTTCAGTTTCTTTCTCAATGTGAGCCATGAGTATTAGAGTGAGGGAAAAGAAAAGACTTGTACATTTTCATCAAGTTTTGCTTAATAGACATATGTTCAAACACCTTCTCAACCCCTTTCAAATTAACATCTTTTAAGTTTATATAAAGGTATATCATTTTTTATGCTGATAGATTTTTGTAAAGCTTAATACATTTTTTTAATGCCAGTGAGATTGCCAGTTCTAAAGAAAAATTAGCAAATATATGCTTAGATGTTCAGCAACTAGGTCAAATAGCAGTATGTTGCTGATAAAAATTATTGTGTGAAATTGTTACGAATGATGTCCTTTGACTGAGAGTGGATGTAGCATAACAGATATTGTTATTTAAGGTACTGTTAGAGAAGTTTACTTCTAATTCTACAGAGATAGGTCTCTCAAAAAGAAATAATTCATGTAAGTTATGAGTATAAAGTTATACACTTAATCTTTTTTTAGCATTATGGATACCAGGTAAAAGAACTAGGATCAAAATTTGAAACACTGTACAATATGGTTTGATTTGTTTTGTTGCACACATTTTTATATCAAAATTTTTTAAAGTTATTTATCATTTTTAATCTAGTCATACAGGGGGTACACAATGTTACAATGGCCAATTTTCATGACACCTTTGGGTATTCTTAGCAACTTCTTACCACAACTACAAAGAGAACATAATTATTTCCTAGCAAAAAGTCAGATTTTACTACCAAATCACACCTAGGTATTAATGGTAGAAAACGACAGGTAGACGTTTGATGTCCTGATAAACTTTTTTTCACCTTAGAATGATTAGCTTCAAAATTCAGGTAAAATTGAGACTGGAATCTGATAGACCAATAAACACAGATGGAAGCTTTGGTGAACTTAATTTTTAAAATTATTCAATTAATAAATCCATCATTTATTCGTGTTTGGAGGCAGCTTTTGGTCTTAAAATGAGTAAATTTAAAATAGACCAGACTTGTAAAGTAGCTGCCTTATCCCGCTTTACTACAAACATTTGTTGCTTCTGATGTGAAAAATGATTAAATGTCTCTTACTTTAAGAATGTGTATAGAACAAAATGCATCAAATTGAGGTAAATATTGTCCAATAATATTACTGGAAAATTTTTAAGGATTTTTTAATTTTTTTTGTATCTAAGACATTTAGAGCAATGGTTCTCTACCTGGGTTTGATCGAACCCATGAAGTTTGGTGGTTGGATCTCAGGAGTTTGGCAGAGCCAGTAAAAGACATTTATGTCTTGAATTTGAAAAAAATCATATTTTATTTTTCACTAAAGAGGGGTTCAGTGAATCCGCATATAAAACTGGTGGGGTTCGGTACCTCCAACAAGGTAAAGAACCACTGATTTGGAGTGGTGAATGCTTTTTTTTTTCAAACTTGCTCAAATGTATTTTATTCACACTAAAATGCTAGCTTTCATCCACTAAGTATATATACCATGTGAAGGTTGTGAAACTACTCAGGCTCTGCCTTTTTGATTGTTGATTGATCAAATTGTTTGCTCAGTGTAACCTACTGGTGTTTGATGAATTACAATTTTGCTGTAGACTACTCAGTAATGTCTTAAAACAGCCTTGTTTCTTAAATAGCTTTACTTAAATCTTGTGTTTTGAATTGAAATTTGATTTATATAGTATGTTCTATCTTAACAGGGAATATATCCATTTATATGAAATTTAAAAAAGAGGAAAAGATCATAATAAATTTGATATATTATTTCTGCTGCGGAAATTTTTTTTTAAATGCTGGATCCAGATGGCATAGGGTGGCTTTGAGTGTGGCATCTAAAACAATGATTTGCCTTTTCTAAAATTGTATACATTTTTGTTAACAAGACTGTATAGTTAATGCTTTTATTGAATACAGCTTCTCTTGAATGAAATGAATCAAGAAAATATAGTTTAAAAGTTGAATCTCATTCATTAGTAACACATTGCTTTCTTTTAAACCAGTGAACTTCAGTATAATGTTATCTGTATTGGCATAATGTTTGGATTACTAACTCATAATGATGTATGTACAGGCATGTTACATACTCACTTGAATGTATCATTGAGTTAATTAAAAATTTGGATGCTTGTTTGGAGGTTATGATTTTTTTTTGCTTTGTTTTCTGTATATTTAAAAAACTTGGTCTCCTTAAGCTTCCAATTGGGCTTCTTATAATTTCATTGTCATATATATGTAATTCAAGGTAGCATGCTTTAGTGGCAAGCAACTTTGATCACAACTTGCAGCGTCATATGTAAACACCTAGTACATTTCCCTGTAAGAGCCAAAATCTTGGTTTCAAACTTAATGAAAAAGATGATTAAAACAAGATCAATATTGAAATAATATTGGTTAGTCTTGTGTTTATTCTTTCAATTGTTTAAGTCTTTTGCAACTCTCTCCATTTTCTTTTTTTTTAATGTCATGTTATGTACATCATTTTATTTTCCTGATGACTACAATATTATTTGATACTACCATCAGCAAGAAGGCAATTGTTGCTAGAAAGCCAGACAGGGTCACATTTTGGTGGACAAATGTTTGATCTTAACTGCTCACTTTAAGCATCAGATACTTGTATGTCTGCCAAATGCTATATTTTGAAAATAAGGTGGTTAAACCACATGTGTACTTTCTATCCAGTTACAGTATTCTCTGGATAAAAACACTCCAGATAGACGCACGCTTCGGCTACACACATGCTGTAGCGGTCTGGCAGATTTTTTATTTAATTAGTATCTCCATCTCCCCCATTCCAGAATAAGATGGCCCAAACGAGATATCATGTGTCCTCAGTTTACGTTGTCTTCTTGTTATCCTTGTCGTGGATTTTCACTCTCTCGGATTTAATTATGTTTTCTGTGTTATCCTCATTCTTTTCTTCGGATTATTAACAATTTTAGTTTTGTTTTTTTTGACTGTGTTATCATTTCTGGCACATACACCAATGGTGGTCCTACTGCAATAAATGCAGAGGATTCAATTGTCATACCTCGCAGAGGGTGACCTCACTGCCATATCTCGCTGAGAGTGGCTTATCTACCATACCTCGCTGAGGGTGGTTCACTTGTCATACCTCGCTGAGGTTGACCTTTAATCTTTTGGCTATTCTTTATTATTCATTTTCTTTTATTACTTCATTATTTCATTTTTGCATTACTATAAAGTGCCACACAAAGCATATCTCATGAATCTGAGACACCAGTGCCAATCGCAGGTTGGGCACAAACTGTAAGTGTGAGCCCTGCGGGGACACACAACAAAGGCAAAGGGGTAGGCAAAAGAACAATCAAAGATGGCGAACAAATACCTCGAAGCAAGCCTTCCTCTTCATCCTCACATTCCCGGCCGCCTCAAGGCGAGTCCACTTTGTCCACCAAATCAGGGGACATAGGTTCATCTCAGTTTGAACAATTTGCTGAGCTGATGCTAAAGTTGCAGGAAACCCAATTCTAACACCTCAGCTCCATCCTGACAAGTCATCTTTGTCGCGCCGCGGCAGGCAGTATATCTGATACCTACAGCGCCCAGGGCCCGTCGGCTAGTCGCGATTCGACTTTGTGTGAGTCACAAAAGAAGAAAGCTCGGGTTTGCTCTGACACCAATGGTATAGAATGTGCCCCTCCCTTACGTGAACAAGATACGTTCGACTTTTTTTAATATAAGTGCAAATGTTGATTCGGATGGTGAGGATGGAGAACAGGAAGTCGAAGAAAACGACCTGAGCGATTTGAAAGAATTTTTTCTCTTGAATGACTAAACAGGTGCAAATATAAATGATAAAGTGGCACAAGTTATTAATACTGGCATGTGCACCCACGTATCACGAGACAAAATTAACTCGGTGCTGGAGAAATACCACACACCTGCGAACACACCGAATGTGTGCACACCGAAAATGAATCCAGAAATTTGGGAAGTGCTACCCTCATTCGCTCGGATGAGGGATGTAGCGTTGCAGAGACTGATGACTCTTGTACTGTAGTGAAGTCGATCGTAATTTCAGCAGATTAATGTTTGATAGATTTCAGGACCGCAGCGTGCCAAACACCATGAATAACACATTAAGATCAATGGTCGCAGATCAGTTACGGTTAAGCACAGCCCTATACACCGAACTCAACCAAAAGAGAAGAGACTCAGTGAAACTTCATCTGAAGGAGGAATTTAAACAATTGTGCCGCCCTACACAATAGGAAAGAAATGAACTTTTATTCGGGGATTCGCTTAGTGATACCGTGAAGAGTATTGACGATTCCTTGAAACTGACAAACGTAGTTTCTCCTCGCGTTTATAGAAATGTTTATACCGCACCACATGGTGGCTCAAAAAACGGCCAGGGGCGGATGTTTCCCCCGACATCTCGCGGCTCCTTCAGTCGAGGGGGGAGACAGCGGCGGGGCTACGGGAACCCTCGCAGGCGTGCGCCTCGCCCTCAGACAAAACCTTAAAGCTCACAGAACCTTCAGTAGATACGGTTGGTTACAATACATTCACAGATTTACTTAGCTCACGGGAGATTTTATTGAACATAGATCATGTTAATTTTCAGGGAGGTAGCTCTAGAAATTGTATCGCCGAATGGCGGAAAATAACAGCAGACAAATGGATTCTTGATCAAGTACAAGGAGTTTGGCCCAATTTTTTTATAAAACCTATACAATTTTCTTACCCTAAACGTTTCATTTGGTCGGAAGCAGAACACGAAATAATAGATAATGAACTAACCATTTTGCTGCGCAAAGGTGTCATTCAAAGGGCTTGCGCTTCTCCAGACCAGTTTATATCCACTATATTCTTAAGAAAGAAACCGAACGGTTCCTACAGATTGATATTAAACTTGAAACATTTTAACGACTTTGTCGCACACACTCACTTTAAGATGGACACACTCAAAGATGCAATTCTCCTTATAAAGAGGGGGTGTTTTTTCACATCCATAGACCTGCAAGACGCTTTTTACACGATTCCTTTATCTCCACTAGCTTGTAAATATTTTCGATTCATTCACAGAGATCAACTTTACGAGTTTACAAGTTTAGTAATGGGCTATAAAGATTCACCTCGAATTTTCACAAAGCTAACAAAACCTTTCTTAGCAACATTAAGAGAACAAAACGTACAAATAATGATGTATCTCGACGATGCATTGCTTGTGCATGACTCAATAGATGAATGCGTGAAGGCGACAGAACAAACTATTTCGTTGATAGAGAGTTTAGGATTTCAAATCTCAAAAGATAAAAATCCCCTCAAAATCGGATAACGTATCTGGGATTTGTACTTAACTCCATTGATATGTCTGTTCGACCATCAGATGAAAAAGTGACCTCACTCAGGGCTCAGTTAGATGCAGTGCTCAAGCAGAACAGCATTTCGTTGCGAGTACTCGCAGAACTTATTGGGAAATGCAGTGCTTTCACACCAGGTAATAGATATGGTACAGTGTTTTGCAAACGTTTAGAAATTTAAAAGACTGCCTCCCTCAAACAGGTCTCTGGTGATTATGACAGTCCAATTTTCATTACGGCCGAAATGCGCGAAGACAAATCATGGTGGAGAAACAACGCCAATAAATACCCTGTTCTGCTTTCTCCACATCTACCCGCTATTACCAAAACTACTGATGCCAGCAATACTGGTTGGGGTGGCATTAGCGATTGGGTTGTTACAGGCGGTCTGTGGTCTAAAGACGAGCAGTCATTACATATAAATTGTCTAGAACTTAAGGCTGTCTTACTTTCTATTAAAGCTTTCATTTCAAACAAGAGAAACTGTTTCGTTCACTTACTGTCTGATAATACCACCTCAGTTATGTGTATCAATAATCAAGGTAGCACAAAAAAGGCATGTAATATAATAACTCGCGAACTTTGGGTATGGTGCATTGGGCGCAACAGTTGGATTACAGCTAGCCATCTGCCAGGTGTAGATAACATTGAGGCTGACAAGGAAAGCCGGTGTCTAGGCTTAGAGACAGAATGGAGTTTGTTAGCCGCAGAATTCTGTAGAGTAGAGGCGCGGTATGGTCCATTTGACATCGATTTATTTGCGAGCAGAATAAATCGGGAAGTTCAGTGCTATGTGTCTAGGTATAAAGATAGTGAAGCTTGGCGCACAGACGCTTTTTCTTTCTCTTGGTCTCATTTCTTTGCGTATATTTTTCCTCCTTTCAGCATTATTTTAAGAGTTTTAAACAAGATAGAAATGGACGAGGCAGATTGTGTCGTTATAGTTCCGTGTTGGAAAACACAAGTTTGGTTTCCCAAGCTTGTAGCCCCCATGATCGATGTACCGATTTTATTAATCGGGTCCTAACAAGTCTTGCAACATCCTCACCACCCATATCCACATCCCATCCTAAACAAGTTCAGGATGATAGCTTGCCGCTTATCCGGCAAATCTTGCAAACAAGCGGCATTCCAGCAGGCACTGTCCGCATCATCATCGCTTCTTGGCGGAGAGGAACAAGGAAACAATACGCTTGCCACCTCCAAAAATGGCTACTTTTTTGTTGTCAACAGGATGAAGATCCCATTTCAATGAACCCTCACACTTTCTTAGCCTTTTTACAATCATTATATGATAAAGGTCTTGGTTATAGTGCCTTAAATTCTGCAAGATCTGCTGTCTCCAGCATAAGTATTCTGGCGTCAGATATTCACAATGACACCATAGGCAATCACCCTCTTATACGAAAATTCATGAGGGGAGAATTCAATCTGAGACCACACATTACCGCCACCGTCATCTGTCTGGAATCCAGAGGTTGTCCTCACATTTCTAAAATCATGGTCACCTGCTGCCACCTTGTCCTTGCCACAACTGAGTATGAAACTAGGCTACTCATGTTAATGCTCCTAGCTACTGGCCAACGTAGTCAATCAATGATGCATTGCTGCATTAAAAATATGACTGCCAAACACAGTCGAGTGTATTTTCATATGAGGCAATTACTCAAAACGAGCCGATCCGGTGCCCGTGTGGACAAACTGATTGTTTGTGCATACCCAGTAGATAGACGTCTTTGTCCGGTTCTTTATATCAAAGAATATTTAAAGCGGACTAAACTATTGAGACAATCAGATCAATTTTTCGTACAATGTGCTAAGCCATACAAAGGTGTCTCTAGAGATACTATTCGTAGATGGACCAAACAGGTCTTGAAACTGTCAGGGGTAGACACTGTTCGCTTCAAAGCCCATTCAACCAGAGCAGCAGCAACTAGCCTTGCGGATTCTCGACATGTTCCTATGGACACAATTCTCAAATTTGCTGGATGGAAGTCATCCAGCACTTTTGCTCAGTATTATAAACGTCCAATCATGGCAGACAGTGAAAGCCGTTTCTGCCATGCGGTACTAACTACATCAACCCGTTAGATTATCTCTCTCCAAAGCAATCTTCACACCAACAAGGCTTGGCCTTTCTTCTTCTAATCACGTGACAGACACGACCTTTAAAATCTCGTTTGGGCCATCCCATTCTGGAATGGGGGAGAAGGAGTTTAATAATCAAACGAACTTACCAGTGATGTTTGATTGGGACTCCAACGGGATCCGCTGCCGCGGTATCTGGGCGTAGCGCTGGACTCACGATTGAACCTAACTGCTCATGTGGAGCAGTTAGCGGGCAGGGTGCGAGAAAGAATAGGACTGATGAAAAAACTTGCAGGAACTAACTAGGGTGCAGCTCTATCGTCACTCAAAACCATGTATGTGACTTTCGTAAGATCAGCCCTAGAGTACGCAAACCCAATCCTGAACCTCGCTAGTAAGACAAGTCTCGGAAAGCTCGATAGAATCCAGAATGCGGCCATGAGGCTGATGACGGGGGGACTAAGAAGCACCCCCATCGCAGCCTTAGAAGTAGCGACTGGATGCGAACCTCTAGAAACGGGGCGGGAGGTACAGACACTGCTGGCCAGGGAGAGATTCCTCCGTCTCGGAGAGTCAAACCCGCTCAAAGACTTGGCAGAGTCCTTTGGAGCCACGCGACGTCGGTTAAAGAAAGTCTCCGTGTTCAGCGCCGCTGAAGCGGCAGAACGGAAATTCGATTTACCAACAGACCGAGCCCCACTGGAAACTCCAGGCAGGCCACCGGAACTCGCCCCCCACCCACTGGAGGTTCGCCTCGATATTGGCTTGAACGGAAAAAAGTCAGAGACTGCCCCCCAGGTCCAAAAAGCCGCAGCCCTAGAGTTCATCGACTCGTACCCAGCAGAGTACGTGCGATGCTACATCGAAGGCGCGGCAAGGGAGGGCACCTCTGACGGTGGTTACGGAGTCTACATAGAGTGGAAATTCGAAGAAGCGACCCGAACGTCCGGCCCAGTGGGTCGGAGGACATGCAGCTACGAGTGCGAAAAAGCGGCTCTGCACGCGTGCATCCGCATGCTGAAGGAACGGCACGATCGAGGTAACCCGCTCCCTGGGGTCGTAATCCTCTGTGACTGCCGTACGGTAGCTTGGTGCAAAATCTTGGCGTTTTTAACCCCACTAGTATGGGCGACATACTGAGTACAATGGAACAGCTCCGACAGGCAGGTGTCCGGATCATCTGCCAGTGGATCCCATCTCACGTAGGGATCCACGGAAACGAGGTTGCCGACGAGCTAGCAAACGCTGGCCGATTACAGCCTCAACCCACAGTCCCGGCAACCCTGGCTCATGTCTCGTCCCTATTACGAGGGGAAACGGCGAAAAGGTGGAGAGCGGCGATCGAAGGGAATGATGACACAAGGCTGGCTAAGCTTTATGAGGCTCGACGAGCTGATGATTATTGCGCTCACCTCCCGCGAGGTGACGCCGTACAAGTGTTTCGCATGCGCGTAAACCATGTACTGCTCTTAGCCAGCATGTCAAAGAGAGGTTGGAGTCAATCCGCGTCTTGCCGTCTGTGCGAAAACCGAGTCGAGGACGTCGACCACGTACTGTTCGATTGCCCAGCACTGGAGGACTGCAGAAGTCCCGGCTGGGGGGGGGGGGGGCAGGAGACCGAACCCAGGTCCTCTGGGCAGAGCGATCCGTGCTCGTGGAAGCGGCGAAGTTGGTGAGGGTCTTTTTACGAAGGACAAGCGAATAATGCGGCTAGATGCGCAAGGGCAGCCCGACCGGTGCGACTGCCGAGACTCAGCCCTTGGCCAGGAGATTTGCTCGCACAAGACGAGCAACTATCTCCGAAACGGCCTCGGGTGCTCGCCGCATAGCACTCAGGACACCCTGCGCGTCGACACCGCATCTTTCAAACGTGTGTTTTCAACAGAGGGCAAACGAGTAATGTAGCTGGACATTACTAGACGCGCAAAGGGCAGTTCGACTAGCCCGGACGTCAGATTGCATTGAGAAAGCGACTGGCTTCTTCCCCGAGATGGGAAGGGAAGAAGCCGGTCTTTCGGAAAGTGGGATTCTACCTCTGATTGGGACTCCATCGACTCCATGATAGAATGGGAGGGACAAACGCCCTCCCTTGTTTTTCGCACAAGTATTGTGCTCATACCCACCTCATGTCTGTCCCTTCCTTTGTGTCTAGTCTGTCACTGTGATATCCACGTTAAAGCCTGAGGACACGTGACATCTCGTGTGTCCCTCCCATTCCTTCATGGAGTCGATGGAGTCCCAATCAAACATCACTGGTAAGTTCGTTTGATTATTAAAACTCTAAACACTCACTATAATGCCTAAATGCATGCTCTGAAATTGGTTATGATTATTATAAAATGTGGAGGAATGGCTCTCGATTATCGCACGACAACGAGTTGTCTAATTGTCTGCAAGCAGTGCAAATATTTGCACTGTACACACAAAGTGAAAGGGGAGAGGGAGGAAGACAGGATATGAATAACACTGTAAGCAAGGATGTGGCGATATCATAGGTCTTGAGAATTGAAGCTAGATACGGGATCCGGGAAGTGGCAAGATGATGCAAATTCAATACCTGTCTACCTACCCTGTGGCGTGACGCTCAACACGATACTGCAGTCAGCATTTTGGTCTTTCCCCCCCACCCCTTTTCCAATTTCATGTTTGTAAAAATAACACCTGATGTGTCAGGCATCTATGCAGAAATGCAGACCTAGTCCAGTTGGCACATACATTGCGATTTATCAGTAGCTTTAGTAATTTGATCAGCCTTCTCAATTATCTTAATCTCAATCTAGTCTAATTTTTTTTCAAGATTCCAACGTCAGGGACTGCTTTTGATCTACCTAAAAGATCTGAAACAGTAAATAGATCTACTCATAAGAACTAGTATTTATAAAATGTCACAAGGGAAGTAATTGATCATTTTTTTTGTTACTTTTTATAGAGACATGCTTCTCTTAAACGCATGCTATTGGAGCCTCCGGAAGACCGTGCGTTTATCTGGAGACTACTGTAGCTACCTGCACTAAAAAAATGTAAAATACTTAAAAAGTTTCTTTCTTTTTGTTCAGTATTTAAACTGGTCAATTCTAGTTTTTTTCCATTTCACAAAAAGCGTCACTCAACACGTTACGTGCGTAAATGGGCATGAGTCACGCAGAACAAAAGTGGTTAGTATAATTTTAAGGGCACCCCTCACATAAGCAGTTGTGAGACACCGACACGTGTTGACGTGACAAGAAGAACGTGCATCTTTTTTACCCCAATTTTGTCACCCCTTATTTTTTTAATCTTTCTTGACAAATTGATTTTCAACAATGCCTCTTCATTGGAGGAGCCGAGGGATACATATTCTCAGCCTGGCTGGGTATGAGGCAATGATAGAACCTATGGGATCAGACAAAGTGAGGCTTGTAAAGAGTGATGCGTGACATGTGAATGGTCATTTCTATGTGAGGCTGGCCTAAAGCGTATTGGGCAAAGACTCTTACATATCACAGAATCCTTGAGCTGAACTAAAAAACAAATGGCAACTTAAACATTTCCATCACTGGGTGAATTTTACTTTATCTTAAATATTAGGTTTTGAACTTCAGTGTTCAAGTTTAGAAAGCACTTAAATAATAAATACAACACAGATTCACACAAATATCTCAATAAAGAAAAAAAATCAATTTGTATAGATGCTATCTTTTTATTTTACTTTCTGATACATGACTGCTACAGTATTGCATCCAATTTCTAAGAAAATATAGTTTAAAAAACTCACTAGACTTCAGTTGTAATTTTACGTTGATACCATACTAGGGTAATATAGTCAGTGCCAAGGAAAGAATGATAACATGTAAATTGTGAGATATATGGGACTGAGTACAATATATTAAGATAAGTGTAGATTTTACACTTTCCTCTTAGTCAAAACTTGTTTTAAGCTTTAAGAAATCGAAAGGTGACGGTTGATAGTGCATGAAATGACAAATGGAAGCCCATAAAAGCAAAATAAAATGGAATTCGATGAGAAAAAATTAATTGCTCTATATGGATATTCATGTGTTTATCACTGCTACACAAGGTAACGAACCAATTAAAAATATACAAGCTATTAAAAGGATTTTTTTCAAATTTTACTTAAAAATGCATTACAGTTTTCATCAATTTATTTAAATTATGGGACCTATAGCCTATGATTTAAGGCACACTTGTTTCAACCCAATTCATAGCATACAAGTCAAGATATTTTACTTGTAAAAAATTTCTTATTACCAAGTGACAGAATGGTGCCTTGAGGCTTGCAAATATATTCAGGACTTAAAAATTAAGGCATCTTTGGTTTCATATGGCTATAAATGGAAGCAAAAAGAAAGAGTATAGGAAGAGCTAAATCTCAATTTTAAAAAAAGTTGCACGCTTGAAATAGGGGAAGTTTTATAACACTCACACACTCTGGAGATATCATCATGATGAGGAAATTTACTATGCCGCATTTTCTGGGAAAATGGTATTAAATAAGTATTGCACACATGTCATGTAAATGCAAATGGATCAGTTTGTAAAAAAAATACTTCCAAAACAGTTTCCAAAATAATGCACTATATTTAAACAAATTTCATTACAAATTACACAAAACTGGCATAAATTACGTTCTCCCATTTCAGATCTGGAATTAGTATTTGCATCACCCAATAAATATTTTATTATCTTAATGTGGGACTAATAATCCTATGTAAGTGTTATGTGTATGCAATCATAAAATAAAATTTGAATGCACAAAAACATCACTCAAGTTAGCGAACACTATTAAACCAAATGAGCACCCAGTAATAAAATGAATTTGGACGGAAAGTAAACATTTTGTGTAGTGAATGCTGTACATGCCTTGGTACATATCTCTGGAGTTCAGATGTAAAATGGAAAAAAAAAGTTTTGCAAGTTAAACAGTGAAATTTGTAAGAAATTGATAACAGTAATACACAGTCAGGGTCGGGATGCTTGATTTTGAAGATGGTTTTCCTGCGAGAAGTTGTAATAGATTTCAGATCAAGACATACATAAATAAGACAAATGATCAGTGATAAAATTAACAGATAATTTCTGAAGTTATTCCCCCAGTTAAAACTTCACAACTTCACAGCCTGATTTCTTGTGTCTTCTATTGTATTGAATACTGCAATATAAAAAAAAATCCAATTTTTTCGCAACATGAAATACAGATTTCAAATAATACCTTTCAAAAACGAATTTAATAAATTTTTAAAGGCACATCATATCACAAAGACTCAAATATCACAATTTTATACACAAAAGAGTTGGAAAAAAAAGGGTTAAAATACCATTGTCAGATCTATAATATTGCCTTATTTAGCAGATATCACAAAATTATTTTATCCTAAACAATATCTTTCCCAAAGCACAGTTATCTTCAGTCTGTTCAGAAACGTTTTAATCCTCATAATTATCAAAAGCTAAGATTCTCCTAAATAAATGCCATAGCATTTACAAAGAGCTTATTCTTGATGACATGTGCCTCTATTTAATTCTGCACCTTAATTAATATAAGTAATATTGATTTCAACAAAAAAACCAAGCATCCAGTATTGCATATAACTTTGCAGAGGACTCTATAAAGATTAAGTTGGAAGTTAGACTTGGTTTCACACAATTAATTATCTTCACTTCAATTTTTTGGTTTCAGTTTCATTTGTAACAAAACTTATTGCAGATGGTTTTAGATTATGCAAATTGAGTTTGCATTAAAAAGTCTCCTTACAAGTGCTCTAATTATTATTATATCTTTGAATTTACTTACAGATCCTCTTTAAATAATGAATTTAAAAGGCATAGAGCTTAAAACTTAGCTCAATCAGAGTTGTTGAGTAAACTTAACTAGAAACTATATTCGTTACATCAAACTAGAGGATAACAAGAAATATATCTGGCTTGCAAGTTATTCTGATGATTTTTCCACAAACCCCTCAAAAGAAATATTTTATAAGATCAAGTACTTAAAGTTGATTCCTCAAAACAAATAACCCACCTAAAAAATTAAAAAAAAAAAAAAAACGGGTTTCACCTGAAGACTATGTTTCAATGAACAGAATATTCATGAGAAGAAAAAAAAATGAATACATTAATTTGCTACACATTTCTTTATAATTTCCAAAATAATTGGATGCTTTGAGAGTAGACTCTACCAAAGGGTATCAAATACAAAGACCAGTTTTCAACAACTGTTTTGATCTAATTCAATTTTATAGCAAAGATTGCTTTGCAGCAAGCTCCCATGTTTTATCAATATAATTATGCCTTGAGAAGAATTCCACCATTCAGTTGCAGCTCTGAGAAAAAGCTCCCAATCTATGTTAAATCCATGCTGAGAAGAGCTTCCATACAGGCTGTGTAGCAGAACAGAAACTGGTCCTAGGAAAAGAAAAGTATATTTTTCAAATTTCTTTCAAGCTAAAATTACTTTTTGAGAAATTCAAACCTCAACAGTTTTATTTATTAAACCATATTTATCCGTGACGTCAGGGTAGTTTACAAATATTAAATACAAACAATAAGATTTTTCAACAAAGTCATATTTAACTCCAAACTTTTTGGGTTGATTTTTGTTTTTTTTTTTAAATTACTATTTGGTGATATACACATTAAATGGGTAATTTGAGATTTTTTTTTTTTCAAATAATAAAAATCATAATTTTTAAAAAATTAACTAACTTTCCCCTTGCTATGAACGAAGCATAAAGATAATATGAAAGGCTTGTAAGCCATTTAATAAAAGCTGAAAAAAGGCATGAACAATGAGATTCTGTATACCCTCCCTTCTTCCATAACGTCTGCACCCCCCCCGCCCCCAAACACACACACACTCTCTCTCTTTCTCTCTCACTTCTTTTTGCTGTGTTAACTTATCCCACACAAACACACAAACAAAAAAATAAGTATTAATTATCTCATGATCCATAATGTTAAGAGACAAATAAACACTGAAACAAGTAGCTAATAGATACAAATAGTAAATATTTCATTTATAATAATAGCAATACAATGCAAGACAATCAATGGGCCCAATTAGCATCAATATATTTTATCCCAATTTTCTTCTAAAATAACTGATAATAATTGATGTTGTTACTCATTAATTTTTTTAGGAAAAAAATGTTTCTCAATGCAATGTCTCGTCACCAAATTACAAAAGTATAAAAATGTTACCACATATTTGTGTGGAAATTTTCAATCACATGACATGAGTAAAAAAAAGGATTAAACTTAAGAAAACTCACAGTTGTTTGTACCATCCCATGCCTTTGGGTCCTTAATTTGCCTACAATATTGGTGAGATTGAACTGAAAAATAATCAAATGATATTATTAACTCAAGTGACCACACTTTCTGCTTAAACTGGTAGTGAGATACCATGAAATAAATAAGGAAAACCTCATTATCAATTTTCACTGAACATTCTAGCCTTTATATAAAAAAAAACTCGGTCTCAGTAAATTTTGTTTTGACTAGATAACTGATATAACAGTATTTTATTCATAAACAATGGAATCATATCTTTATTTACTATTCACTAAGCCTGTTTGGATTTGGCTATGTGACACTTGAATTCACAGACCTCCACGCCATGCTCTATGCAGGCGAGTGCCACATCAACAGCTATGAGAGCCCCAGTTCGTCCAATACCAGCACTGCAGTGGATAACAGGAGGGGAGCCATTTTCAAGAAGGTGAATCACCTGCAGTAACTAGGGAGGGAACAGCATCATAAGAACATTTAGCCTAATACATAACATAAATGTAGTGCTATGATATTACAAAACAATTTAAAGGGTGAAAATTAAGAGCTTAATTTGATATAACTTAGGAAGAGGAACTGGCTGAGTTTACTCAAGTTAAAACCCAACCATACATGATTATCATTTGACAGAGAAATCTGATCAACACCTACTAAGGGTATTACTTCTGACTTTAAAGACGGTGCACTTTTGATTTTTTTGATTAAGTGTGCAAATTGGTGATTACTAGTGCACAGAAGTCATTGAAGACTGGATGTGGTGTCTCCAGTCAAGACCTACGTATAGATACCATTCAAACAGGGTAACATGAGCAGCTCTCTTACAATTTCCATTTTTAAACTAAGCACAAAAGAAACCAGACACTGAGTTCTGAAATTATGCTAAGTTTGCTCATGAAGCACAAGCAATGCTTCAATGTTAATGATAGCCTGCAAAAGTAAAGAAAATAAACTTGAAATTTAAGATTTAAAATATCTCCGAAACTGTGTGTATCAAAGTGATGTTTAAGTCTGTTCAATAACTTAGAATTAGCTGATTCAGAAATTTGATTTTAATTAGCCCATATGTCATTATTTGATGACCACAAACAAAACTATTGATTTAATGATCAAAGGTCTTTTAAAATATTTTTAAATATTCCCTAACATACAAACTTAAATCCAACACTCAAGGTGTGTCCAGATTATTTTCAAAATTAGCATAACATTTTCTTAATAAGAATTAAATCCAGAGTTTTCGGATCTAAATTTGAATAAAAATTAGGCTACCTAAAATACAGAACAAGTCGCCGAAGTGAACAAACTTTTGCATGTTTGAGTTATAGTGATCTATTTCTTTTAACTTTTGGGCACAGTTAGGACAGAATTGCACTCAGAACTCTCTTGTAGTTCAGCCTACAGGCCTACGCAACGAAAATATCTAACTGTCCTAACACTGCCAAATAGTTTAATGATAGAGCTCACTGTTACACTTACTGTAAAAATTTGTTCACTTTGGTGACATGGCCTGTATTTTAGGGAGCCTCGGTTTTCTCTCTTAATGCAATTTAAATCTAAAAATAACCTAGATTTATAATCTTCATTTTTACTCAGTCTTGTCTCTATTAGTTTCATTCAGTTCATTTATGAAAAGAAGGATGATAAATCTACATCTTTTCAATGCGTTGTTGATCTAACTAAATTTTCAAGAGTCAGGAATTCCAACATCACTTACAGTAATGAAACCAAAAGTTTCTGGAAATGAGACAGGAGTGAAAAAAAAAAAAAAGAAAAGTTAAGGATGTCCCATTGAAACCTGTTAAATTTCCATGACCCACTTTTTTGTTTTTGTTTTATATTTTTTTAGCCATATACAATGAAACCTGCCCATATTTATCAAGGGAAGTAGTGGAGATAGTGGGAATATTAAGAAGCCCCCAAGTTAAAGCATAATATTCCATAACTCAAGCAGAAACGTGCACCTATGCTTTTATGTTATGAGTGAGATCTCAAAAACTAAAGGTGGAAAAAAAAGAGAAAACCATTCAACGAACTTTTCTTGTGACCAGCTTAGAGATGGAAAAGTTGGAATCTGAACAATACCTTGAGCAGAGGCAGGGCTGTGTCTGGGGCGCCATGATCTGGCCAGCCTTTGTACTGTAATAGAATGACCTCCTGCCTACTCTCTGTGCTTGCTTCTTCAATGGTCACTTGCACCACATCAAAGTCCTGAAGGCTATAGCTTCTCACAAGCTTTACCAGCAATGCCCTGAGAAAATAGTGTTAGACAATAATTTTAAAAACCAAATTTTTTTTTCAAAATCAACACAATTAGTCATGAAATTTAAAAAAAAACCACATTTACCTGAACAACGCAAATATTTATCATTATAACTGTTTTAAAACAAGATTTTGACATTCGATCATTAACCTTTTCACATTTTTCATATCTTCGTAGGATGTTTTATCATGTGAGAGTGAACTATAATAAACATGCTAATAAATGCAGTCCTTCTTTCAAGTATATCATCTCAAAATTTTGACTTGCAAATTTTGCTGCTTAAAAAAATTCAACCTTATTAATCTAAGGAAGGGCAACAAATCTTCAAAACCTGAAGAGTAAAATACACACCCATTATCGACAGACACCACATCAGACTTGTTTTGAGGCCAGTACGGGTAACACTTGAGCTTTCCAGCCTCCTGGGTCTGTGTCAGCATGGCCACTACATGCACTTGCTCCTGCCACAGCAGCGCCCAAAAATCAGACACAGTGCTCTCCACAGGGCCCTGGCATGCAAAATACTTCAGACACTTGCCAGAGATAATGCTGGTGTCATTCTCATTTGAGGCTTCCTCTGCCATGCCATCTCCCTCTCCATCGCTCGTATTATTTACATAACTGATGAGAGGCATTTCAATGAAGCTGGCATTGATGTATTCTTTGTTTTCCCCTCTGCCAGAGAGCTTGATCCTATTAGCATCATCTAAAAAAAAGTCAATATGACTTTAATACATTGACAGCCTACATGAAGTATAAGGCTTTTTTTCTAATGAGAAATTATAAATTTATCAATACAAGTAAAATTAGCATTTTCCCTTTCTCTGCATGTTGCCACTAAATCTAGCTGAACCTTCATCAGACAAAATACTTTGGTTTGAGTCAATTAAAGCTGGTTTTTTTTTTTCAAATTCATATAACATTTCCATTATTCTAAATAAAATCATATATTTTTTTCTTTCTTAAGACAACATGTATCTGTGAACAAAGTCCTGCAAGAACTAGTCCTTTGAACCTAAACATGTTTGGGGTAAAATTCTACCGAAGAGATGATCTTCTTCTTCTTCTACTACTGCTGCTGCTACTATTACCACTACTACTACTACACCACCACTACTACTACTGCTGCTGCTGCTGTTTTTTTTTTATAAACCCCAAATTATAATTCAGCCAGCAAATCCTTTGGGTATCACTGAATTGCACTATCTTTTCAGCACATCCATTTCATTCTAAGTAGCAATGATTGGCTTTCAAATACATGAAAAGAAACCTGAAAAATATTCTGCTGAATAGTAGGCCTATATTAATATATATAATATTACTATCTAAACTTACATGGCAAAACATTCCTGTATCTGTTCTTTGGTTTGTTTTCAGGAAGCTGACCAATACTGCAGGGCCCAGATTCTTTCAGTTGACGGATATTCTGGTGAAGATCAAACCATTATTATTTTTTATTATCATGCACTTTTTAGGGGCATTGGGCCAAAGTGTTTTTAATGGAAAAAGGAGCATGACTTTAATCTAATCCAAAATGATTCCGAAAAAAAAAATACATTTGATGCTTTATTCCAAATTCTATGTTCACGCATCCATTGTCAAAGAAGATCATGATCATACCTTGAATGCTTCATTTGGTTCTCCACTCTCAACCAGATCAGCCAAGCTTTGCAGGATGGTCCTAGAATACTCCTTCCCATTGTCCACAGCCATACGCATTAGGGGCAGATCATTAATCCATTCTTCACTGAGTATTACAGGCACATCAGTCAATGGCTTTCTGAAGGAGTCGTACTGTTCAGAAACTCTTGAGGCTAAATTAAACAAGAAATATATTTATTATTGGCAATTAAGTCCGAGGCTCTTAGAATAATTTCTGGTATTGATAAACTCTTGAGATTTCTTTAAATATGAAAAGACACTTGAACATATAATCAAAAAAAAAAAACAACTGATTGGGCTTTTTTTTCATATTCTATGAGCAGAAAATGGATGAGATAATCAGACCTTGATATGAACACTATGATACATGAATAAGAATTTTATTTTTGGTTAATTAAAAATCAAATCAGGATAAATTTGTCTTTAAATTGCATTATACCAATAAATTCTGAAGAAAAAAAAATTATAACTACATGGACTTCCATGTAAAATAATTTTTTCACAACCATACAGCTGATCTTTTGAAGAAATACTTATGCGACAACATAACTTAACTACTATCCAAATTTTCAAAAAAGAAGGTAAGGTAAGATGAACAATATTAAGTATACCTGGTCTGTCCTGCAATAAGCTCACTGCCTCTTCAGCCACAGTGCTAATATCATCATCCCTGTGTTCACCCATGCCTTGTGTGTCTTGCTGAGGTTCTGCAGGTCAAATAATTTATTTTTCATTTCATTGAGATCAGGAGCAACAATGAAATCTTATCAGGAACAGCAAGTCAGAAAAATAATAATTAAAAAAAAAAAATGAAAACAGTTGTAACAAATAAATACATGCTTATTATTATGATAGAATAAGACACCTTTTGTGCTCTTTTTGAGCCTATTCTAATGTAAAGGAATGTAAGACTTATCTCGCATCAGGTGAAGAAGAAACTGTCAACAACAAAAATGAGCTTCATGAGAGCTAATGTCTAAAATCGCATCGATAAAAGAGAAATTTAGGAAGAAGTTGGGTGAAGATCATGCAAAAATACCTCTGATGAAACAAATCTGCAAATGTCCACATATTTTTTTCAGCTGAGAAAAAAAAAGAGAAACTCGAAAATGTTACAAAAACCAGAAAGATGAGCCTGAAACACAACTGGGAATATAGGATAGATGGATAAAGAAAGCAGCTTAATTCAGCAAGAATGACTGAAGCTTTGAAAGCAATAAGAGATGAGAAGTGAGGAGGAAAAAGATTCCCAGCATTTTAGAGCATGGCCCTTGACAACAGTGGTTGATGATCCTTGGCATCCCAAGCTTATTTAAATGCAAGAGATTACAAGAATTTTATACTTGATAGAGCATAAAGATACAAAAAACATTGATAATTTGAGGAAAAAACCAATTAAAAAAACCCACTCAATTAATTCTTATGTCCAATTGGAATCAAATAACAAAGAGAACTTTTGCAATATGTGTACAGTCTGTGTAAAACACCCTTTTCAATTATATCATTGGTTGCAAGTCAGTGAACATTAAGCGCAAGGATTTCATTTTGACATAAAGATATCAACATTTTCTGTATGCTGATATATCTTTGATGTCTTTCTAATTTCTTATTTGATTTAAACTTAACCACGTTTTCTCCTTTTTTAAGCACTGAGCTTATAATGAAAAAAAAACAACAACAAATAAACCAAAACTTGTTTCAATTTATTTGATCTCTCCACTTTTGCTTAAGACAATTTCAAGAATTTTAATCATGAACTGTGAGCTCTACTTCAAGAGAACAGGAGAAATCTAAAGATTAATCAATTAAAAAAAATCAAGATGGTTAGCCACACTGCACACCAAGATGAAAGTAAGTTTGGTGAAAACATAAAATAGGTAGAGCAAACACCAGCTCCTACCTTGACTCTCCCCATGGACACTATCATCCCCTGAACCATCGCTGATATCATCACTCTCAGACCTGCAGGCAGAAGAAATAGAGAGGAAAGCATTAAAGAACAATGAGGCATTCTTTTTAAAGCATTGCACAAATTATTATGATAAAGAAACAATAGGTTTACTTGACCTGGTTTCTAATAAAAAGGACTATTTTTTTCTGTTGTTCTATATTTTAAAAATCTTTTCCCCATAAAAATTTGTTCCAGTTAAAGCAGTCAAATAAACTCTAAAATCTGTATTTTCTTTCCATTTTTCTAATGAATGGTTTCAAATAAAAATTGCAAGTTGCATGTTTTTCAACCACCCTGATGATAATTACATCCAAACAGATGAGGCAGTGATTTGGGAAAACATGAATATCACCTGGATATGTCCAGAAGAACTGTATCTCCAGCTTCCCTCAGATGAGTCACTGCTTGTCGTACAGTCAGTCCAGAGATAGGTGTGTCGTTAACCTGATCAATGACAACAATTAAGATGAGAATGGACCTCTTGAACTATCTTCATCATGACATTTTAACATTTGAAAACAAGCATGTTTAAAATTGAAAATTGAGTGTGTAGCAAGACTTAAGTGAACCTGCAAAGCATTTTCTTTTTCTTTTTTCTTTGCAAGTCTTTTAGTTGAATATTTTTACTTATTTTTTTGTTTGTTTATTGAGCAATATCTTGACATTACAGTTTTGATGAGAAAAATTTGAACAGCATCTCTAGTGGTACTCAAAAGAAATGTACAATAAATGTGCTCCCTGAAAAAAAAACATACACGAGAAAAAAATTGTCTACAACTTCGCCGAAAAAAAAAAGAAAAAGATTTAAAAAAAAAACTATTATATCTGTTGCAGTCATATACCCGTAAGATTATGTCCCCTCTTCTCAGCCTGCCATCTCTGCTAGCCACTCCTCCAGCCTTGAGCCTCTTTACACATATCACAGACTTGCCCCCACGTTCTCTCTGAGCTAGTGTAATACCCAGCACAGCTTGCATATTGGGAGACTTGGTCAGTTCCACCTGAAAACTTTCAGCCTGTTTAAGTAGGAATAAAATTAAATGAGATAATTCAAATATAGCGTAATAAAAATATTTTTAACAAAAATAAAAAAAAATATATATATACAACATACAAAGACAAGATAATTTGGCATACAAAATAACAACAATGTCAACAATATCACTGAACAAGTGTCGTTTCAATATAGGGCAAGATACTTGGGGATGGAGTTGTGGGTAAAGTGGAGGGTAATATGTGACAATATGTTACCCGTTTTCTTTTAAACATGTACACACATAATGCCTCTCTAAATCATCTGAATCAAAATTCAATTCGTTGCCTTTCTTTCTTTTCTTTTGCTTTTTTGTATTTAGGCTAGCAAATTCTAGGAGACTCCAATTGGAAAATTTTTAATGTACATTAGAATTTATTCCCTACACTAGCTAGCATCATCAATGAACTTCATGACAACTTTGTAAGTAATCCCTTCAAAGTTGTAATTTCTGCGATTTTTGCTCCCATTGTTGATGAAGTGTGCATTTAAGTGATAAATATTTAAAAAAAAAAATCTAAACCATTGAAGAAATCTAATAGCAGATGGATGTACAGCAGTAAAAGAAAATAAGCCACTTTAAAATTATTTTTCTATTTAAATTCTATCAAGTTTTTAAACAAGGAACAATGTCAGAATTTTGCAAAAAATATTGTTCTTCAGAAAAAGACGCTCAAAAAGATTTTAATAAATAGCTTGCCCTATCTTAAAAGTTCTTCCCTTATGTTTCTTTATGTTGGAATAAATGAATACAACAATATTCTGAAAGTCTGAAAGTTTGAATCAAACTGCTGACAAACTATATGTAATAAATATGTAACAGTTGTAATTACATTAATTACAAAGAGAAAGTACAAAAATATGAGGATCTTTTTAATAATCATTATCTACTTAGTGACGCCACTCAATATTCACACCTCTTGAGTTTGCAAACGTCCATCTGGTTCGTCAGGATTTGAGTCATCTCCCTGCTTTGCAATGTTTTCTTTTGCCATGAGACTTCCCTTGTAGTCGTACGGGTGAATGATGGCTTTGGGTGTGTCTAGTGCCTTGGACAATTCTTGCACAGACTTTTCAGCCTGTTCTTTCATCTCTGATTCTTCTGTAGTTTCTGAATCTCCTTCTTTTGCTTCAGGATTTGCAGAAGCCAGCTGAGCCTGTGCCTGTGGCAAATGAGACAAATAAAAAAAAGTTGACGCAACATAACTCCAGCAATTTTTGCTCATTCTAGAACTTTTCCTAAATCTTAATAAGTGAAAATTTTCTTTATTTTTTTTTGTTTTTCAAATCATGCCACATTTGATAAATGATACAAAACAATTAAAAGAATCCCTTTTTTTCTCTTTTAAATAGTTGTCAAAAGCCATAATAACTGATTAAGAGTCTTAAGCCAAATTTGTTGATAGCATTTAATAATTTTTAACAATACTTTTCTGATAGTTTCTTTTAAAAAAAAAATTAATTAAATGTTAATTGCACTTAATATACACTTGATCTCCTAGGGTGCTTATCAACTAAAATTTACGAATAAGAAAAAGTATTTTAATACAAAATACCACATAAGTAATAAATATAAGGAGTTTTAAGGGGTAAAGTGAGAAGATATTTAAAATGTTCTTAAAGATCTCTGTAGAGCACTTGCCACAGTAACCATTTAATTTGTTGAATTAAAATGTTTGCTCAAAAAAGCTACTATTGCGACATCCTCTTCATCATCAATGTTCTCAGAGCATAAAATTGTGTCAAACATGCTCATCCAATTTATCACTTTATTGGAGGTATTGTTTGCTCAATGAAATAAGTAACCAAAACAAAAATATGTCTTGCTACGAAAAAAAAAAGATAGCCTCCCACATCTATATTCAAAGATGTCTGAATATTAAATAGTTATCCATAATGGAATAGTTTCAGTTCAGATTTCCAAGCTTCAAACTTTTTGCATCACAGATAATTTCAAGATTAAAATTCAAATAAGTTTAAAACAATAGAGGGGACAAGGGGAAGTTGCTCAATTAAAATCATGCCTCACTTTTTATAAACTTTTTTTTTTAAAGAGAACAATCAAAACCCACAAACACTCTGTGATAGATTCCCATATTAATTTGTAACCTTACAACATGGAAGCAAAAAAATTCTAAAGGAGATAACACAGTGTCTTCTAATGTTTCTCTTTTATTTTAAGTAAACACTTGAAGATCATGCACTAACACATGATCTTTTGAAATTCACATCACTATATTCATAGAAAAGAAGGCACAAAAAATAATTTTGTTTCCCTATCTCTATTATATAGTCCTTAAAGTGCAATGGTTTTCATGGGATTGAGAACACTCCAAAAGACTTAGATTGCAAACTTAAAATTTCTTTTTCTTTTTTTTTTGTTGCAATTTTTTTTATCATCAAGGTTTTGATAGAAGCAAAGTGATTTGTATTTTCTCCAAACTTCTTTAAACGAGAGTTATATTTATTGAAAAGATTTCTGTTATGAGAGAGAAAAAGACTGAGGTTACGAAACACTTAAAACTTAACTTTGATTAAAAAAACCCATCAATTTGCAGTATTGGTGATATGATTTAACATAAATAAAGGGACCCCAGAATACTAAATTGAGATTTACTATGTCACTGGGCTATAAATAATATGGAAGAAATATTTTTGAATCCACACCAATTTCTTCGGTTTCATTTTTCTTTTTTCAAATGGTTGTACCAATTTCACAAAATGAGTCTAGATTCTGTGATAAACTAAAATGATAAAAGCAACCAATATTGCAGGAATCAATTAAGATGTACTAGTCACTGTATAGATATTTCTCATGCTTTGAAATCAATGAAACAAT
The DNA here is from genome assembly GCA_033675545.1 of Elysia crispata. Taxonomy (NCBI): domain Eukaryota; kingdom Metazoa; phylum Mollusca; class Gastropoda; family Plakobranchidae; genus Elysia; species Elysia crispata. The sequence goes on from JAWDGP010003407.1 coordinate 27,081, forward strand.
TTTTTTTATATTTTTTGCTTACAAATAATAATATCTATCATAATTTTCAATCATTTCTTTTTCAATAATTGTATCAAATCATTAATGAGACCCTCTTAAACTATTGAGGTATCTCTTGCAAAAGTTAACTTCAAGAATGGTTTTATGCAGGTGACAAAAGTAAAGACAAACCAGGGTTTTGGACTTTAATAACACTTGAAATTTACATGATAAAATCTTTTGCATGCTGGCATAATTTTGGGTTTGTACGCTCTGCTTCATAAAATACAAATAGTGGCAAAAACCCAATTAATACTCTGGCCACAAAAGATTAGGAAGATTTTGCCTGCTTATGCTCCATGAGCAATTTAAAAAAAAATGTACTGTTTTCAATAAAACTAAACGTTCAAATTATAGAGGACACCAGGGAATATAAAAACTGTAAAATAAAAAGGATCCCATTTTCTAAAAATCCTTATTAAGGTAAAAAAAAAAGAGGAAACTGATTTATATTACTGAAAAATCAGGAAGAAATACTGACCTGTGGCTCTTCCTCTGACTTTTAAGAGAAATGAGCAACACAATTATAATAAAATAAAAAGGAACACACACACACACACACAATCACATTAAAACATGTAAAAAACCATGTTAAAGTTAAGTGAAAATGATAATCACATTGAGCCAAATATATAAAAGTAAAAATTTTGATAGAAAAGTAAGAAATATAGCAAACTTTCTAAGAAATTAGAAAACAATGAACATGTATCTCTCTTTTAGGAAAACATCCAGAGGAACAGAATAGCATTAATGCTTTGGCTTAGTTATATGCGTGTATTCAACATGTCTGTGACATCTAATTCCACAAACCTGCGCAGCTTGAACTCTTTGTTGGGTCTCCATAGTGGATGGAAACCTGAGCAGTTTCAAGCGAGCGACATCTGCCAATTTTCTTAAGAGGGTGACTGTTTCCACATGCCCCAAGCTTGTTGTATCTTGTCCATTGACCTGGTGGGAGAGAAGAGATTAGGAAAACATACCTACATAATTGACTTCAAACCACAAAATGAGCAAGGATTTTAAGATTAGCATGCAAGAAAATTTTTTTTTTACTTGCAAAATGAAAAATCCCTGTAAGGTAGAAAGTATTTTCTTACTAAATTTTCAAACTTTGCCAGGGATTGTAATTCTTCTAACTTATAGGACATAAAATGTAAGTGTAACATATCTTTCATTTCACCTGAAATTTGCTAGAGATGATTGATATTGCTTGGCTGAAAAATTAACTTGAAGATAATCCTTCGGGCATGTTATGAAATTTTCCAATGGTTAATGCAGAGAGAAACTTTTTAACTTTATGGGTGAGGATGACTTTGTATCACTAATCATGAAGATTTTCATTGACTTTGTAACTTTGGTACCACCAACCTGTATAATTTTATCCCCAGGCCTTAATCTTCCATCAGACAGAGCTGGTTCTGAAACAAGTTGTTTTATGTAGCAGCCTCCAGTGCTGACTCCACCAGCCACAGTGAAGCCAAAACCATCTTGTAGTCGCGAGAGGGAGACATCCAAAAGCTAGTTTGCAAAAGAAAGAAAGAAAGATTTGTCTCAGCAAACCCAACTCTTTCATCTAATATTATAAAACTAAGAACACAGAAAAATTGCTTGCTGCTGATAGTCTGACAGGAATACTAAGGGCAAATTGATATATTTTTCAAACATTATCATGCATCATGCTTGCTCTCAAAAGTCTGATGTAAAAAACTTCAGATTTGGGGGAACCTGAAATTAGGTTATGACTTTCTATTTTAATAAAAACAATGAGAATTTAACATTTTGTTATAAAACCTTTAACTTAACTTTAAATAAGCAGTCTAGGTGAAAATGGTTCAATTTTAAAACTTTGACAAACTTTTTCTACACTTTTTATTTAATAATTAAAACTAAAAAACAAAAAAATTAATTTTAAAAGAAACCAATTTCCTTAAATTCTTATTTCACTCATGAACTTATTTCTGACTAACTACTCTGCCCCTATTATTGTTATTTTGAAGTGGCACATTTTGCATCACAAATACTAAATTCAACTCATAAATTCAAAAAAGAAAAATGCCATTTAAAACAATATTTGTCAAAACATAGGGTATTTTTTTCGTTTGTATACAAATTCAGAAGTAGTTATGTATAGTAGTAACTATGCAGTTCCAAGTGCCATATTACTACTTATATATGGTAGTAATCTGTTGGAAATTTAAAAAACTAAATTGCCTCTTACCACTGGCTCAAATGGATCAAGAATCTCTTCATCTAGTATTTTTTTCTTCTTCCTTTTCGTCTTGGACACAACTGCTGGCTTGTCTTTCACAGGCTCATCTCCATACATAGTAACAACAACATCATCATCATCATCATGCTCAAGATCTTCTTTTGTCTCTTCCTCTTCTTCATCCTCCTCTTCCTCTTCATCATCAATATCATCCGAGTCTTCCTGTTTGGTCTTACTGCTTAGCGACTCCACTATCTTCCTTGGAGACTTCACCACAGATTCTGTGGAAGATGAGCGACTGGATTTTGACAATGAATTCGGAGAAGCATTTTCTGTTGCCAGACGCCTATCTAGTTCATCTTTCAGTTCATTCAGTTTCTCATCAAATTCTGAACTTCCATCCAATTTCAGTGTATCAGAGGTAATGCTGGTACTTTCTGCTCTCATGGGTTTCCCTTCATCCTTCTCCTCTCCTGCATCATCCTCCTTGGAAGGCTGCTTTGGTACATGTTCATTCTGAACAGGATAATTTTTTACTGGAGACATTGAAGCAAATACAGGGGCATGAATTGCAAAAGTCTCTGTATTTCTGTGAAAATCATCTACATCAGATCTAGAGCTGTCCAGTACATCAGAATCAACGTCACTCTGAGTGTTGGATTCCGAGTTGTCCGAGCTGAAGTTGAGTGGAGGAGGAGGAGGGACTATTTGCAGTTCTTCAAGTGGAGGTGTGCTCTCATTAGGGGCTTTAGGGATCAACACAGAAATAATGTTTGGGTCATGCTCCTCAGCCTTTTGGTTGTCAGGTTTGTCTCCTTCATGTTGAACATTCTGTGAAATCCAACAAAAATACTTTTCATTTGGAAAAAAAGAATCCTTTCAATGAATAGGTGCATACCTTGATCAGGTTATATGCTTTTCAACATTGTTATATCTATATGAAGATTTTATAGATTATATAAGAATGTTTAAGGTCACCACAACATAAAATTGTTTGTCATCCTTCAAGTGCATATACCCTACCTTTAATCGATCAGCATGTATTTTTCTCTCTAAGATGGCTGAATCTTTTTCAATAGTGCGGGACACTTTTACTGTTGTAAGATTGGGGGCTTGATCCATCAGCTCTTGCACTGTTCTGCTATCTTTCCCAGCCACATTCTGACCTGAAACTTCTAAAATTTTGTCACCTGAAACATAAAATTTTGAGCTGGACTGTCACTTCAAGATATCATAAAAAGAAAAAAAAAAATTAACTTTTGAGGGCTTGTTTTTTCCTTGGTGGAGCCAGAGCTCAATGCATTTTAATCTAAAGTCTAAAAAAAAACATATATGAGGTTCATTAATGCTTTTATAAACAATAGTAGAGTGAGTAAAAATTATAATGAAAAATTAAATTATTAAAAAAAAAAAACACAAAAGAGTTTGGAAACCTGTTTTCTCTACAGGTAATTAATTCATAAGAAAAAGAAATTGATAAACTCTATAAACAAAAAAGCTTAATAGAAGAAGTATAACTATATGCTTACCTGGTGCTAATATACCTCCTCTATCTGCAGGGCTGTCCTGCAATATTTCTTTAATGTAGACACCTTCATCTGATACTTCTTGAGGGGAAGGCTGAAAAATGGGGGGGGGGGGGAGGGGATTTCATTTGATAAATTCTATGATTAACACAAAAAAAATTAAATATATTAGAGTCCTCGATTCTGGCAAGTCTAATCTAATCTAAACTCAAACCTATCTTGCCCTAATAATTTCTTTTTTCTATTTTCTTTGAGTAACATTTTTTATATGGCTGTGAGAAATAAACAAGCACAAAGTGCAATCATAAATGTAACCTAGTAAACAGTTCAAAATTCATCTTGCATGTTTGAGTAAAAATGAGCCTTTAATAAAACATAAATTTCAGTTCACTACATTTCTCCTTAGAGGGCATTTTGTCAATATTATGCTGATGATTTAATACATCATTCAATAAGAAAAAAAAAAAAAGGAAAAAAGGATTAAACAGTAGTTATCCAGAGGAATGACAGGACAATACTGACTCGTGAGGCCAAATGGTTTTAAGAGCCACCTTTCCAAAACTCAGCTGATATACAATGCTGAAAATTGAATTTGTCTTTTCAGTTAGAAAGTCAATATTGGATATCATCTGACATTTCATTTGCTTCCTTTTAGCTAGAACAGTTTAAAGAGGCAATCCACTTGCCATGGTTAAATAAAGGTATGAAGAATGAATTTGACAGATGACTTGTGCATAGTCTACCGGAAATACTTAAAAAAAATGAAGATCGTATAACTCAAGAAAGATGAGAAAGAAATAGGAATTAACATGAACATTCAATAACCAATAACAGTTCTAAAACAAAAAAAAACATGAAATCTCAATGCTCACCACTCTTACAAATTGTGTGAAAGTTCACTCAGAATTCACTTGGAAAGAAAAAGATCAGGAAAGAAATTTTATAAGTAATGCATGCTGATGGGGACAAAATTGGACTTGGCTGATTTTCAAGGTTATCTTCATGATTTGGATCTAATGTTTTCAATAATGACTAAACAGGTGGGAAGGAATCTCTGCATAGAATTTGAGATCTAGCTCACTTAGAAAACATTTCCAACTGTAGGCAAGGGAACATCTTTTCAACGAGTGAGATGCCCTTTTAAACAGGTACACTTCTGTTAGAATCCATTAGGATCTGAGAAAGCATGGTCTGCTATGCCTTAAAACACATCTGTGAAATTAAGTCTACTAAAAAAAAATATCCTTTTTGTGCCTAAAAGAAGGTAAAATAATAAGATTTTGTTTTTCATAACAATTTCGCCTCAGTTTTAATAGCAGACTATTTCATGAGTCAGACAATGCTACTGCTGTATTGATATGGAATTCAGACACAAAAAATAACCACCCCGTAAATTTTACTCACTTGTGCAATAATGCCACAACCATTGCTGTCTTTTTCCAATATAACTTCATAGACAACATCATTTGCCAAGAACTGGTCACTAGGAAAGAAAAAAAATTATGTACAAGAGGGTAAAAGTGTTTGTGTATACAGATTTGACTTTAGATCAACATTATATTTCTTTGCTCACAGATTGAAATGTAAGATAAGAATAATTCAAAGGCCAAAGTACAACACCAAAATAGAAATTTGTTTGAACTTTCAACACAAAGACCCAAAAGATTTCCAGAATATCTTGTCAATCTTTACATTATAAAAAGATTATTAAAAAAAATAAGTCTCCAATACTTTGAAAGATAAAACACATTCATAATAAATCTTTTCTATGAAATACTACTGTTGTGATATTGGAGTAAATATTTCAAAAGCCATATGATTAAATGCAAAATGTAATGAAAATTGGTGAGCTAGATACAGCGTAGGTATGACTTTATCAGATAAAATACCTTTTGTTTTTTTTCTCTGGTGCTCTAAATACCATGGGATTGACTGTGTTGACTGCTTTATTGGAATAAGGTCTAATTGGAGGAGCATCTATTGTCTTCTTTATTGCTGAGTCAAAATCACTGTCTGAAGATGAACCATCAGCATCTAGAGCTGCAATGTCTTAATTAAGGGAAGAAAAAGATATAATGATGATAAGATGAAAGTGCCCCAGAGCTTTACTTCAATTTTGAATGATGAACGCATTTTGAAGAACATTTTAATGTAATCAAACAACACACTGAACAGCCTGTACACATTCTTTCATATTTAGAGCTTTAAAATTTACAGTCAATACCAATATAGCATGAAGAGACAATTGCCTATCTTCAGATTTGTGCATGCCCTATCAAACTGAAATATCACACATAACAAACTGAAGAGTGGAGAAGAGATTGTTGCCCTTGAGGAAGACAGTTGTTGTCCACCGATTCTCCATGATTTAAAAACAATATCCATTTATGTCAGAGCCTTATGTTTGAGAGAGCAGAATATTTTTTCCCATCCATCAGATTTTCATACAATAAATTTGGCAGGAAAACATATCGAAAGTTTCTGATGTTTCTTTACCTCCAAGAAGCTGAAGATCCTCTTGCTCTTCTTCAGTTAAGGGCCCACTATGGTAACCAATGGAGCTTGGAAGACCTTCATCGCGTGGCCAATCTGCAGAATCCTCTACTAGTGCTCTGGCCAATTCCTCATCGTCTTGGAGTTTCAAAAGCTCCCTTTCTTCTTCCAAATTTATGGTGTTATGATCTAATACAATGGATTCTTTAAAAGGACTGTTTATCATATTTGGGACTAAATGCGTTTCATTTGTGAATGCTGCCTGTGTGCGTGGATCGCTTAGCTCTGGAGAGGTAGCACCAGGAACTCGTTGTTCGAATGTTTCATAATGCTGTGGTTGTGAATACTGATAATGTTGCTGGCTGCTTGCTTTTGTATTTGATAGGTGGGGAGGTGTGGGTGGGGGCTCTAAAGGGTAATTCTCCTCATCAGAATGACATTCTTCATCATCCTCACTTGCACTATGTACATTGCGATTAGATACAAAATCATCGAAACGTAAAAGAGTTTCATTCATGCGGTCGGCATCGGCATCAAGTCTCGAAAATTCATTAACTCCGCCTAGATCTCCAAAACCACCACGCCTGGATTCCAGCATCGAGTCTCTCATCTTTCTTTCAAATTCTTCCCTTTCTGAAGCAGACTGGTTTCTTCTCTTGATAGTGCCAGGCGGCCGAACTTGCGAGACCAGAAAAGTAACATTAGGTCCGCTATCCCTGATCATTGCCACAGCCTCATGATGCTGCTTGCCTTCTAAACTTGTTGCACCAATGGCGATGAGTCTATCTCCGCACTTGATGCGCCCATCTCGCTCTGCCGGACCCCCAGGAACTATTGATTTTACAAAGATACCCAAATCCAGACTGCTGGTGGTTTCCCCTCCCACTATGGTGATGCCTACGCCATGACTCTTTTCTTTTTCCAGTGTGACCTCAAAGATGCGTCGGCCAACAGGGGAAACATCAGTAACCTTTGAGTGATTGGGAGGGGAGGAGACTGAAACAAGACATAAGAAGCATGAGTTTTATCCCTTTTTTCTATATGACAAAACAATGTTGATGGGTACTATAAACAGGCTGTTTCAAACTGAAGAGCAAAAAAATCGAATTCATTTTGATTATTATAAAGTGCATGTTTTGAACAAAAATATGCAGAAGTTTTTTATGTCCTAAACTTTGTTGTGGGGAGCTAGTGAACAGCCCTGGGGATTTTTTCCCGACTAATTTAAAACCTTGCCTACAAATATGAGTGCAAGCAGATACTTCATGGTGAAAGCAACTGTGAAATTGTTCAGATTTTAGGCTTCAGACCCTGTCCTATGAGTTGATTCGCCTCAATATCCTTTGTGTAGGCCACAGTACTGTTCATGTATTTCTGTCGCCTTAGTTAATTCAAGATACACTTTCTGGATAGCAAAACTTACTTTTTTGTGCTTTAATCTTGGACTTACAATCAATTATTATATAAAAAGTCAAATTCTTGCAAAATACCTTAAAAGTTTTGATTGTCTTTTAAGAATAAAAATAACTGACAAAGTGCCTTTTTTCAACTCCCTTGTAAAAGGCTATATATTAAGTTTCTTTTTAATTTGTGTTGATAAAAAGTAAGTTATTTCTTTTTCAAATCAGTAGCAAAAAAATGAAATTGTTCCCTATAAAATAGAGAGTCCAAAGAAATAAAATAATTTCTGGTACTAACTCATGTAAATATGAGCCCCTTCAGCCCACTTCCTCACGCCAAAATGATAAGTTGCGCAATAGAACAAAATAGGCATTTTTTTTCTAAATTTTAAAAGAAGAAAGTTTCTGTGAAAAATCAAGATATAAGGTTCAAATTGGGCATTAAAATTCTCAGAATCAAAGCGACTATCTACATAGATTGATAACAATTGGAAGTCTAATAACTGCATTCTAAATTTGTGTAGAAATAGAACAAATAGTTTTTGGGTGTTTTCTTATGCAAATATCCCTCTCTACAATGAAATAATTATGTGAGACCTAGAAGGACACTCAGGATTTAAAATAGGAGGGCACAATGTGAACAACTTGAGATAAACTGATAAAATAAAGAGAACTTGCAACGATTATAAATTAGATATTGTTGAAGAAGAAAACAGAAAAAAAGGGTTGCAAGGACCGAAGTAATGGCTGCTAGTTGAAACTAGTAGTGTCCACAGATCAGCATCTTTATCAACCGGAATAAACTCAAGCAAAATGACCTATTCAAACACTTGGGTATTTAAATATAAAACGATTGACACAACAACACTGAAAACACATCAAGAGTAGTTGAAGCAAAAATGAGTTGCAAGAATTGAATTGGTTCTAACAAATAAAAACATCTCTATCCACACAAGAAAAGCCCTGGAATGCTTTATTGAACCCATCCTGATGTATGGATGTGAGGCCTAGATAGTTTTAAAGCAGCTAAAAAAGAAACTGGAGGCAACAGAAATGTGGTTCCCACTGAGAATGCTATAATCTCATGGACTGCAAAGAAATCAAACGAAACAAGATTAGTCAAAAAGAGAATATATAAAATTCAGGCAACCTTTTTTGACCATGTGATAAAAAGAGAGAAACTGGAACATCTTGCGTTGACTGGAATGATCAAAGGAAAATGCAGCAGGGAAAACAGCGCAAAAAGATATTGGATGGACCAACTAAGTAACAAATGTAGGACAGGTGGCAGATGTACTGAAAGTGACCAGGGATTGAGATGCTAAAAAAGTCATGATCGAATGCAACTTTTCTTGGAAAATGATCATCACTAAGAAAAAATATAATGTTTACTGTACATAAAAAAAAACCATGTATGTTTATGAAACAAGAATAATTCTGTTTCCATATACTTGTAATCAATTTAAATAATATAAGTTACATATGATAAATAGAAGTCTTATAACCAATTAAATTTTCCCTCCTTTGTATACAAAAACAGTATGTACCTCTGCTTTTTTCGTAATCACTGGCTGACACAGAATCCAGACCTTGAGTTGCGGAACTCATGTCTGTACAGAAAAAATGAGTATAAAAGAGAAAATAGAGACAAAACTTATAGAAAGATTCAAGTAGAAAAAAATCAGCCAGTTTATGAATGTAAAAACCAAACTTTTGGATGATAATAGCCACAAAAAGGCTTTCAACTCTTTTAACATACAATTTTCAATGCCTTACCATTTTTGACATGCTACAGAATATAAAAGAATTTGATTGAATAAGAAATAAAGATAATTAAAATTCATATTATGCATACACAACAACTCTGTCTCTAAACTCACATATGAGGGTAAAGCCAGGATACAAAAACACAAAATACCTAACAGGGCTTGTAAGTGATGCTTGTCAAATCCTAAGCCATGCAAGTCTGTCAATGAAGCATGCAGAGGTGAGAGCTCTCCTCCTAAGATTTGAACCATGCGAGGGAGTTGGTAGGGGGGCCAGCTTTACAAGAGGGAGGTTAAAATGTTAGATGGCCGAATCGGGTAACAAGAAAATAGTAACTCTGCAAGGAAAATACTTGTAGAGAACAATTTGATCCATCACATGAAAACCAAGAAATAAAACAGATGTGGATACTGCAAACAAAAAAGAAGTACATATATATATATATATATATATATATAAAGATAGTAAAAAAAAAACACCAAAGCCATTGATTTGAATACAACAAAAATGCGCTTTTAGGAACATCAATGGGAGTTTCAATGATATTCATTATGCAAAAAATAAATCATTCACATTCTCAGCAAGCAGCTATCTCAAGACCAAGAGAAACTAAAAACAACTGTATTTATTATTCAACAAATAAAGAAATTTTTAGTCTAAATTTTAGACTGATTTAATTATAAATAGTGCTCTTCACAGGAGAACGTTCTCCAATAAAACTTTTACAAATATTCCACATAAACATGTCACGTAAGTCAAAAATTGGTTTTCATGTTTATTATGTAATTCATGAAACACAATGAACTTAATGAGTTTTGGGATAAATTTTCCATTATCAAATTAGAGAATTTCAACTTTATTTTTTAACTTTTCTATAAGAATTAAAGATCATGATGCTTGAAATACTGGCAATTCAAGTTGGATTTTGTCAGAATGGCACAAATTTTGGCCTTACGAATACTGATACCCATCCAGTTTCATCGTAAAGTATCAAAATGCAAAGTCAATAATTAATTACAACTTATTGTTTCGTATGTCCAAACTGCCATGCTATAGCTGACTTAAGCACCATTTTTCAGAAAGAGTTGTGCCTTTTCTAATAAAACATAACTGAGAGGAATGTATTGATATGAAATAACTCTCCATTCTATTGACCATCACACTCAATTTTTTTGCCAAACAACAATTTTTAGCCCTCACTTGCTTTCTCTAGATACCTAAGAAAATGAAAATGGTATAGGATTTTAGAAATCTTTAAATTGAGATTGTTGAATGCAAATTACACCTTTAGCTTCTTCTGACATCCATTTGATCCAGAGCATGTCATATGTTAAATTATGCAGAGGTACCAAGATGCTGTTGAAAGATAAAAAATAGGCCAAGCCTATACTGCTTTAGAGTGTCAGAGCAAAGGTTGAAGTAGATTTGAATGAGCTTTTTCATGATCATCAGAGTTTAATCTCACTCATCATCACATACATACACAAAAAATAAAGGGAGCATGCCTACACTATTCAAGATGCTACTATTGCAATATTAAGGAAACATGATGGTTACCATGCATGCAGCCCATTTTCTTACCTGCGATACTGTGGAGGTTCATCAACATCTTTCTTCATTTGCAAGTCCCACTCTTCATCAAGTTCGTCATCATCATCATCGTCATCCGGAAGTTTCTTATGAATTCAATTCAAATTTTAAGAGAGAATACTTAGATTTTTTAAAAATGCTAATACTACCTTCATCAAAATGAGCCTTTCACTTCTTTTTTTCATTTTATATTTTTTGTTTTTGCTATAATTGAATTTTTTAACGAAGATAATACAATTGCAGACCTTGGCACATGTAATACTTTTTTTGTATTTACGATTTCTTAGAGAAAGTAAAAACATAAAATTATTCTCAATTTTTTACACACTCCTTTTGATTTGACAAACACACATGTATGACTAATGTTATCAATAACTACAACATCCAACTTATAGTTTTGTTTGTTTGAATATAATATCACTTTTTTATTAGCCAACCTGAAGGGCAGGGTCCACATATGTTGGTGCTTCAGAGCTCTCAACTTGCTGGGCCGTATTCTTTACCTCAGCGTCAGCAACATGGGGTCCTGATTCTACGGCTGTCCCACCTACTGAATAATTAAGTAATTAATTTTAAAGTTTTTTTGCTTTTCTTTTTCTTAAATATATATAATTTGATGGGAGCAAACATCAGTGATGATTCATGGATTTGAACACTTTATTTTCCAACAGTGTTATTAACATATATGGGTCAATAGCTTATCTCCTAAATGTGTACAAGGAATATCTTAGATATACAATTAGTCTCATATTGTTTTATATGTTAAATATACCCTGAGGTAAGCAATAAAGAGAAAATAGGATATGTTTTTTTTTTTCATATAAAGTGAGCAGATTCAGCAGCTTATTCAAAATATGATAAAATCATGAAAATGAAAGGAGAGAGAAATGGAGAAGAAGGCAGTTCAACCTACAGGCTATAGTTTTTCAGAAATCCACAAAATCAAGATTTGCATCCTTAACCTTTCTTTAAACCATTCTTCACAAAGTTGTTGAAAACAATATTTTAAGCAGCATGTTTAATCTATTGCAAACATGAACTCTTTAATTTTGATGGTCTGAAATTTTATCTTTTACCTTCAGGAGTCTCTACAGCATTGAGCCGTGTTTTCATGCGAATCTCAAACCTATGTTGCTCAGCAGAAAACTGCAGTAAGTAGCGGCCTCTGGCAGAATTCAAATATAAAATGATAAGCACTACCATTCACAAACAACTTCTTAAAAAAATACTCAAGTCTACAAAGCATAACATACTTTTTAAAAGGAGATAGCCACACAACTTTATAGCTATGGGACAAAAAAGAAATAAGCCAACTATAGATTTGACATATAAACGTTTCACTTTATAAGCTTCGTCAGTAGTAATACAAAATTTTGCTTTCCATTCAATATAGACACACACTCTTCTTTTAGATCCTTCTTAATTACCAAATTATCCTCCAAGTGTGTAGTTTTTGCTTTCTATTTGGATTTCATTCGGGATTGTAAGAGATCTTTGGAATCATGCAATAAATGGAATCTTTGAAGATGTTTGAAGATTAAATGTGAAATAAAATGAAGTCATCACTATTTCATCTATTTTCAAGGGTATAAGGTAAACATTTTTTCTATTATTACCATTACACAATGTGGTGGTTCTCAAGATGTTTCCCTCTAAAAACTTGGATCCTTTAGAATGAATGGTTTGATATGGTCTGTAGTGAAACTGATTTACTAATAATTTTAGTCATATAATAGTTTATTGAAATTTACTTACTTCCTGTAAGAATTAGTATAAAAATTAATCTTGGGTGGCTTTCCTCGAATTCCCTCCACCTTAGGCTGCACGCTGAAGCGCCGCTTGTTAAAGGAGATCTTGAGAATGTCGTTCCATGTATGACACTGAGTCACCGATCTTGCTACAGAGGTTGTGGGCTCAGCAATAGCCATGTTGTGTTGCGACAGACCTATCCAGATCATGTCAGACTGGCTTTTGGACTGCGGAAAAGAGATCAAAGACAGAGTCATTGAAAAGTATGTAACTTGCTCTAATACCCATTATCATTAAATTCAAAGAGAGGATTGATCAGTACAAGCCTTTATAAATAAGAGGAACATTACAACATAAAATTAATATGTATGATTAACCCTTTTCATTCATAAATAAAAGAAGTTGATATCTATAATTATTTTGTTGAAATATCCTTACATTTATGTCGCTTTTCAATTGAATGCAGTGAATTTGCATAACATAGTTTCTATATAAGACTCTGAGAGAGACTTTTACCTTTGAAAGCTTGTGAAAGTGGATCCCATATTCTGGTAAGCTTTGAACAAGCTGAAAAAAAAGTTATAATAAATTTAGTATAAATGCTGTGCAAAAAAAAAATGCACTTTATTGTGAAAACAAAGTACGGTACAGATATATCCATGCCTCCTCAAAAACTCAACAAAGATGTAATATCAGTTTCATAAAAATTTTTTAGTTATCGGTGAAAGAATTTCCATATTTATTCTTATCAAATCCTTGCTACATTTTATCATTTTTCTCTTTGTTTTTGAACTTAAGAGGTAAATTATTACTGCACCCACCTTCACAAACTCAAACTCAGCTTGTGCTCGTGAAACGCCAGCAGCAGCCTTGTGTCTACGAGTTACTTTTGTGTAAGTCATTGAAGCCCCAGTCTGCTTGAGAACACGAACTGGGACATAATGCTCTGCATCAAAGTAAGTAGTTGAAGGTGCTCCTTCAAACTGGCCTTCAGCTGGCGATGACTTTTCTTTGGAAAAGTCTCCATATTCTGCCTGCAAAGCTAAGCCTGCAAGCTTGAACAAGTGATCAGGGTCCACAATGACTCGCTCCTCCAGTATATCTCGGCGTAGTTGTAGGTAGAGCAGGTGGTGACTGCTGGCATGTCTGTGAGGATTAGAGATAAATGTTAAAGTGTATGGAAAGACAAGAGAAAGATGAGGAAGATGATAAAAAGTTAGAGACATGAAGATGGTTTTGAAGGAGTTAAGAAATAATACTGAAAGCTAGAGGGAAGATGGAAAACAAATTGATGTCATCACAGCACCTTTAAACAGAAGCTGGAGCCCACATATATTTGTAATTAAAATGATAGCCACACACAAAAACAGTCCTTTTATCATACAGAAATGAGAATCCATAGTGTGACAGAATTTTTAATACATGAATAGCTTTATAAAAAGGTAGATTTTATACACAATTTCTTACCGAAAATCAGCAAGAGATTCCGGGTAAAATTTCACCCTGACATTTAAGTTAAAGGTCACGTAAGCTTGATGACCTTTTGGGCCTTCTTTCCATCCTTCAGGTGCAACCTTGTGCAATTTGATATCAGCATCCAGAAAAAAATGCTCTCCCTCTGGCAATGAAAAAAATTAAAACAGAGTTATGCCATGGTACGTAAAACAGAATAAGAAGAAATGAGCCCCAACTTCGTAAATTAGCATCATTTTCAAGAAATGTAAAACATAAAGGTGATAGTCATTGCTTACATTGTTAACAACCTTCATGTCTTCATGTTAAATTCTCAACATGCTATGATTGTTTAATATTGCTGTAACTTCAGCCCAAATAATGTTTTTCATTCTGCAACATAATCAAAACAAATGTTTATCATGCATATCCTGGTAAAGATATAAGATTCAAAGGTAACTTAACAAAACCCACAGATATATTGCACTACAAAAGCTCCTGAACTCCTCTAACCTTGAAATCAGCATAAAAAATAAAATAAAATAACAGATATGTTTGATTAGTGCTTTTCTTTACAGCTAACTTTTTAATACATCGTTATCTCCATGCTTGTTATCTTTAAGTTTTTTTAAGTTTATTTAAGTTTTCTGAGACCAGTTACAGGGGCATATTTTTAAAATTACTTTTTGCACAGTAAGTCCAAGGTCTAAAATCAATATGAATATAACGAAAAGTCCCAATAAAAATATCCTTTCTTTTCTTTTTTGACAAAATAGCATTTCTTGGCAATGAAGTAATTAGTCATATACAGATCAGAATTTTGAATTGGAAGTCACTTTCCACACACAAGTTAATCTCCAACCTGAGAGTCATTTGTGATTTGTCTTTACCGGTTTTCTGCCTGATGAGTGTAAGATCATAATGCAGGCAAAGAACATACCAGACACATAGGTGAGGCCAAAGAAGAAAAAGTCATCCAATTCAAGATAAGGGATGACTGTATCAAAAAGTTGCCGGGCTGTAGAGCTGGGATCCAAAACTATCTCAAACTTCTGACCTGAAAGGTGGATCACTGTCACCCTCCTGGCAAGGGTTGCATTTTTTAAACTCTGAAAATAATTGCAAACAAAAGAAAATGGAATTAATTTTACTCCCACACTTTTCCTTTCCCTAATTCTCAAGACAAAGTAAGGAATTAATTCTAAAAGCTAAAAGGCAGTCTTTTTTTAATGCAAGAACAGGTTCACATTCGAGCTTTAATAACTTACAAAGTTCTTATGTTCCAGCTGATACTAGTTTGTAATAATATTTCAAGAATTATAGGATTGGATTTCAAGCAATATGCCCAGATGGAAGTTTTAAAAATATAAACAAAAAAGAACTTATTTATTACTTTATTTCTTGCTGTATTTTCTTCACCCTTTTCCAAGCACATGACAAGAATGACTTACATCTCCTTGCAAAGGCATGGGAACTAGAACAGCAGGCTTTTTCAGGTTGTGCATATATTCATACCCATCAAAATCCTGCGTATGAGTGAGAACATAATAATTTCCTGACAGAAATCTTAGAATATTTTGTTTTTCATGACGTAAGAATATAAGGAAAACCATAGAGCAACCATTAAAATATGTCTCCAATAAGTCACATGTCATTTATAAAACACTTGAAGGTAATATGTATGTAGAAAAATGCACTTTTGTAAGCTTCTTAACGGTGATAAGATCACCAGATAAAGATGATCAGAGTTTGTGAAAGAATAATACATTTTTTACTCTTTTGAAATAGGAATAAAAAAAAAAACACAAATTTATCTTCTATAAAATACTTTTCTTTTTTTAAACAAAACTAAAAATTCTGACATTTGAATCAGATTGAGAGGCATATATCCTTATCCATGGCTGAACTAGATACTTTAATTTCCAACAAAAAAAAGTTTCAGTCAGTTTAAAGAGTTGGAAAAATTCAAAAAAGGCAGGCAAAAAAAAAAAAAAACCCTCTGAAAGTAACTTCTTAATGTAGGAAATCTCTGAATGAGACAGAGTTAAATTGTATTAAGTGATGAGACAGACTGCTCATGGAATTAATCTTGATACAAATATTTGCTTGAAGGCTTAATATTAGTTGAATTTTACCTTCTGTTTTCCAGCATGATACTGCAGCTTTGAAGATCCAGCATCTGCTACAGCAGTAGCTGCCTGGGCCATGTTTTGCTCATGCAAAGAATAGGTTGGCACAGTAGCCTCCAGGGCTCCTCCAGGTGTTGTCCCATGTATTTCTTGGGGAGCACTGTCTCTCTGCTGGTATGGATTGACACGGATTTTGGAGGCATCTTCTTGGGTTACAGTTCCAGGAACAGCATGAGCCTTGATGCTGAATAAAGTATAAAGAAGGCTGAAATCAATATTCTTAGGTAATTTAGTAGCTTTCATATTAAATGTGTTGAATATACTCCATTGCGAAGAACAAAAAAAATTTTAAAAAATTGCCTTGAGAATGTTCACATTCCATTACAAGGTAACATACTGAAGTGTTAATTTTCACAAAGAAGATGATTTTAATAGAATGCAAATGAAAATCATATATGATTTTTCTTTTTGATTACAACTTGTTTTGCCAAATGATTTTGATAACTGCATTTCCACAAGGGAAAATTTTTGAAAATTGTACTTTTCATTATTGTTGTGCTAAAAATTAACAAAATCTTACACTTATTTCTACTTATACAAATGATTTGCATAGATTCCAAACAAGGTTAATTAAACATTTCAATGTCTTTGTTTTGAAGAAATCAACAAGGCAGGATATTAAAACACTATATGTCCCTAGAAAAAAAATAAAATAGGTGGATACAATATGATACTCTTTAGCAATACTCACCTAGAAGGGTATCCATAATCCATACTGCTCAAAAGAAAGGACATCTGACTATCATTTTCTGGCCCAGCATCATTATTGAAATTGAGAGCTGCCTCTGATCCCAGTTCAGCATGCAGATATGGCTTGTAAGCTCCTGAGTGAAGGTAATGTGAATTTTTTTGGTATTATTTTCTGTTCTTGTCTTATGTATTTTACATAAATCTTGCATAATAATCCTTTTGGTGAAGATAGATGGCTGACAAACAGGCAAAAAAAAAACAACTATTCTGCTTAAATTTATAGATTGAGGCATTTTATAACATCAAACTTATTCTTTTTCATACCTAATGTATAAGACATAAGTGATGCCATGGAGTGACTCTCAGACATGTTTTCCATCATCTCTGTTGACAACAAAGGAGGCGTCATGAGACGACTGCGAACATCATCCAGTACACTGGGAGCAAGTCCAGATCTAGCAATAAAATATTGTAATCATTTTATTATTGAGAGGGGATCTTTTCTCAAATAAAGGAATAAAATTATGTTTAAAATAGTTTTCTTTATCTTCCACAATGTAAACAATACAGAAATGTCACTAATATATGTGAATCAAGAATCAATTATACTTATGAACCCCTTCAATATTGAAAATGTGGACTTAGTTGTTTTTTTTAATTTAATCATCTATCCCAAAGCCTACAGAACTCATTTAATTTCTTTTGTCTCAAATCATAAGTCAAGCAATTTTTCCCTAGAGCATATGAATCAATTGTGGTACATACTTTGCCTGCCTGCGCCGAATTTGTCTCTCCTTCAACCTTATGTATTTCTGGTAGGCAGGACTCCCTTGCCTCAGACCTAACAAGCCTTGAACCGAATGGGCCGCAGAATATGGAGGTGCCTGAAAGCAGTAAAAAAAATCTGGATCTTTATTTCCAAGATTCAAATATCTTAATAAAAAATATCTCCCATATCTTACAACAACCTAAAGAAATTTAAATGTCATAAAAAAAAAAAAAGAAAGAAAAAGAAAAGAAAAAAATATTCGAGGACAATACAATGAGGCAAACTTTGAAATGATATCTTTCAATAAATGAAGTTAAAGTCTTTTGTCAACTTTATTTTAACTCAAGACTTTTTCCACTAAGCAAAGACAGGTAAACAAAAGCTACTACAATAAGATGATCATCTCAGGTATAAGGTAAGCACAGACACAATTCTTAAATATTTAAGCTAATTTAAAAAAGGTTATGGAGTAATGTTCCAAACATTATCTGATATTCCCTGAAAGTTACTAACTAATTGACAAAATTTCTCCACCAGGAGGACGAAAAGTATCTCTCTAATATATAAATTAATTGACATCAAGCCTTTTCAGCCTGTTTTATATCTCAGGCATGATTTGTCATTAACCAGTCAAGGATCCCTTAGAAGGTTCAAGCTAACCAAACTCTGATTGGGCTGTATCCGGGCACAGAAAAATAGGCAAAATAATCCCCTTTGGGGGCAAGTTTGTAATTATGTATAGGGTACACTCCCATATTAAAAAAAGCCTTTGCTGTGCCAGCCAGGTCTCTATTCAAGACAACCAAAAGAATATCCCAGAACACAGCAGCCAGGAATTTTCTTGCTGACAATTGAACTTGAAAAATTTCCTTGGAGTAAGATAAACATTGCCAAATGATTGAAGCGTTATTAGATGTATTGAGACGAATCCAAGTCTTAGAAATAGTAATGTTGTAGTCAACAAAACATTGGTTGTCTTGTACCTTTGGGTCAAGTCCTTTGGACATTCTACTTCCAACAAAAATAAACTGAAAGACGTTTTGAGACACTCATATGGGAATTGTGTCTCTAAATATAATGAATATTCACAAATTTTGAGTAAACTGTCCTCCCAAATCAGAGCCCTTAAAAATTTGTTGTAAATCTGATTATAGTGATTAACCTTCACACTGCTTATCCAACTTTTCTCTTTGTTGAAATTCCTCGCATTAAAAATTATATGCTTAAATCTTACAAAACATTTTTATCAAACAATCTAACCAACTCTAAGTAGACTTCAAGACATTTTTCTTTTGCAATGAACATAGTAAAGCATGAATCTCTTCCTTTCACTGAGTTACAAATAAGACTATCCATTTTTGTTTCCATGAAGACTGGCATTGCATTCAATCAATAGAATATTGAATGGCATATATGTTTAAAATACAGCTTTGACAAATGATGCATCTGTAACCATAAAAGAAACTTAACACTTTCTCAAAAATCAAACAAGGATGCCAAATTAAAAGACTGAGCCTAAACAGGGTTCACAACATCACTAAATAGTGTGACCCAAAAGAAATTTAAACCAGAAATTCCTCTTTCATACTGATGTTCCTTAAAATTTATTTTCTAAGCATCCCAAATTCAAAGTGCTTAGATACTGCTGCATGTAGAAATGAAGTTCCTTTTTTTAAACTGTATTTTTCAGAAAAATCATGAAATTTCTGAAGTGACCAAATCTATGTCATCTTGTACCACCTATCCAAAATTTCTAAATTGCTCCAATTTTAAAATACTTTATCTCATTTTCTGACCTGCTGTCTTCTAGCCAAGAGAGACAGTTCACTTGAAGTTGATGTCATAGATGTGTTCAACAATTGAGAGCTTGTTAGAGTGGTATGAGCTGAAGGAGCTGCAGTAGATTCCCCTTTGTATTGCACAAAGTCGGGCTCAACTGCACTTAATTCAGACCTGGAGCCTGAAGGTTTTGCTGCCTCTTTGACTGGAAGAATAGAGGGAAAAACATTTAGACTAATAAATATTTTACAACCCATAACATGTGAGGAAAGAAGTTATAAAATGAGGCCAAGATACCCTAGAACCTCACTCTCTTCTCCATTTCCAATAACTCTTTCTTTACTTTTCAGTATATGGAAAGAAATGAAATAGCTAGGTCTCCTGTGGGTGTTTTATTTGGGTCATGGCATTAAAGAATCAAACTACCAAAATTATCATTTTGGAATTTTTTTACATTTTTTTCCTGGTGAACTGCTAAATTTACCTGTTCTGCGACTAGGAGATCTCGAACGAGATCGTGACCTGGAGTTAGGAGAGGAAGTTGAAGAAGTGCTTGCTCTCTTCCTCCGTGCATGCCGATGACGAACTTGTGGCCTTGGTCTCCTTGCCCGCCCTGGTTGATGTGACATTACAGCCTCATGGCTGTGATCACTGCCATAGTTGCTGTCATTAAATGACCTCTGTTAACAAAAATGAAAGTTCATAGAATATTTTTTTTCAACATGCAGAGCACCAATACATATATTCCACAAGCAGAAAACAGGCACTAGAATTTAGCTATTAACACATATAGGCCTGTATATGAAAAACAAACTTGACCAATATGATATTCAATATTTTGTTTGAATGTAAATAATGATGCAAACATCCACAGCTTATTTTTATTGCTTAGGTGAAAACTATTCTTTAAAGGAGGAATGAAAATTATTTTTTTTTCATAAATAGATAGTTCACTTGATAAATTAGGAAAAATTACTTAGTAAAATTTAAGTTTAAACTTACCTTGTGATGACCACCAAGAATAGATTTATACAATCTTGACAGCACTAATGAATGTGGGAGCTTATCTGGATGCTGATTAGCCTGCAAACAGCAAGCCTAGAAAGTGGAGAAAAGAAAAAAAAATTATTCAGTATGATCTTTGCAGTGTCAGGAAATTTGTAAAACTTTATTTTATACGAACTTAAAAAAAAAAAAAAAGGGAAACCAAAAAATGCAAAGAGGTGTAAAGGAATTAGTCCTAACTTTAAGCATTTTAGATCATGTTAGAATTATTCTTTCCGCCTAATCTTACAATTTTGAATGGCCACAATTTCAAATTCTCTTGGTAATGGTATGCTCAACATTAAAAAAAGCTTATTTTTTCACCCTTAGTTAATTTTTATAAAAAGTATCATTGTAAGATAAGATACTGACTTAAGAATCCAGCTTTTAAAGGAAATATTAATACAAACATGTAACACATCATTTAAAAAGAGCAATACAAAACCCAGAAAAATAATCTTCCATAAACATTTTTCTATTAAGTTTTAGACATCAGATATAATCAGTATTTCATAAGGACCTTATAAACTTCATAGATTGCGGCTCAAAATGGAAAACAGAAACATGAGCAGTTTTTCTACATGGAGACATAAAGTGAAGAAAAACTGACCTCAAGGATTTGCAAAAGGCTGAGGCGGAAAGCTGCATTTCTTTCACTCATGGCTTGTAAGAGGGAATCTAAATCAGAGCTTATGCCCAGGACCTAATAAAAAGAAAAAAAATATGATAATGATTACAAACAACTTCAGTTCAACTGATTCTTTTGAATAAGTTTCACTGAACAAGAGGCACTTTTGATAGAAGAACCTACAAGACAATTGCAGGATAAATGCTGCAAACTATTTTATGATGAAACCTGCACTTTGATCAATATGATAACCACAGATGGTTCTTAGTCAACAATTCCATAAAAAAAAACTCAGTATGCCTAGAAGAGGACTGGATAACAATTAATTCGGTCACCAGACAGGAGCCTATCGTCTTCCGTTGACTGTGAATTATAGGTAATTTTTCCATTTTAATTTTCTCCATTAAGCTACCATCAACCCAATATATCTGCGCAGATATGCTGGTGTTAGTTTTCTTCACAAATTTGGATAATTGGAGAAGATCAGGCTCAACATTGTTGGTGTCTTTTTTTTTAAAGTTGTATAGAATGCAAAACTGAAAAGAAAGATATTATCACAGAAAAGATGAATGGTTCCTTCTATTTACAAGTTAGGTATTTCCTCATCCTTATTTTAAGTTGCTAAACTTAGCCTATGGGATTGATATGCGTAGCATGACTTCTATTACAGAAACACGAGGCCAACAATTGAGCACATAAATTAAAGTCACGGTCCGCTGCAGTTCAACTTACCTCATTTTCTTGAAGGCCAAACTCAGACGCCACTTGTAGAGTTCTTCCAAGAGAGTATAAAAACATCTAGAAAAAGATATAGAAGTTCAGTTTATTTCAAAACATTGAATAAAAGGCCAAACTTGTCTATTGGGCTTGTGGTAAAATGATGAGAAACAAAATAATGACTGAAAATAAAATGCATACATGAGATATGAAGAGAGAGACTGAAGGAACATGGCAATTTCACTTTTTTAAAGACAAATTGAAAAGAATTGTTGTTATTGTAAAAGAAAAAAAAAGTATCTACAATATTGGTTATATGAAAGAAAAAGAACTAATTGGTACTTATATTCTTATAGTTTTATGTTCTGTTTTTCATTGTACCTTTTCAAAAGCTGCATCAGAAACTAGATGTCCACCCAGTGTTTCAAACTCAGGAGCCATGTAGAGAGAGTTTTGAGGGCTCTGAACATTTTCTAACAACTGAATTGTTCCATTGTCCCTTATCAAAAGTGTGTTTGGAGTGATCATTTTGCGAAAAGCATTTTCTCCACTTGCTTCTCCTGCAACAAAAAAAAAGGTTAAAAATATTGATGGCCTTGTCTAGAAAATCTTCTTTTTATATTCCTGGTTTATATGAAATGAGTGATCATCTTGTTAACAAATAATGCAAATTCTAATAAATTTTACAGAAAATTTGCAGTCTCAGCAGACCTACTTCAATATGATGATAAAACTTTATTGAGTGAATGAGTGACCTTTTTTAGCTACAATTTCTAATCTAGTGGTAATACAATAAATGCCTGGTGAGGAAAAAAAGAATAGGGAAAGCTCAAACCTTTGATAATGAGATCTTGTAGTGACATCGAACATTGACACAGCAAAGCCCAAATTTCAAGTTCTCTCAAAGGTCCTCTCCTCGCCTCCAATATTTCGGAGAGATTCAAGGGCAAGGAAGTTAAGCCAGGCATGGTGTCTTCAGTTTTGTGAAGAGACTATACCTTTAATTTCTAGCCTGTCAGAAAGGGATGACATTTTATGTGCCATATTATCAGGAATGAGGAAAACCAATGAAAGTATTAAGACATGTTTCCTACTTGTATAATACCAAATTTACTAGAAAATCATAAATATGATGTTTTCACAGGTATCACAGCAACAAAAGATGAAACAAAAACACAACAAAACAAGGATGAACAAGCAAAATAGAAAGTTTCCAATAAAATACTCTTACTTTATTATGTTCCTTTAAGGAAAAAGAAATTAAATGAAAAAAATGATCTAATACTAATCAACCAATTTTCAATCAAGTGCCCTGCTCATTAGAATAGGTTATCAAGAACTTCTACGCAACCCGATCCCTCAACGCTTTTAGTGCATCTGTCACTTGCCCTGCATTTAGGCACTTTGTAAGTTTATACTACATGATTTCAAGCTGTCATAAGATGTTCCAGTTTCTCTCTTCTTATCACGACCAAAAAAGGTTGCTAGACTTTTTCATATTTCTAAAACATGTGATCTTGTTGTGTTAACTTCTTGTAACACTGTTTCCTCAGTACTAAAAGATAGAAAAATAGAAGTCATAAATGGTTCAATATCATGAATATGTGATCATGTCATGTTGCGTATTTGCCATCTGCCGACTGTCTAGAGCTGCATTTGTACTATGATGTAACCAAGTTCTAGGCTGAGTAGACTCAGTAGACTGTAGGCCTTTATTGGAAACTGATTAGGCTATATCCTGAGTTGTGAGGACATTCCTTTTTCACACGTTGAAACGAATCAAAAATTTTGACACAAGTTCAGCTTGTAGATCGAATGATATGTCGACGGGTGTGTGGGCAGATGGAAGGCAATTTTAGCTTGGGACATTGTTGGCAATATTGCCAGTCAATTGATAGCATCAATTTATCGCCACGTCTATGGCCTGCTTTACTCAATTCATGAAGCAGTAGCTATCTAGAATCTAGATCTAAATCATAAGGCATTGTTTTTGTTGTTTGTTTTTTTTTTCTATGCATGTAGATCTAGCTTTATACAGCTCTTACAAAAAGCTGGATATAGATCTACCGATCAAGAGTGCAAATCTAGATCTATATTGTAGTATTAAATGTCAACAAAACGTCCAAAGTATAAATCTAACCTACCATCAACGAAAGTATGCTGGTGTTTCAGCTGGTAGATCCAGACCTAATCCACGCATGATTCGGACTCGGATCTACGTCTATAAGGCCTGCAATGTTATCTAGACAAGACTGCAGCTAGATCTAGATCTAGATTATAGACTGCTGGAAGTATGGATGCTTGAAAAAAAAAAGATTTCTAGATCTAGAACCTGTGCTATGTTCCTCCGTGTCGAAATGTAGCTCTCTCTTGGCTTCAGACAAGCTCACTTCCGCCTCAGGGATGAGCAGATCCACTGGATGCCAAGTTGAGTAATCTTAGTTCCTCTTTGACCGAATTTTTTTTGTGTGTGCATTGCTTCGCGGAATCGCCGTGGTAGGTCATCCACTCTTCTGCTTCTATGGTGCCTAACTGCTTATAAATTGTCTCTAAAAATTGAGTATTTTTTTATGGGTCATACATCTTTAGTCTTAAACACGATAAGTAATTTTTCTTCTGATGCACCTAGCTGCTCTCGACACGATTTGAAACTTATTTTTTTAAATCTTTAATTGAAAATTTAAGGTGCTTTTTCATAAGTTAACTCAGGCTTGCTCAACCACTTGCGGAGGCCCTAGTCGCGACGTATGCACCGTTAGCTAATCGCGGAGACTTCAGTGGCGGAGACAGACTACAATTTTTCTTTTTACTGAAGGCCTACCCAAAGATGTTAGAAGTACCGGATCAGCAAGACTATGCAGCTTAATGTTGTCGATAGTAACCTCGACACCTCATACATGAATTAGCCTCGTGATTAACTTATTATTTTATCTATATTTTTCCTGATTCCTTATTTTGTCCTTGTTATGTCTAGATTATCCTTTTTTCTGTAATCTTTAGCTTCATGTTCCCATGTTCTTGTAATGCTCACGGATTGAATAAAGTTCTAATTCTTGCCCTTTATGACACGTCCAGTAATGAAGACAACTTTCCTGTAGCACCTTAAATTTGACCATATGCGTTACATACGATATTCAAAAGTTACGCTACGGTATCTCAAGTATAACATTGATTAAACAGACTGAATTTTTCGTAACGATCTAGAATGCTTTCTAACTTTATAATTTGCATCCTTCCAACAAAAATACCACAAGCTATTATTATTCTTTGCAATAGTGGCTGAAACTATTCGACATTTGAATTCGAACCCCTATATTAATTAGTTTTTGTTCGCGAGTGTATACGGATTGTCTGGAATGAGATGACCGAAGAAAAAAAAAATACAAAAAGATACATGGCTCTATGATCAGAAACTTTCGTTTTTAATTATACTGTGCCTGCATGTATCTGCCTGTCTGTCTGTTTCTCTGCCTGTATGTCTGACTATCTGTCTATCTGTCTGCCTGCCTCTCTGTCTGTCTGTCTGTCTCTCTCTCTTTCTCTCTCCCTCACTCCAAATCGATGTATCTGTCTCACTCCGCCATTGCCTGTCTCTGTATCTATCTACATGTGTACACCGATGATTGTGTCTCTCTGTGTGTCTGTCTGTCTCTCTGTCTCTCTCATACATATACTTCGCTCACTCACGCCTCTGAAGTGCGAAGAAGTTAGCGTGAGCCTGCGCGTCATGAAAAAAGAATCAAAACATTTTATCAATTACTAACACAACTATTGTCTATTTCCGAAGTTCCATTAGCGATTGTTCATTTACTTGTTAATTTATTAACATAGTATCGACAAAGAATGTAGCTAAATAACAATAATTATCCTTTTCCTATCAACGAAAATAAAAATAAAATTCTTTGTTCCGAGCAAAACCTCTGATCAAAAACTATAAAAACGAAGTCGACCTGCACTGCCATTTTTTTTCCCCGTGTTAACATTTTTCTGTGACAAAATGGTTGTATGGGCTTGGAGCACGAGATTAATTGCTTGGAAGCCATGCACTTTGCGGACAAAAGAACGTCCTTTCGGCACCTTAACTTGTGTCAACCACCGCTCTCCTCACCTCAATCTGAGGCCATGTGATGCTTTGTATTGCTACAAGATCTTATATATATATATATATATATATATATATATATATATATATCGCATATAATATCTTAAATCACACGCTCCCTCTTCTTTTTTTCTTTTTCTTTTTGGCTATTCTTTCATAAAAAATTGAATATCTTGTGATACATTTGATGTCGCATATTAACCTCATTTTTTCTCAAGTTTTATTAAATTCTTCTTGTTTTTCTCTCCTCCTTCTTCCTTCCTTCTTCGGCGTCATCATGGAATTCCTCTTCTGCTTTCATTACTCTTTCTTCTCCTCAGACTCCACCCGGCATGACGAGGAAAGAAAAAACGAATATTGATAAGCAATTTTAGATATTTGCCGTATTAATTTCGTAAAAAAAATTGTCACTACAAAAAAACAAAAAACATTAACGTTAACGATATCCCTAATAAATTTCAACGAATTTCACCATCTTTGAACGACTGGCAAACTCAGCCTGGGCCTGAGCTTAATAGTTTTTAATGTGGAAATTACTATTCAGAGGCGGAAAATAATAAATTTTTTTATCTTATCTTCGGCAGTTAATATGTAGATTAAATCTAGATATTATAAAGACACGGACAGGTGTGATTTTTATAAAAAAAAACAAAACAAAAAACAAAAACAAAAAAAACAAAAACAAAACAACGACAGTGTAACAAAGGCGTTTGTAGCACTTCATGACTACAGTGTAATATTGAAGTGTAATCGGCTAAGATTTTTTGACTGTCGTCGGTAAACTCTCTCTCTCTCTCTCTCACCCCCTCCCCCCTCTTTCTCTCGTCTCGTCTATCTCTCTCTTTCTCCTTTCTTTCTTTCTCTCTCTATTTTATCTCTCTCCTCTCTCTTTATTTTCCCCCTCTCTCTCTCTTTCTCCTTTTTCTCTACTCTCTCGTCAACTTTCTCTTTTTTTTATTTCTTTTTCTCTCTCTTAAATCTCTCCTCTCTCTCTTTCTTTTCCTTTCTCAATCCGTTCTCTCTCTCTCTCTCAATCTTCTTTCTCTCTCCTATCTCTTCTTTGTCTCATTATCTCTCTCTTCTCTCTTTATCCCTCTGTCTTTCTCTCCCTTTCTCTCTCTTTCACTCTCCACTATCTCCCACTCTCCCTTTTTCTATTTCTTTTTTCTCTTCCTTACTCTCTCTCTCTCTCTCTCTCTCTCTCTCTCTCTCTCTCTCTCTTTTACTTTCTCACTCCTTTCTATCTCTCCGTCTCAATCTTCTTTCTTTCTCTCTCTCTCTCGACTCTATCTGTCCTCTCTATTTCTCTCTCCCCCTCTCGCTCTTTCCCCTTCCCCTCTCTCTTTCTTTCTCATCTCACTATCCTCACTTTCTTCATCTCTCTCTCTTACTCTCTCCCCCCCCCTCTCTCTCTCTTTCGTCAGTACCTCGAGGCTTTTGCAAAACAATATTACTACATGAGCACGTTAAAGTGGGGGGTGGGGGGGTGGGGAGGAGAGAGAGAGAGAGAGAGAGAGAGAGAGAGAGAGAGAGAGAGAGAGAGAGAGAGACAGAGAGAGAGACAGAGAGAGAGAGAGAGAGAGAGAGAGAGAGAGAGAGAGAGACAGAGAGAGAGAGAGAGAGAGAGAGAGAGAGAGAGAGAGAGAGAGAGAGAGAGAGAGAGAGAGAGAGAGAGAGAGAGAGAGAGAGAGAGAGAGAGAGAGAGAGAGAGAGAGAGAGAGAGAGAGAGAGAGAGATTTTGAACCCTAGAAACAAAGCGGCCGCCGAACAATGCGCATCTAAAAAAGTTAAACTTTGGTCTAAGAGTGCCAGTTAATCAAGGCGCGTAACCCTCGCTGACCCTCTTTAGGAACATTCAAAGATGTTTGGGAACATCATCTAATGCTGCCAGGAGCTCTTTTCTCTCTGAAGGCTCTCCCCAGCGTTGTTTACAATCGAAAGCTAGAGCCAAGCCCTGCTGCAGTGTCATGTTAGAAACCTCTTCCAACAGATCAAAGGATCCGTAATCATGTAAAAGTCTAAACTTAGTTCTAAATTTGGCCTTACACTAGATCTAGTCGAAAACATATTGACAAAATAAGTTGCAGCTAAATATTTCATTTCAGCTTCGTGCAATTTAACACAAATCTTGAGAATGATTAAATGAAGGTATTGAAGGTTGAGGGAAGTCTGATAAAAAAAAAATCGATCAAGATTGATACTAGATCTATTCTATTAGGAATCTCAGACATTTGGTAAATTTTCAGTATCTCGGTATCAGAACTAGAGTCTAAATTCTAACAAAATGAGTAAATCTCTACTTCTGTAATAAGGTGCCGTATCAAGAGTGAAAACCGCAACTTTACAAGCTTTAGGCTACATATCCCGATTTTAGAATATAACCTGTGGAAATGCATCAACGGGGTTTTAAACCTGTATCCCGTGGGTACCGTTTTTATGTTGCAGCACAAGTCAATGAGGCTAAAAATAAACAGTATATTAAAGCTCATTTACTTTGGGTCTGACACTTGTAGATCTATAGGCCTATGCCAAATTAGGTTGCATTTTTGAAGTTCTCATCATGAAAAGAAGTTGTTTCATTTGCAATGATAAGGATTTAATTTTAGACGATATGATAAAAATGGAAATAAAGATATTTATAATCATGATGCTGAGCTTCCTTAGAAAAGGAGCAATTATCAGAGTCTTAGACACAGAAAGAAGTCCTGCATAACACCTTGAATGTCAATGCAAATCATTTGTTCCCATTACATTCTTATGTGTCAATCAGCAAATCCCTTTTTGTTAGAGCTCAGTCTTACCCAATGGGCTAACAATTTCAAAGTAACTCTCTTTGGAGGGGAGATGTAGAGTTTCAGTACATGTGTAAATAAAAAGCTAGACCCTTGACAAAATTTGGCAGTTATTATAAATTCTGGTCATTAGTAGCCAAGCAGGACGGTTTCATGCAGGGAGAGTAATTCCTTTAAAATCTTGTCGTTAATAATTATATGCTGCCTGATATTATGCTCTATGTTCTTAGAGACCTACTTTAACTAAAACAGAACAGATCTGTTGTTATGAGCCAAGCTAACCTGCTTAAAGCTTGAACAGAGAACAGTGCATAAATAGAATTTACTTCACTACAATAATCAAATGTATAGAATAAAACATTAGGTCTCATGTAACGCTTTAGGGTTGACCTCCTGAGAATGGGGTTCAGGCTAGGTGCTGTGTTTGTAGACCCTACCTTTGACAAAAAGCTGGTATCTTCTAGTACAAGACTTAAATCATTCCTGTCTTATTTCTTATGAATCCCCAATCTCTTTTCTTTGCCAGCATCTCTGTCAAAACGGACTGTGACTCCGAGATTATTTTGTAAGAGATAGAGGAGGGAAGGTGCTCTACCAATCAGAAACAATCAGCTCCAAAACCCTTCTCCTTAGGAGCAGGATCTATTCAAATATATCTAGTCAGCGTACAATAGTCATGATCTTGTTCAAGCTTTACACCAATACCACTTACACATTTTGTTGCAATAGGTTAAGAAGTACTCCCACACAAAATCAGGTATCCTCTTCTTTCATTTACCACTTTCCCCTCTCCCATCTCATCTCACTTTACTTTGCTCTAACTATTGACTGACAGTCAATGATTCAGTTGGGAAACATGCATGTCCCTTGACCCTCTAGCCAAGTGTTTCTATGATGATATCAAAATCTTTGTCAATACCAGAGACATAACCTGCTCCTTACCACTATGCCCTAATCACAGTGGCTGTAACTGTTGTTCTGCCTTTTGTTACAGTGATGATCAGTAAGCAAACACACCAGCAAAAAAAGTGCATCGTTGTTCAATATCTTTTTTGCTGGGGTTTTAGGAATAGTTGTAGAAGTTAAGTCTAAATTGTCTACAATAAATTTTAAAGAGTCTTTGTACTTGCTGATTTGCTGGTTATTTTTTAATCTGTATCTTGTGATGATGTTCCCATTTTAGTTGTATGTTTAACTATGACCTTTTGGGGATATATAAATACATTCCATAATTAAGCTCTTGATTCAAGAATATCAAGAGAAAGAAAATATTTTGACAAGGCTTGCTTCAATTCATGATTCTTTTTCTTTTCAGACTGTGGAAACAATGAGCTTGAAAAGCATTCATGATAGATCCACATAAGTATTTAGAATCTGTTTGATCTACATAGAACATCTTGTAAAGATGCTTTTAAAGGAATACAGAATATGTATGCCGATTTCAGTGGATGAGGTAAAGAAATTACTCTTTGATCTTTAAAGTAAAATTTAATTAATTTAAATTAGTTGTACTGTTGTCACAAAGTCTTGTGTGTATTGACAAAACGAAAAAGTATTCAAAGTTTCAAAAAAATTCATGCAAAACTGTGGAAGGAGATATGAAAAACCTGTCAGAATATGCTGTTCTGAAAAAAATATATGATTTTCTGAATATAACAGGGAGAGCGGAAAATTGAGACTTGCAAGAGACTTTGAGGGTAAAACACTATTGACTGCTGTTTTATGCTATGCTATGCTGCGAATACCAACAGCTCTCAGTGATGGGAGGGATCGAAAATCACTCTGAAAATACTGGGACAAGTAGCGCATGAAAAAGACTGATCGGTTCTTCAAAGTTCCTTTCACCTCTTGCAATAATTCACAAATAAAAAATAAGGATGAAGAACTTTTGAAAAGATAGGAAAAAAAAATATTGAAAAGAACTAGCTTGCATCTAACGTCTTTATACTTTCTCTGTCAAACTTCATTCATATTTCCAGGGCCAAAATGGATAAAAACAAAGTTGAAAAATTTATTTAGACCAGCCTTGTGCCTTGTAGTTTGTTCAAGTTTTAAGAATTCCCCTGGATCAGTCAATTTATAATGTGTCTTAGGCTGCCTTCTGCTTAATTGTATAAGAAATGAAAGACCTGTCACATAGTTAAAAAAATATTGCAAATGGGCCTCCTAAAAAGGTGTTATATATGCATATATACCTTTTTTGAGGCCCACCTGCAATATTAAACAACATTCTTGATAGTCCTTTTGTCTAACAGCTTCTAATAAACTAATCTTTCAAAGCAGAGTTGGAGGCTTAGAGTTATAGATATTCAAACATTACATTTATGTCTAGAAAGATTAAAGTTAACAGAAACTTGATTCTGGGTGAGATAACATGTGTGAAAAACTTGTACCATCATAGCTCATTTCAGCAGATAGAATTTTTTCAGATTTATTAAGCCTTATAAATCAAATATTTCCTCACATTTCTTTCTTATGAAAAAGTACCGAATAGGTCAGCTGTACATGATAGCCAAGCACAGCCATGAGCAGTCTGAGAGTGGTCAAGGGGTTGAAGTAGTAAAGAATGAGGAGTGTTCAGACCCAGTTCATGGTTCCGGCAGATACACAGAAAAACGAGTTCACTTATCCAGGTGAGTTTTTTAGTTTCTTTTTTTTCTAGAATCCAACTAAATTATTTCTCTGTTGGGTTCTTTGTCAAAATTAAAAAGGAAGAAGAAGAAGAAGTCAAGATTGATGGAGATAGGTATACAGCTAAAACCTCTTTGCCATGGGGAATTGTGCTGCCCTAATTGCCTACGGCAAAAAGGGCAGTAAGTAAGTAAGTAATGGGGAATTGTGCTTGATGCTATTTTATTTAATTATAAATTACTATTTAGCTAATAAACGGATGTAGGCAGAGAGATGGTACCACAAGGCATTTGAAACAAGGGGTATAGTAACACACTCGAATTTCAAGGGATTTTCATGCTAGTAGATCCAGTATGATTGTTCTTATCAAAGCCTTGACCTTAAACTGTTCAAACATATTTTCACTCTGTATAAAAATATCAAGAATATTTAAACCTTGAATCTGAGTGAAACACACACACGCACACACACACTATTTGGTTGCTCATACTCAAGTCACATATAAATTGAATTGTTTCAATTTTTCATTAGCAATGTATTTTATGCCCACTAATATCTTTCCTCACCCCTGCCCTTTCTCTCTCTCACCTTTTTTTCTCTTCACCAACAGCCGTTTACCTTCATGGATTAGATCACTGATACCAAGAGTGTTTTACATTACTGAGAAAGCTTGGAATTATTTTCCCTATACAATTACAGGTATTGGTTTTTGAAAGTGAAAAAATAAAACAAATATCTTCTAGTGAAAGGCTTTAAATGGATCATGTTAAGCTTTTCCTCTCGCACTTTTAAGTATTAACAAAAAAAATAATCACTTCAACTTTCGTAGAGATTGTCAGTCTTTGAATAATTTTGTTTTCTGAGCATTTAAAACATGTTTATTTTGAGCCATTTCAATTGGAAACACTTCTCTGATAAATTTGAAAATTTTTATGTGTTGCTTAGGGCAGAAGTTCCAAGTACTTATTAAAATTTGAAATGGAAGTTTATCATTTTGTTAGCTTCTTATCTTTGCTCTAAAATGTTGTAATTTGTTCACTCCCATAAAGGGAAAATGCAATTTTAATCTATGGCAAAACAACACAAGTCGAATTTCCTGACAGATAAATATCAAACATTTGTGTTCACATCTTTTCTCTTGAAGACATGATTCTCGAAGATTCTGTTAACAATTTTTTTTTAAATAGTATCTTAACCTTTTATTTTCCTCATTATTTTCATGGATTCTTTTATCATCTTGCACCTTTTGTCGACCTGAAACCATCTAGAATACACAGTGAGTAGAACTGTTTTTTTCTTTTTTTTAATTTTATACCTATTGCATTAGTTTCATTGAGATTTGTAAAAGGAAAAAAAGAACAAGATGACTTTTTTAAGAAATTAAAGTGATTACATCTCCATCCCATATTTTATATTTCGAAAATTTATAAATTCCCTTCAGTTCATGGGAAAAGTGATATCATTGAGAAGCTTTCCTTTTTCAAAATTTCAAGGAGAGACCACGTCCATACCAGGAATAAAACCTGAATCCTTCTATCTTGATTTAAAGAATTCAATGTGACTAAATCTTGATGCCTTGACCAGCTCAAAATGAAGATATGCTTTAAATAAATAAGAATAATGTTTTCTTTCATATTTTGCATATATTCAATGGAAGGAAATGCATATCTAAAATTGTTTAAAGTGCTTTATATCATCAGTGTTGTCTTTCATTTTTAGCTTTAAATATTATTAAGTTTGCAAAAGAAAAAACATTAAAATGAAAAAAAAAGGTTCTGTTGTTGACAGTTTTGTCTTTGACTAATGAGATCAGTGCGAAGCCCTTTTGAGGGAGAGCTCCTTCAAGCTGCAGCAAAGCGGCCAAGTGGTAGGACCTGAGTAGAACAAGTTTATGGGGCATTAAAATGATGCAAACTTCCCTTACCCCCTGCACTAGCCTAATTCATAACCAACCTAGTTTATCACCTTTTTTAGGCAACGGCAGCCTGAAGAAGGTCAAAACTTATAAACAAATGCTGAATCTTAATTTTGATGAATAAATATCAAAACCTTAAATTTCGTAAAAATATGTATTCGTTTTTCAGTGTTCATTTATGCCGAGGTTCAGTATTTATATTGAGACACGATATGAAGACAATGCCGGCACTACACAGAATGTGAGTTTCATCTATATAATCTGATCTCTGTATATCTTTCTGTCTGCTCTCTGTTTGCCTGTCTCCTCCTCTTTCTGCCTTATTATACACTTATTCCCTCTGGAAGTTTGGAAAATGTAATATATGATGAGTTCATGCATTCACTTCTTAGAGACAGAATTAAAGTAAACTAAAATACCTTGCTATGAAATAGTCCATGAGGTTCAGATTGACAGTATATTAGAAAACATAAAATTCAAATTGATTATTACCATACCAGTTATATCCACAAAAGGAAACAAATTTTAACTAGGAGTAGGAAGAAAACTTTTAAAACATATAATTGAGCAATAAATACACAAAAACTGACCAATGTAACATGTCTTGGAATGGAACACTCTTTTGATGGTTCTCTTCACATCCACAGTGTGTAGACTTAAAGGCTGAAGAGCTGGATCTGAGGGAGGTAGACTTTCTGGACATTGCATATGATGAGTTACCATCTAAACATTACAAAGAATCTGAGGTAACTCTGCAATCTGATAAACATTTTTTCTTTATATCATGGCAATCTTTTTTTCATTTCTTTGTACTTCTACATCTTTGCTTTTGCTAAATTGACAGGGTGATCATTTTGATAAAGGCAACTTTGGCCACAGGTCCTCGAGACTGCTGTATAACTTCTTTCAAATTGTTGTTGACTTGGCCCAGACTACACTCCCGACTGTTTTTCAAACTGGGGCAGGTGTGTAGGATCTATTCTGCAGTAGTAAACCAAAGATACTGATCAATCTTGGTGAATAGATGGTAGTTCATTTGATTATGTCCTAGTATAAGTCGGAAAATAATTATCTGGTGTGACCTGTTGAGTTTTTGGTAAGAGTCAGTTCTGTTGAAATGGATATCTTTTTTAGCCACTGTGACTGTCACATTTGAGAAATTTGTATTATTGTCTCGACCACATAGTATGTTATTGTTTTGTCATTTTGGAGAAGTTTTGACCCTCCTTGGCCACATTGTAAGCTGTCTCAGTTCATCAGAGGACAGAAGTACTTTTGTTGGAGAGTTGGGCCAAAGGTATTTTATGATTGGCTGAAGGATGGTCTCCCTGTCTTTGCTTCAAGAGCATTGACTCAGCATCACCTAAAAAGACATATTTTTTTTGTTTTAAATATTTGCTGCTATTCCTTATATTTCTTAGTGCTAACAGGACTTTTAGCAATTTACAGATATGTAGCAGAACATTGAAATTATCAATGCAAAAGTTTCATTGGATGACATTTGATACTTTTAGCTTGGAACTTAGAATAAGCATCCAAAAGTTATCCTAATTGTCTTGATTTATGTCAAATGATTTTATTAACCTGAAAATTTGAAAAAAAAAAAAACTCAACTTTTTTACATTGTCAATGCTCTTTCCTCAGATAGCTATAGAAATACACTACTTAAATAGATTACTGTTGACTAATATAGGTTCTTATGTTAAAGCATTTTAACAAGGTAATTAACAAATGATAAAGCCAATGACAATAATTACATCATTTTGCCTTTTAAGATCTGAAAGCAACTGATAATTGCTAAGTTAGTAACACATTCATGCATGCTACCTATCCTCCAGGATTTAACAAAATTCAAATCAAAGAAGACAGACAGAGGACCTCTTGAAAGGGGTTGGAAAGTAAGTTTTCTTCATATTTTGTGTTTAGTAGGAGGAATGACATCCGCTATAAAAAAATTAGAAACTATTGCTGTAAATATCATAGCCTATTGCTCTTACCTATTGTAATTTATTTAGTACATAAAATTTTGAATAATCCCCTAACTTCAGTTTTATGTGCACTGAAAAAAGAAAGTGTCATTCAACCAAAAATTTGAAGAAAATCTAGACAATGTAATAAAACAGATTGTTTTCTTTGTATCACAATGGCAGGGCAGAACTTCTAAAAATATTGAAACAATATATCACTTTATTTTTTACTAATCTTTAGGCTGAGGCCCTTTAATAAAGTACTAGCCCAAGTTTTATAAACTCTCATTTGCCTAAAATTAATTTCTTTAATCTATAAAAACAACACTGTAGTTTGTTCAGCTTTGGAAGATTTTGGCCACTTAAAAAAGTTTTTCTTTTTCTTTTTTTATGGAATATACCATCAGAATGGCTGAATGGATTCTGTTGAGGGTAACAGGCAGCAATTAAAACCCCTTGCTTAGTACCAAATTTATTTGAACACTTTTTAATTTTGATTTTAAGGATAACTCTACTCCACTAATGTGCTCATACAAAGTGGTCAAGGTGAAATTTGAGGTGTTTGGCTTGCAGACCCGTGTGGAATCATTCACACACAAGGTTGGTTAAAAATACATGAAGGCATGCAATACATCCTAGTTTTTCTATTTGCTTTATCAAGTGCTCAAAGAGATACATAATTTGAATAGTATCTTTGAAATACAAGATGCAAATGTAATTTGCACCTTGATAATCTGAAGGAATGCGAAAGGGAAAAAACTAATATGGAATTACCTACATAGTATTCCTCATATGACTTATTTTGAAAAGATGGTATTAGGACTTGGAAAAGAAGTGATTTCAGATAACTATTCTTTTTTTTTTTTTCATTTAGAGTTGGTCTCCAAGCATGAAGGAGATGAGGAAATGATTTAAAAAAAAAAAAGAAATGAAAGAAACGTAGATGCTTTTTAACATGCTCAGCAAATGCATGTCATATTGAATGATGAATGCCTCTTTGGTTAGGCTAAAATACATAAGCATCAAAATTTGGGCAGTGGTGGAAGTGTTGTTATGAGAAGTTCAGATCATCTAATCCCTCTATTTCGATAAATAGCTCTAGTTTGGCCTTGTAAGCTTCATTTTAAGATTGCTACATAATAAAATCTCTTTCAAAAGCTCATTTTCAGGCTAAACAAGCTTTACTTTTGTAAAGTAATGAACTTTGCAATATTTTATATGATTGTTTTAGAAATTAGAGAAAAAAAATTCAACCTTAAAAGTGCACATACAAGCATTCCTATATTAATTCATATGGTATATGATAAAGTTCCAGGGATGAAATAGTATGAAGAAAATCAAAAGTATATGAAAAATGAAAAAGAACTGGTTATTATACAATCTTATGAAGTGAAATTTATTTTAATATTGAGAGAAAACCCTGATTTGTCAAAATGGCTCATTTTGAACAATTCTCCCTTTCAGCTATTAAACATGAATTTGTATAAATTTTTTTTAGTTATAAAATATTCAAGCAATATTGTAAGGTATCTAACTCATAAATATGTTTCTTTTACTTTTTTTTTTGATGACACTTCTGCAGTGATATTTTACAGAAAAACATACCTCATTGTTTATACAATCATGTCATTTGTGCTGGTTTTATCAACTAAGCCAATAGTAAGACTGTAATTTGTTCACATAAAGATATGTCTAGCTTTTACCTACTTCCAATTGTCCTCTTCCTCACTAGTAACTAAAATCTCTGTTTCTGTCTCTCTCCCTGTATTTCTCTGCCTGTATCAGTCTGTTAGCCCCCCTTCCCCATTTCTCTCTCTCTCTCTCTCTCTCTCTCTCTCTCTCTCTCTCTCTCTCTCTCTCTCTCTCTCTCTCTCTCTCTCTCTCTCTCTCTCTCTCTCTCTCTCTCTCTCTCTCTCTCTCTCTCTCTCTCTCTCTCTCTCTCTCTCTCTCTGTGTGTGTGTCTCTCTCTCTCTCTCTCTCTCTCTCTCTTTCTCTCTGCTCCACCCCCTCTTCTTCTTTTTCTTTTCTCTTTTTTGGGAAATATTTAATCATCTGCTTATTAAAATAGAATTTTGGAAATTAAAATTCCATGAATAGCCTTTTAAGTGCCATCTTGGTCTTCTTATAATTCCTTAATGATAAAAGAAACGGGAAAAGTTTTTAATCTCATTGCATGCCCATATTAAGAGTAATTAAACGTATTAAACTAAAAGAAGCAAGAATAAGTTCTAAATTAATAGGAATTATCTTTCCCTCTATTCCTGTCTATTGTTATGCATGTTTATATTATTTAAAATTGTCTCATAACATATATTGCTTTTGCATGCAGTCTGTTAGAGACATCCTACTTCTTGGTCATCGACAAGCTTTTGCCTGGATTGATGAGTGGATAGGTCAGTGACATGTATATTCCTATCTCTCAAATTTATAACATAAAACATTATACATATTTTAAGATTTGCATCACAATAGTATCTTGGGCTGCAACATTGTTCAATTAAAATTGTTAACATTCGAGCGTTAACCTCTTGCATCTTGGTGATAGCCTACCTTGGCACTTCTCTGAAAGTGAAAAGAAATCATGGTTGCATATTGATCTCCCTTTTCTTTTCAAAAGAAATGTGCGCCAATTAGAGTTGACAATTCCTGTGCTAATGAGAATTTATTTTCACTCTTTTCTCTTTAAAATCAACAACTACTATGCAAGTAGTTCTCAGTGATGATGTGGACCTGTTTAATCAAAGACCACTAGAAAAAAAAGCAAGTGTTGAAAGTGAAAAGTCAATAATTCTGGTTCAAATTAACTTGTTTGTACATTTTGTTTGTTGATATAAGGAATTGTATAGATTGAGAAAGAAAAACAACATTATAGAAGTCCTAATGTTTGGCTTGGAAAAAAAAAAAAAGTCCATTAATGTAAGAAGTACACTGTCAGACAAATAGTAAAAAACAATGAGAAATTGTTTGATTTTAGTTCATAGATATGGGTTTTAAGACAAGATCATAATTATGAGCCCATAAGAACTCGGCTTTTAAAAAATCTTTAAATTGTGTATGCTGAGTTAAAGACAAACAATAATTGAAGCTGTTACATAATTAAAAGCTTGTTTGTTGAATATTGTGTGATCTGAAAGGAGTCTAACTCATAGATTGTGGAAATATTATTTCATATCCAGAAAAAGGTGGTTTATAACAAGAAATTGATGAAAGCAAAGATTCAATTAATTCATTTCCATATTATTTAAATAGAATGAAGAAAACAAAATTAAATGCTCATACAGGTCTGTTTTGCACATTATTTACACCTTTGTGGGCTGAAATTTTCTATTTTCTCTTTTGTTTTTATGTATAGATCTTACAATGGATGATATAAGAAAGTATGAATCATCTACATTTGAGGCAACAAACAAAAAAGTTCTACAAGCTGAATGAGGATAGAATCCAGTCTCAAACAGGAGAAACTTTTTATTCTTTTGCATCATCCTTCTCTCCTATTGTGTATTCGGTGGCAAAGTCACACAAAGTCAATCCCATTTTAGTATGAGGACTGGAGTTTTTGATTCATCAGAAATTGTCAATGCTGAATTTTTTTTTTATTTATTCTGGAAAAAATCTTTGAGACAGCCAACTGAGAAAAAAAATTATCATATTTGTACACGTGTATTATATTTCAACAAAATATTTATGCAGATATCTATAAAACTCAATGAACTATTTCTTTGTGTTGCAATAGAATTGTTCCATGTCCAAATGATATTAAAACACATTGAAGGCATATCATAATATGAATGCAACAAAAGATAATGAGATCATAATATTCTATAATGTAAGATTTACGCTGTGCTTGGTCAAGAAAGCAAATAATGTTATGTTTGAGATATTCCTAAGATTGACTTATTTACCCAATAGATGATGATCTCTTTCAACAGCTTTCCTTCAAACAGCCTATAACTTTTGATATGTATAATCATAATTGATGATATATATATAATCATAATTGGAATATAGATGTGTTGAACTTTATTTTAAAGATAGTTTCAGCACTGCTTTCAACTCATAAATAATGAGGTTTTTTTTTCTGCATGATTAGATTAAATCCTTTTGAAAGATTAATGGAAAAGCATGTATAAGATAAGATCTGACAAACGCTACCACATGTCGATGTATTCATTGAATTGAAAAATTAGAATTAAGCTAATGAATTCGAGAGCACCATTCAAAATGATGAAAAGGGAGAAATATTCATTGAAATGAAGGTAAGGATTCTTACATGTTGTTGAAAGGAACTGGAATTCAAGTTCAATAATAAAAATAATAATACTAATTCAAAATCATAAGAGCATAATGAGTGCCATG
This sequence comes from Elysia crispata, assembly GCA_033675545.1. NCBI lineage: Eukaryota > Metazoa > Mollusca > Gastropoda > Plakobranchidae > Elysia > Elysia crispata. Next base: position 66,885 of record JAWDGP010003407.1, read on the forward strand.
ACAGACGGGTGTCGGCAAATAAATTGCAGATGAACTTTTGGTATGGATGCTTTTATTATGGCTAAGAAAACCATGAGTGACAAAAAATTCTTGAATTTTTAACACAATACTGTCCCTCCTGTTCATGGATATAATATAACACAACTCCTGTTAGATTTCATTCTCTATTGGAACTGGTGTGTCAAAGCTAGATATATTTCTATATGCAGCACATTCTACTTAATTCACTATGTGAACCAATTTGAATCCCTTTATATTTTTTTCTCTGCGGGCATAAAATGGTCTTAAGTGTGTTAAAAGGAGTTTATGAAAGAAGGCTGTTTTAAAGGTCACATGAAAGTATCTCAAGCTACAGCTTTGAAAAACTGAGCCTTCAACACAGCTTTACTCAAGTGTAGTGACATATTTAGATGCAATCCTATGAAATTATACAGGTGTAGAATCTGCAGCCGAAGGAAAAAAATGTCACAGGAGATACAATTTCTTGATTTCTTTTTTCCTTGATGAATTTCCTTCAAACACATGCTAACTTGTGAAGGATTAATATTCTTCAAAAACGCACTCACTTGAGAAGGAGTATTTTTTTTCTTTTTTTCTTCCCTCTTAAAAACTTAAAAAAAAAATATTGATAGTTTGATATTTTCATCTAATTTATTTAACTTGGTTCTTGTCTATATTTTCATGTGTGATAAAAAAAGCACTAAAAATTCCCACACCATGATATTCTGGAACAAGGGCTCTTGATGTTGCACATTTGGTATTTTGTTTCATATTGTGATATTTTAACTTTCCTTTGATCACTGCTCAATGTTTACTTTCACTTGCCACATAAATAATAGCTATGTTTCTTAGTGTTGCACTCTGTTGAATTTCAATCAAAATGTTCATTAGATGAAAATTTTGTTATAACTGGGGTTGGGAAATATCTATCTTGTCTTCATGATAAAAAAAATCCTGTATTGATTTCTCTTTTCACTTCAAGAATTTGACATTGACCCCCTCCCCTTTGCTCCCTTTATATTAATTTGAAAATCTTTTCTTGATTTCTTTCTTGATGGCAGGAATTTAAAGTTCAGGTCTTCTTATTTGCTCCTTTATGTAGTTTTTTTTTTATTTTTGATTCAACCAGCTCTCATGTAAGCTTTGTTTTCTGCAAAGATTTTTGACAATATTTCCCCCCTTTTGTTAACAAACAAATTTTATCATGTTTGTGACAACTTTATTTCCACAGCTTTTTGTTTACAACTTAATGTATTTCTTAGGCTTTTTCTCTATTAACATTAATATACTTTTTGCAAACGCTTTTCACGATAAGTTGCAATCAATGGCTAGATCTGATGATCAATCTCGATAAATGGCTAAGATGGATAAAGTAGGCTGTGTTCATTCATTTATGCTTGAAATGCATCCAAATGCATTTTTCAAGTGATATTTGATATGTAACAAATCGAATTTATTTTTTAGTAGTCCAAATGAGTCTTCTACAAGATATATACTGGATTATTTAGAAGAAAAGGAGTGTTTTTATGTAGTCTTTCAGTCTGTAAAAATGTAAACAAAAACTGCCTAAAGATTTATCATAGTTAGTACAATGATCTTAATATAGCCTCAGAATGCAATTCAATGGAGAAAAGGCTTTTTACATCTTCAGTGTCAAATGTCTGTGCTAAATATTGTAAACTTCTCATCTTTCTCATTTAAAAATTTTTTCATAGTTTTCATTGTATGATGAACATATATGCACTTTCTCAAGCAAAACTAATTCACATTAAGTTTACTGCTTTAAAAGTGTATTGCTACATACCACTTAGCTTTAACTTGTATGAATTTATTAAATTGCTTGGCACATAGACAAAAGATGTAGATATTTGATAGTGTGGCAAAGCAAATATAAAAAGCCAGGTGTATCCTATTGGCTGAAGACTAAATCAAATTTTCCCCTGCCATTATACCCAGGAACTGCAGGCTCAAATTTCAAGTAGGAGAGGCAAGCTTTGCCTAGTTATTTATTAAATTTTCAGTATTTGCCATTATTTATCTTTTTACTATGGGCACCAGAATAAAGTGAAAAAAACATTTTGTTTAATTGTCACTTTAAAATGTGATTAGCATTTAAAAGCAGTTCTATGAATATTTTTTATTTGGTAGTGCCTTTAATTTTTTAACGGTACAAGAGGACTTTAATAACAAAAAAAAGGTTAGTATCAACCATTTTTTTTCAATACTATAAGATAATACTCTTGCATTTAAGAATTGGGCATTTTATAAATTGTTTTAGCTTTTTCCCTTTACATGATATTAATTAATTTTTTGTTGTTGTTATTTTTGTTATGATAAGCATTAAACTCATTTAGGTTCTGATAATGATTAAGACCCTAAAACTTTTGCTAAACCAGTTTTTGACAAAATTTTGTTTTAAAATAACCTTTTCTCTGTGATTGTATTTAAATGTAGCTTTAAACTGCAAAATCAAATGTAAAAATAATACAAATTTTTCATAGTTAGATAGATTAGATGTGTTACTCCAAGGCAGCTAAAGTGAGTGTAAAGGTCAGTATTGAGCAAGTCTGTCAGAAATGTGTTGAAAGGTATAAATGTATGAAGAATTATTTAAAACAGCATTTACCGTAGCCAGTATATACACTTCTTTTTTATCTGTTTAAAAAATATGAAGTAAACTCTTAAAGGTGCTGATCCAAGTATAATATACTGGCATTGTTTTGAGTAACTGAACATTAATTAATCTTTTTTTTTTGTCTAATATTAACTCAGAATTCATAATTATGAATAATCTTATATGTTAGGCATCCAGAATAATTCATGCACCCATCTCTGTACTCGGAGTATTTAACAAGTAATGGAGGATTTTTGTGAGACTATAAAGGTAAAGCCTGTGGAAAGAGCACTGGAGTACTGATAGAGTACAGCATCAAGGATAATAATGGCTTAAACGAAGCAGCTTATCAGCAAGAATAAAAAAAGTATTGGAAGTAGCAAAGTATGACAGGATAGGAGAGCTAGCAAGAACGAAAAAAACAGAGATAGACTTGAAACTAGAAACGTAGACTTAGGTCATCACTGTTGGCCGTTGTAATCAAATCACACAGATGTTGTTTGTCCCTCATGTGGTTTTACTCTTGAACTCATCTGTGAAGTGTGTCTTAAGATTAGTCTAATTGAAACGAGTAGGATGAAATGGTCGCTATTTCACTCGCTTGACAAAATGACCTAATGCTACATCAATCCTCACAAAATTATGACTATATTGTAGAAGTTGATTTTACCTTTGAAAATCTTGCTTGCCATGTGCATGAGCATTTACAGTAAATATGGTATCCTTCCGTAAGAAAAAAAATTGTGCCCTTGAAAAATGCTTGCCTGCCTTGTTTGTGATCATTCACTGGCGGAAAACTGTTACATGTGTATACAAAACAAAAAAAATCTGCTCTTAACGATTACCCCAGGTGCTTGTCGTGCTAATCTGTTCTATGTATAAATCTGCTTTTTCTAAAGTGAAGCAACAAATATTTTTGCTTCATTCTTTTTTTTCCTATTTCACATAATTTTATGTGTGAACTTGAAATTATGCTATTTTCTAATGGTTCTACGCATGCAAAGAACAAATTTAAAATTTATTTCTGTCTTAATTAGACTTTTTAGAAATCAACTTTTGAATCTTAAATGAAGGAGAAGTCAGAGTGCCATAGCCAATCCATTTTTTAATTTAATTTTTCCCGCATTTTTTTTTAAAATAAAAAATTAAAATTTCTTTTTCTTTTTCTCCTGAATCCCCCTGTTCCCTAAAAAGCAGATTTTCCCATTTCTGATCTATCTGATCCTTTTCAGTTCTAATTTTATCAACACTCCATTGTAGTCATGAAATGCATTATATTTATGATTTTGTGTAATCAGACCACCTTTTTTGTTTCCTTTTGTAAAGTATTGAAATATAGCAAAACCTTTCAGTCAGATTTTTTTCACCTTAGGGGAAAATTTCAATGATTATCATTCACCATGTGAATCCAAAAATTCAAAGGAATCTAAAATCCTTTCAAAAACTGTTCAGACTAATCTACCAGTTTTAATGTTTTAAAGTCTAACATTTTATAAAAATTTTGATAGAAATACATTAATTTTTTTCATATGTTACCTCTGTATAAGAACCCAAAAAGTACCCACATAATGTGATAAAAAGTTTCAAAGAAAAATAAAAGAAAAAAGCAAGAAAACATATATCATGTTTAGATATTGAAAGAAAAAAATAATTTATGCAAAAACCTAGATGTGTTTTACCCTAACCAGAAAATTAAATATCACAAGACAAAACATGGAGACATAGTTTTTAAATTATCTTTTGCCTTAATTTATTATTTTGCTTTGCTCCAAGGAACTGCCTCAGTGTATTTTGATGTCAAACCTCTCAGGTATTCTTCCTTTTCTATACTGCATTGTAACGTATCTGCACATTCCAAGAAATGCTAACTCTCCTTTAAGCTTTTCTTTATGTATTTTTTTAACCATGCTTGCTTCCTCCTATTAAAAAATAATCAAGTTTACTTTATACTTTATTCTGATACTGAATTTGAAATTGAAATATAGGGTAAATAATCTTCTAGTCATGAAAGATCGCCATGTATACTTAAAAAAAAATAACAATAAAACACGTTTTTATTTTATTACCTTTTAAAAGTTTGATGTTTTTTTATCTGATGCACCTTTCCATTGTCATCAATAAAAAATACCTGAAATTCGTTCTCTTTTTGAAGTTTCTTTTTTTAGCTGGCTGCTGGTCTGATTCACTCACATTTAGATTGCGTTAGAAATTTAAGCAAAAAATTTTTCATAATTTGAAACAAAGAATTTCGATGAGGCACATGCCTCTCCTCTGTCAATTTTCAGTATTTTGACTCTGATAACAATCAGTTTGACTTCTTAATAAACAGAACAGCATTGTATTCCAAAATGTCTTTTTTTTCTCAAAAGCCATATATATATCGCCAAACTCAATAGTAGATTGATTATTAAACTTATATAATCAAGTTGAAAATTACAGCATAAAAACAAAAAAAAAATGCTTACATAGTAACAGAATTTATAGCATAAACTTGAGCGGTGTCAACATCCTTATTTAATATGTTGTACTGTGCAGTGCCAAAAACTTTCCAGCACAAATTGCTGTCTTTAAGGCTTACCAGTTTACATGTTTTTTCCTTCAGAAACCCAGTTAGTTTGGCAATTTGACCATTACAGTACAGGATGCTATATTCTTTTTCTAGTTTTGTGATTAGTGGGCAAAGATTTTTTTTCTTTTACATTGATAGCAAACATTTAGAGGCATTATTTGAAAGTAAATGAAAATGTTGGTGTTAAAGCTTTTTTATCCATCAGCTGTAAAGCTCAGCCTTGAAGCCTTGTTTAAAATTCATCTAAGTAGTAGTTGTCATAATTAAGGTTTTCTAATGAACAGTAGATCTATCAAATAAGAAACCAACACAAACTGAATACCGGATATATTCATAAAAAAGTGTGCCTATACTTAGATACATTAATAGCGCGAATAGAGAGACACTGCACCAATCACCTTGCAAGACCAGGCACTCTGCCACACACAGTGACACACATACACAAAGAGAGAGAGAGAGAGAGAGAGAGAGAGAGAGAGAGAGAGAGAGAGAGAGTGTGTGTGTGTGTAAAGGATTAAAAGGTCTAAGTTTTGCATAAGCAGATACACATGATTTTAGATGACACAAACACGGCTTTATACTGTTTGTAAATAATTTAATTCTTTGATTCCCCTTGTAGAGAGAACCTTTTTACTCATCTGAATTAAAAATTTGCAACTTTGCAACAGGTGTTCAAAAGCATAGAGAAATTAACATACATGTACATTGAAAGCAAATCATCAGTTCAGATGAGTACACATATTATATGCTTGTGAAACATTTAACAAAGTCACAAAACTTTCTTTTTGAAACTTGCACATATTTTTAAGTAAATGGAAAGCAAAGGCAGTGATATTTTTTTATGAACGTTTAAAATATCGAAAAAAAAAAAAGTATTTTGAATTAAAAGGAATAAGAGTGTCTAATAGGAAGAAATCCCTTAATGTAGAAAGCTTAGATCTTTGTTTCAAAATTACAGCTTTGGAAATTACCAAACAGTACCATGATGGAAAATGAACAATCTCAAAACATCTAATAAAGAAATAAATGCAACCGTTTGTTCGCATAAAGATTCTTACAATACTTCAATCTAACCAAAGTTGGTGATGCTAGACATTGGTCACCAATATGTGTAAATAAGTCCGGCTACTCTTTCCATATTTATGCCTTTTTGAAAATAAGAACCAGATACTGAATATGAGAGAATAATTTCAAATTCAAAGGATAAAATTATTCTTTGGTCATTTAAAGGCACACAGCGAGCACAAACATTTTATCTGGGAAAAAAAAATCACGCATCTTCATTAAACTCTGAAAACATTTTAAATAACAGACCCTTTAACACTTCAGTCATGTTGACTTTCATAGAAACAAAATTTGGAAAGAACAAACAAAAAAATTAATAAAGGCCAAGGATCAAAAGGAATTCTTTTGTGCCAAGAAACATCCTTCTCACAAGTAAATAAAATATATTTTGTTAAATATCTGTTTTTATCCAAGCTCATAAATAAAAGATAGAAGTCTGAATTATGTTCCACCATTGAATGAAGGTAACAAAGAAGACATGACTAAACAGAATACTAATTATGACCAAAAAAACCTCCCAAAAAAAGACAATAGTAAAAAATCCCTAACTAGATAAAAAAAGGATGAACAGCTTATTGAAAAATTTTATTTTTAGTTTTTCCTGCGGATTATCTCAACACTAAATGAAAACAGAAACAGAATCAGTTATTTAATCTAGTGAAAGTGACATTAATGGAGCAAGCATTATGGCTGGACCTTTACAATTTACAATTTGCACCAAAAATAGGAAAAGACTGCTGGTTCTAAACAATGTGAAGGTGACAGGAATAATGCTTTATCACTTTTCATCTATCACAATTTTCATATTAAATGGTTTGCCTTAATCACATTATTAACATTCTTTAAGAGCTAAACTTTTGGTAATCATCAAATTATTTCCTCAGACTAATAAAAATATAGCTTTTAGGGACAATAAATTGTTTGTTAAGAAAAATAATAGAGCTACGTCTTTCTATTCATAAAAAACGTATGTTGAAATTTATCAACTAATTTTTGAGGCAAAATAATTCTATCATATTTCAACTTAACATGGGATGATGAAGCTATCAAAATACTTATGTTTTCCAAAGATATCTGTCAAAATTGCAAAATGGGGCATCAGACAAAAGATGAAAGAAACATTATAAAACAAGAGGTCAATATAAGCGAGTTTTGAAGAAAGAATTCTGCACAATAAAGAATTGGAAAAATAAGGTTTGAAAAAGAATTATCACCATCAAATTATGTTGTGGAAAAAAAGAGAAATTAGATCTAAATGTTTTCCATAAGCACAGGGGAATGATTTTTTTTCTAGAGAAACAAGCTCTGCAAACTTGATATCACTTACAGGAAAGAATATCATTTCACACAAAGCTTCCATACTTTTCGATCAACCTTGAAACACATTTTGATCAAGGGAAATCATTCACAAATTCTGTAAGCAAAGAAAAAAACATCTTCAACAAGTAATGAATACTAAAAAAAACAAACTCAACCTGTTTTTTTCTCTTTTGTATGTTAAATTTTTGTAATTGTAAATGTGCATGTTGAAAGAAATGTGTCAATGATCCATTTCTAATTGATGTACAAACTTAAGATCAAATACCTCTTTATACATTTCGCAACCATAAGGCCTAAATTTGAGATACAAACTAATTTTTGTATTACTACGCAGCGACTTAGTCTTGTGCTTTAAATACAATCTAAATATATAAATACTAACATATACTAACATTATCTTTACTCTATATTTTTGTACTGTTTACATGCCCGAGCTGTGATACGCATTTATTTAAGATTAAAGATTATTCTTTCATATAGATTATACTTCCATATTCATAGACATTTTTTTTTTCTACAGATTTCATTTTAGATAATTTTATTATTTTTTTTTCACAAATGATTTTCTTTATATTTAAAATAATTGATGTAATTTCTCAATGTGGAATAAAGAAGACAGTCTGTATCCCTGTGTTCTGGTGGACTAGGTTAAATCAATTAAAAATCATAAGCACATTCTCTTTAAATCACAAAAAATAATTCATCCCACTCATATTTGGACTGTAGATCCAGAGTCTGTAGTTTACTGACCCAATTTCCTTGTCTGCAAAATTTCTGGTGGAATGGTGACTACCAAAATAATAAAATACACTAGACTTATATAGAACCTGAAGCAAAAGTGCACTCTAATCTTATGACCAAAGTTCGTTTTAGTTATAAGATTATACTATAGATCCGGAGTCTGCAATTTATTGACCCAATTTCCTTGTCTGCAAAGTTTCTGGTGGAATGGTGACTACCAAAATAATAAAATACACTAGAGTTATATAGAACCTGAAGTGAAAGTGCAGTCTAATCTTATGACCAAAGTTTGTTTTAGTTATAAGATTATATGTGCTCCTCTTACTATTATGATACCTGTGCCATAATAATCTGGCTGATCTGTAGAGGCTACAAACATGATGGCTTGTGCCTGAATTCTGGTGCATCCATTGGTTTTCATTTGCAGGCAAATCCAGAAAAAAAGATGCTAAACAAAAAAATTTTTTACTTCACAACTCATAAAAAAGATAAATATTGACCAAAATTGCTTTTTTCTGATTTCTCAAAAGAAAAAAAAGTTAAAATTTTTTTAATTTATATTTGTCTAAAATAAAAAAGAAAAAATTATTGAAATATCCATAGGAAGGATAAAATTTACAAGCTATAAAAATTCTTTGCTTACCAAATTAAACCAAACATCTATAGAAACAAAGAAAATCATTATGCATGAGGCTTAATTTATTAAAAAATTTTGTAGTCACTGAGGAAAAAATAATAATATTAATAATTTTATTGCACATGTATTGCTGAAAAGTGTGATCTTTAATAAAATAATGCCATGACTGAAAATGAATTATAATAAAATATGTGAGGCAACCTAAGCAACACAGGCACAAGTCTGAACCACAACTTATGAGTTCTTGTATCATGAAACTACATTTTTTTTCATGTAAGTTCAAAAAGTCAAAAAAAAAATCATAGTTTTCACATTAAAGTAACACAAAATAATAGACAGGTTTTTGAAGAGCTGTAATTAGACATGAGTTTGAATGTCTTAAGCCTGTATTCTTTTTGATGCTTCACATGATTTCAAATGAGACAAACAATGATAAAAGGCAGTGCTGATTAGGTATCTTGCTTTGATCTTTCCTTACACTGAGGATATACATAAATTTAAAATGCATAAATTATGGAACATTTCTCAATTATCAAATCATATCTGCTCCTAGTATAACTTGATATAATACCAAATAAAATCTAAAATCTTATTTTCTTTTAAAGTATTATCACAGATGTAATTGGTACCAACATATACTTACATTTATTTACTTTCTTCACTCACATACCAAGTATCTTGCCATAAGATCAGTCCCATTCACATTTCATTTCTATGACACCATCTTCTACACTGCATTTTTACATGATCTTTCCATTGAGGATCAATTCCTTCCACTTTTCATACATGTCATTAGTTCTCATTTGTAACTTAAAAAAGATCTGTCCCACTTCCAGATTTATTACTTTCTCTTCAAATGATTTTTCAAGTTATCAAGAATATGAGGCAGATTGGTATTGTTCCCTGATCTAAAAAAATTGAACCAAATATGCATGAATCTAAAATTTCAAAGGCTATGATTAAAATTCACATTTTCTCTAAATAAAGATTCCATTTAGTGATCAATTGGAATGTTTTGCCTGAACTGCAAGGCAAGTCACTTTTTGAAGCAAAACTGATTACATCCTCGCATGGGTATTACTTTAGGTCATCCACACACTCAAGTTGATGCAATTTGTTATGAGTTAAGAAGACATCCACAACACTTCTTTTTGAAAACATATCCTAAAAATAAAATTAGGAACATGATATGTCTCTCTTTCTCACTTTGATTTGTTACTCATAAGAAATATATTTCTCATTTTGATAATATACTGCTTTCAAAAGTCCTGGAATATCTAATTCATATTTATTTAATTTATATCACAAATGCCAGAGTAACAATCAATGATATGATGAAGCTTACAATTAGGCTGTGCTCATGAAAAAAATTAATTAAACAGTATAGCACAGTGCATAAGGGGCAAAAAAAGTTCAACAATAATAAATCATTTTTTTACTTGGAAGAGCATAATGGGCACATTAACAGTGTGCCAGCACAACCAAGCTCCAAAACATGACAAAACTAAACACGCAAAGAGGGTAAACATTGGGTGCATCGACTTTCTTACTCAATCATGTATACCTTTAAAGAAATAAAACATTTCATCATTTCCAGTTTATATTTCTGACACAGCCAAATGTTTTGGTCCACTTGGTTGCATTTTCATAGACACTTACCACAAAGAATGTGTCTCTGATTTCCAAGGAAAATCCAAATGAATCCTCCATTCCTTCCTCTTTGTCAAAGTAAATTAATCAGCCACTTTCTCTTTATCTGGCAGTGTTGGTAATTTGTGTGACATAATTACCAATTTTAAAAAGTTTGCTAGCTTCAGTTCTGGAAGCTGAGAGCTGAAGTCTGCATTATGAAGAAAGGGTTGGAAATAAGAAAAAAGAGACATGTAACAAAAAAAAAATTTGTCATGAAAAAGCACCCGATTATTAATTAAATTGACTGGAATGATAGTACAGTGATGATATTGAAGTTGTAACATAAATATTTGTGCAAAATTCTCACAAAGTAGATAACATTGTGACCAAGATGCAAGCAAAAAATTTTATGTCAAAAGTGTGTAAAAATTTTTTAACATGTTTCAAGTGATGAAAGAAGAAAAAAAAAAGAAAAGAGAGGATAAGGATGAGGAGGAGGAGAAGATAAAGATAAGATTAACAAAAACAGGAGAAGAATGAATAATACTTTGGTAAGGCAAGTGATACTTTGCATTATTTCCTCAATATTAGCTGATATTGTGGACAAGACTGCTCAACTCAACACCTTTTTTTTAAACATTACACCTAAAAAATAAATCAACATTGCATTGGCTTTAGTTGAAATTTAATTATGATATGAACTTCACCTTAACTAAAATCTTGAAGATACATTTTATTTCATTTGATCTCTTCAAAAACTAAATTTTTTTAACTTTCCCACACCTTTTGATCCTTTTACAAAAAAATGTTTGAAATGTCTGCAGTCGTAACTGTAAAAATCTTCGATAAAAATGCAACATGACTTCAATGGTTGCAGGATTCATCTAATGATTTTTTTTTTGCTGAATCAAATTGAAATTAAACAAAAAACCAACGCCCCCTCACTGTGGGAAAATGTTCAAAATTCTATGGTGTTTGTTCAAACCATGCATCCTTATGTGCGAGATGATGAAGTGATGCACAAAACTGTTTCATTCCTCTAGAACTAAAAGCAAGATCCAAACTAGAATGATTGCACTCATCTTTCCAGAAAATTGTCCCGCTTTTTAAGACAATCTGCAAATTCAAGCTTTGGATTTATTTGTTTTTTTTTTATTTAAAAAAAAATTATTAATAAATCTGTCTAAACATTTACAAACAGATTTTGGTCTCTCAGGCATAGATCAACACCAAAATAATGCATAAAGATGACAGACAATTATGTTTTAACCAGTTGTCTTTGATCATAAGTAAAAATCTGGACTATTTCATATTTCCTAAATCTCTCTCCGAGTCTCATACAGAGGAAGGATCATGTACAAAATCAAAAAGGGAAAAAAAAGTTGATAATGGCTCCTGCCCTGTATTCACTGGCTCTGACTAGTGGTGACACCTTGGGTGAGTTCTGGAAACAGCTCAACAACTAAGATATCCAGCAAAACATATGTCAGCTGTGTGGAAAATAAAATAAAAAAAAACATTAATACCAAGCTGCAAAATTGAATGACTGGGAACACCCAAAAAAATCCCAAAAAACAACAACAAAAAGTAAACAAATACATGATATAGAATAAGGGAAAAATTTATTTCCAAATATAACAGATATATATAAAAAAAAATTTGTTAAAAAAAGTTATGGGGATGCTGTTGGCCCATCTATCATATACAAAGTACCTTACAGTCATAGTTTCTGAACTTTGCCTGCAATTCTTATAGTGCCTTTATTATCTTTCACATAGTATATAAAAAAACCTATAGTTACCTTTCTTAAATAAAATTTTGAAATCTTTTCTTACATGTTTGAAATAAATTTTATAAAAATCCCCATAGTAAGGAAACAGCTAAAACCATATAGAAAGAGAACATAAAAAATTCCTCCCTATGGTATAAAAAGAAAATTAAGATGGAGCTTTAAAAAAAAAAAATTACAGATGCATCAAGGAGAGTAATGCTAATAAAACAATCAAATAATAACTGTAGAAAAAAAATTGTTTTTAATTGTTGCTACATTGAAAGTCTCTAACCTTACAAGGAGAGGTTGAAAAATCTTTTACCCTTTACTAGCAGTAGCTAAAAGCTATACTTCTAACAATCTGAATAGATAAAAGAGAAGCTCTAAATCCTTAACCACTGCTAATAGAACATTTTGAGCATACATTTTTCACCACTTCTTCCTTAATGTTATTCATCCTGCCTTCCACCTTCCCCCCCTCTTCCCGCCCTTCTACTCCCTCTGCCAATAGTATATTATCTTACCTGCTTATTCAGTTTAGGTTGTTGGAAAATGTTGAGTAAAAATTCACTGCCCCTTCTTGTACATCTCTGGCCCAATGCTGCAGCCACTGGTCCTGGGTGAAGTAAAGTGTACATGCAAAGCTCAGTACAGGTAAATTGAAGGGACCATTGTAATATGAAGATTTTTGGAAAGGGGATGAATTTATGAATAGATTAGAATTACCTCCTATTACCATACAAGCCTTTACAATAATTAATTGAATTGCAAATATGCTGTTTTTTTGTGTGCTGATATTGCACTTTTTGTGGATTTTTCAAATAATATATTTTAAATTTGTGATCCAAAAGTTCACCAGTTTGTATGTACACATTAATTAAGAAAAATATGTACACATGCTTCTTCAAACAAAATGAGTAAAGGATATATGAAGTACATGCTGACCAATTACACAAAAAAACCTAACTCAGGAAATCAAAAAGAGATGATTAAATAAAAAAAAAAATAACAGATGAACTTAGAATAATGCAATATTTTCCTGTAAAAAAAAAAAAAAACCATGAACAAGATTAGAAGTCTATGTATAGAGCAATGTGAAAAAAAAAACAAACATAAACAATTGTAATCCTAGTTTGAAAGAAGATAACTCAAAACTGGTCCTAACTGTATTATGGAAAATGAATGGATTTTCATATTTTTAATCACTCAACCTAGAACCGAGTTAACAAATTATTCAGAAGAAAAGTGACTAAGAAGAGAAATTTGGTGACTATAGGAAAAAAACTCCTCAATGGCATTGTTTCAAGGTCTTAATGCTTGCAAAAAAATCCCTGAAAGAACATTTGTGTTGTTAACGAATACTTCTCATACTTGCCTGGTATAAAATCTATGAGTTCCTCTAATGTTTTATCATATCTTTCTTTTTTGGCCTCATCAGTTCTGGATAAACAGAATGAAAATTAATATGCCTTGATATAAGAATGACTTCTTTAAATGTCACAACTTACAAATCCAAATCTTTCAAAATATTAAAAATGGTCTCCTTTTTTAAGGTATTGATCCTGAGGAAGCAATTCAAAAGAATGAATAGGAGGCAAAGGATACAATAAGTGAACTTGTGAGTTACTTTCTTCTTCTTATTATTACTATCATCATTATCATTATTATAACTAATATTATAATTAATATTGTCTTATCCATCACTCATCAATCCCTCATTTTCTTTTCTCTTTTAAATTTTTAAATGATGGCTTGTCAATTTCACTGACAAAGGTTAAGAAAAGGTATTTAAATAAAGGGAATTTACTTTGTTTCTTTAAGTAGAGGTTCATGAAGATAAAGAGAAAGTAGCATTGTTATACTAGAAAAGTAGGCTACGCTTCTGTCATAACCTGAATGTTTTTCCTCACTAGAAATTGCTAATGGAAAAACAAAAAGAAGAAAAAAAAATAATAAACTCATGCAAGATAATTAACAAAGACACACAGAGAGTCATTTACCTTGGGGGCTCATCATCAAAGAAAAGCACATCTGAGAATGGATGAAAAAGTGGATTAAATTTATATTATGATTGTAATGAGATTTACTGCATTTAAATTAGTAAAACTTTTTGCAATAAATATAGCTATGTTGTTGTTGTTGTTGTTGTTATTATTATTATTAATAAACATTTTAATAAATGTTTTAAATGACTAGATATGTTTTTTGATGGAAAACAAAAATGAATAAAAAAAAGGAGATCATGAATAGTGAAGGGACATAAGAGGAAATGAGTCTTGAGTCCATACACAGAGTAAGTTTTTAAAAAGCTTGGAAGTTTATCATGCAAAATTAAAAAAAAAAAAAGCAAGGCAGCCAATGCTCTATTGGCTCTTTAAAAGTCATATGCTTCCTACACTCTATTGAATTTGGTTGGTAGAAAGAAAAAAAAAGTGCCACCATAATATTTTGTGTACATGGAAAACAATAATGAATGTTCATTGGATTTAGGAAGAAGATAAGTTGGATTTTAATAATCTTTTTTGATCAACAAGACTGATACAATAATATTGAATTGAAACAGATTACATGACTTAACTACTTTTATCACAGTTATGCATTCACCTCTGAGCAAGTGAACAAGGCTGATAATTCGATGTTCCTGTGTGATTTTGCCTATTTTATAGTCCAAGTAGTGATCTGCATAAACCTCAATTGTCTCTTTCACTAAGATACGGGCACTTAAAACAAGCTGATACAACCAATATGGTGCACCATATATCTGTTTGGCTGGAAAGAGAAATTATGAACAATAACTTAACTGACATCACTGAAGTCTTGCCTGTTCTAAGTAGAAAAATTTTCTCTTTAGATGTCAATTTTACATAGGCCTTCTTAGATTGCATAATTACTCAAGAATGTAACATTTTTAAAACATCCACAATATTAACAGATGTATAACAAGAAAATTTGAAAAAATTAAGATTTATTGAAAATTTGTGAGTGAGAACAAGTTAAAATTTAAACAAAAAGGCATTCAGTGATTGAGTTGATGATCAAAATTCATAAAAAAAAATATCAAGTCTTTTTTGCCCAGATTACTATCTTTTCTTACTTTTGTACCTTAAAAACCTTCAATGACACATAGGCAGTTTAATTTTTTGTTCATATGTAAAAGACAAGATACTGTAAATAAAGGACACACTTATGAGCAACTTACAGCTCAGTTCAAATACACATAAAATATTGCTTTACAAGCAGTCAAAACAAAGCAACAAGGATAATTTCGCAACTAAACAAAAGAACTTCAATCTCATTCTCTCATCTAAGGAAAAAAAAAGCACATATTATAAACATGCACTAAAAAAAATTTAGAAACCCAAAAAATATAAAGAAAAATATCATTCATTACTATATTAACAAAAAATGAATGCCAAAATAAATATACCTAGATACACAAAGGCATCAAAAACTCCATCAATCTCAATTAGATCCAGGGTAAATTCATTCCGACTTGATGGTGGGTCAAAGGAAAGATTCATGTTGTTCTCAAAGTGTGTACCAGCCAACTGCAACATACACATATCAAGAAAACATATGAAACGGAAAACATACCCCCAAAAAACCAACACAAATGTCTTTAATCTGGATAAAAATGAACACAAGAATATCAGTAGCAACAGAGGAGGCCTCTATAAACTAATTCAAAGTATTTTCAACCAAACTTTCATGACAAAAGATCGGGAAAAAGAAATAAAATAATCGATTTTACAAAGTTGTCAAATCAAAATTAAACTTAAAGAAAAGTATATGTGCTGAAAAAAATACCTAATCATTCAAGATTATAAAATTGATAAACACTTTTGATGATGACCAGTTTTCTTTGACTCCCTTTCTTTTCTTTTTCTACTTTAACTCAACCATCTGTTTAACATAATTTGCTTTGCAAACTAATAAAAAACCCTGTCCAACCTGACTATTTTCAATCAGTTTGAATTAAGTTTGCAATTTAGCAACCCCTTTGGCCGATATGCCTCTCCATAATCCACACTAAATTGATCTATCACTAATAGCAAGATGGGTGTCTGGGTCAGAAAGTTTATTAAAAACTATCAATACAAAAAGGATCTAGTGTGGGACCTAGGTGGAAAAAATGGGTGAGTGGATGTCGCACAAGAGTGTAAGAAAGAGTAAGACTAGAAGGAGTTGAGAGAAAGAGGACGAAAGAAAGAGAGCGAGTGAATGGAGGTATAAATTTAATAATCACAGGCAGCATCTTGCCTTTGTTGAAGGTATACTAGTGAAGAGGAGTATGCCTTTATAGCTCACTTTTACTGGCCCTTAAAGGAGAGTACGGTAGACAGTAGTTACAGGGTTGTAAACACAGACAGCATGTTGCCAGTGTTAAATGTTTCATTACACTTATCAATAAGATTTATAGAGCTAATTATCAGAGCTAGACCTTTCATGTTTTGTTATCACTCGTAAAAAGAGGCAGTGAGAATGACAGAAGCACAAGTATTTTTCTGATAAATCATTGCGTATCTACGGTCTACGAGGACCATCTGTCTAAAACAAATATGGCCACCATGGAATACATTATGTTCATTGCACGATATTTACCTTCTCACTGGATGTTGACACTAATGATGTTTCAGATCCTTTTCGAGGCAGTTTGCTAAGTTAAATAAAAGAAATAAGATATGATGTTCAATTTGTCATGCACAATGCTTCAAGGTATCAATTTATAAAAGGAACAGCAATAAACATGCTCACATCTTAGTGTCGTATTTCAATATGATTGATTAGGTTTGATGAATTCAAATAATGTCTCTGCATAAATTGAGCAAACATGAACATATAAAAGAATTCTGTTCCATTTATATTCAACACCTATGTTCAGAACATTATTATACCATAAAACAATAATGCTTGGTATAAGAATTAATGATTTCTCCCAAAAATAAAAATGAACAAATGTCTTTTCTTACAACTAAACAAACAAAAATTACCTCGGTCGAGGTTTTGCTGCCTCTGTTGAAGTTTGGAAATTAACCAAAAACTCGTCCAAGTGTTGACCTTTCTATTTTGTTTTTCAGGTGAGAGATTGGACGGATAAAAAGAATCAATTAAAACACAATTTTAAATGTAATATGAATACATTTTGGCTTACCTCATTATTTTTTTTCCCACTAATGCATTAAGTAAAATAAATTCAAATGACATGCACTTGGAATTGATAGAACATTACAAGTGTAACAAGATAATGAACTGAGATTATCTGCATAAAAACTTAAGAAAAAACTCAATCACATTAAAGTCTGACCTGACTATCCCATGAGTTTGTCTTTTAACAAAATCAAGATTAATTGCTTTGAGAATCCAGCAATAAATGTTTAGGGATTTCCAATGATTTGTACAAATATCATTGTGGGGGCGTGGTATATTCTTTGATGAAATAAACCCAAAAAACCTTACATTTGCCTATGCATGGGTTGCTGAACTCAAACATAAAAAACATTATGAGCTTTAAAACAAATAAAGCAAATAAACATAAATTATAATACAGGATAAAAAATATGAGCTTATGCAGATTTTATCACAATAAAAGCTCAGAAACTGAGAAATTTTTTGAGTATCAATATATTTAAACATAAAAATTGCAACATACACTTATTCTAACTAGTCCTAATAGAATACCTATTTGATTAGCTCTGAAACAGCCATATTTTAAAGTTAATGTCACTTTCAGTTATCTGCCATTGCAAAGCCTAACACTAATTCAGAGAGTTATTCAGCAAGGCATCTGATCAACCTAAATACATTATATAAAAATCCTGTCTCAAAGGTCACTATTAAATTTTCATAACTGAGCTCAGGTTATGAAAAAGGCAATAGATGGTTAAAACAAATAAGGTCAAAGGGAACACAGATCTAGTTTCCTTACCTCCTTCACCAATTTTGACTTGACAAATTTACCTATTGAAAAAAAAATTATGAGCAAACATGATTATTTATATCTAAAAACCAGAAATAGACAAGATAATTAAAAAAAACAAACAAAACAAAATAGGCAAGCTGATAATTTGGAGGGGAAAGGGGATAAAGCTCTAAATTCTAATATATTGATAACTTGAACCCATCTTAGAATCACAAGATATTTTGAAACTTTTATTTTATAATTGCCTATAATAACTTAGGTGCTATAAAAGTTCCCAAGGAAACAGGACTATACTATACTGCAAAGCCAACAAAAATCAAACTGGAGCTTGACAAATTTAAGTATACGCCAAAAGTAAACTGAATTTAAAATCAAACGGAATCTCTGAACCTGGATTCATTTTCAAAGCATAATCAGCAGACATTAAGTTCTTGACAAAGCTTAAAGAAAGTGAAAAGTAGCTACTTTGCATATCATGAGCTTGTTCTTCTTTGCAGTCAATGGGATATTTCAAAACAATCAGAACATGAAGCATAAAATATACATTTAAAATTGAAAAAAATTGCTCCAATCTTCTATCTTTCATACAGGCTTCTTGTTTCATTACTTGAGCCAAAGAACCAAAGTAATTCATTCAAAACAGCACTAGATTGACAGAGAGGAAGATCTGCAGTGAAATCATGACTTATGCTACCAAGTGATGGGATTGAATCTCTTATTACTATTCCTATCCTTCGTTTGACAGAAGCCTGTGAATTCGTGAATTGTACATGTTGCAATAATATTATACAGAATCATTGTCTCTAAGGATGAAGATGAGCAACTAGATGACTTTGCCTTTTATATCAGCTTTGGCCCTAAGAAGTTTTACCCTAAAAGAGACAAGAAATGCAACTTTTTATAAGATATAGTACTTATAAAAGAAAAGAAAATCATACCAAGTTTGATATCTGGCAAGAAGCTAGTTGAAAATTCATGTTCAGATGTGAGAAACTTGTACAGCAGTTCACTATTTTTCAGTTGAGGCTTGGTAAGAAGTTTCTGAGTTGAGGTAAACATAAAATTTAAAAAAAAAAAAATGCAACAAATGAATTGAAGATTTACTTTTAAGAACCTTTTGATTGATGCAACACTTATGAATTATTAATTTTTTATATGGTTCTTCTTCCTGAATCTTCCTTTTTGCTCAGTACTTAAATCTATGAGTTTAAAAAAAATAAGAAGACAAAATTCATAGTGGAAAAAAACACTAGAAAAACAAAACAAATCAAATGTAGAATTAACATATGATAAGTCATTGATTGAGGAGTACATGCAAAGATTAACTATTAGAGACCTAGAAATTTTTTTTCCGCCTTTTTAATTCACTGCACCAACATGAATATAACATCATGCCTTCAAAAATTCATCATAAGCATACTACAGCTACCAAAGTGAATTAAAGTTGTATGGAATAGAACACTATGTTTTTACACCTATATCATTTGCTAGAAATAGTTTGTGTAACCTTGTTTACAATAAACAATACCTGCAAGTAATTTTCAAAGTCTGGCTTCTTGCCCTCTGTAAAATCCTGATTTTTGGTACCAAAGGATTTCTTAGCAGGAAGTTGACAGTCATTGAAAATTCCTGGAAGATAAGACCATAACTGTTAAGCAATTGGTCCACAATCAAGCATATTAAATAAATTACAACAAAAAGTTAACAAAGGATCGCTGGAATAAAACTTAACAATGTCTGTGAAATCTCACAAGAAGCAAACATATTCAAGCGGATTTGTAATGTGATTCAACCACTAAAACAAAAAATAAGATGAAAAAAATAAAAACCTCTACAATATGATCACAAATAATACTGGCCTTTAAAAAAATAAGTAAGATGTCAGTTAAAGTACAAATAAAGACACAATGGGCAGTAATTTGACAGTTTTCTGGTATGAAACATCTGCGATAAAAATAATACTTACAGAGAAAAAAAAAAAGAGAGAAAGCCTTCAGGACCTTCAAAATTAGAGGATCAGATTTTTATTCTTGCAAGGAATCAGCAGAAACTGTTGAGCAAGACTTCAGCTTCCCTTAGTCTGACAAAGGTGCTTAAACATTAAAAGCTGACTAAAGGAAAGTGGAAATGAGGGCCTTGATCATCGTGAAGCTGGGCATCACGATGAGGAGATTAAGACCAAAAACTGAACATATGATGCACAGCTTCAGACACAATATACTAGCAGCATAATACTCACAGAAATTAGACAACATTTTAAAAACAAAGTTCAACAATTATCACTGTGTATAAAAATCATTGGGTAAATAATTGTTGCTACAACAATTTAGAATTTATGAACACACACTCCACAAGAAATATTTGTCTATGAGCCAGAGCATAAGGTATCTTTTCTCACCATGAAATTCTGTGAGTTTTTGCTCCAAGGCATAAAATTCAGGATAACGTCTGTGGATTCAAAAGGAGCAGAGTAAATAAAAATAGCAGAAAGTAAAAAAAAAAAAAAAAAAGGAAAACATCGAATATCTGTAGTACTGTTTTAAAATCAAGTACAAAATAGATCCATCTCTTCTTTGCATTTTTTTTTTGTGTGTCTCTGGGGCAAGCAATTGTTTATATTGCACAGAAATAAACCAACCTTTGATTGGTATAAATTGATGGGATATAGTTAATCTATTGATAAAATAAAAACATAAACACCTTATCCCTTTTTATCTTTTTGTCAGTATTATTAAAAAAATTCTTACTCCTATTTTATTAAACATCAATTTTGATCATAATTTTCCACACCACCAAAAAAGTAAAAACAGGCAGGTTTCAGCACCAATTTTAGTATTTTAGTAAGCTTTGCTTTCCTTTGTCTATTTGCAGAGGTAGACTTTTATACAGTACAAAAGGAATGCAAGATTTGGGATAAATTAGGATGTACTTACCTTGCTACTGTCCACTGCCATTTTTCTGTGTCATCTAAAACAGAACACACAAAAAAAAATTCCTCTAAGTCTCTTTACAAGGTCATTGGAGAAAGAGTAAAGCATATACTGCAATTTTCCATCATTTCCTATATACAACTTTTGATCTAAATTTGTAACCATGGCCCTACAGCCAAGTGTTAAAATTTCTTCATCAAACTCCTATTCTGTCAAATTCATTTGATCAAAATCACCAACATAGTAAGTGTTTAATCAAAAAAAAAAAAAAACCGAAAAAGAAAAAAAAATGTGTGATTTTGTGATTTGTCATATAAACCCTGGGAACAAAATCCAAATCCCATGCCATAAGACATGACAGTTTGTATCTACATCTTACATCACCTTCCACTTTTCCTTTTTTGCTTCTCTCCAGTATGATTTTTTCAAATGTTTAGATTCCCCTAAACTTTTACCTTCTCTCACATCTACCCTCCTGACATCAATAATAAAGACAAAGTACTGCTTGCGAGGGTTGTCTGGATCAGGCCTAGCCCCGATGCGTGGGATTGTGACTCGCCACGAAGTCAAGTCATGCAAAGAGCAGTCATCTGGACAATCTGTGTCCTCATCCATATCTTCATCCAAACTTTCTGGGGGCTGTTATGGAAAAGGTGTTGATATAAGGAGCATTAATGTTTGTCTTTCAAGTTAACTACTAAAATTGACAGACAGCGATAAATGTGGTACAACCAGCTTACAACTACAAAAATGATAATAATAACTTACTTCATCTTCAAAACAAACTTTCAAATAATTTTAAACAAACAGAAATTAAATATGCCTTGAAACTAGTCTTTTAAAGCTATACATACACACATCAGTGTTTAAAAACATTTTATTCCCATTTTTTTTATTTTTTGAGACTTGCTCTGCAATGTCTTCAGGCAATCTATGAGTTGGTAGTATTTTCGTTTTAATGAGAAATATAAAAGAACAATGCCCTCTGAGAATCACACCATAACAAATTTAAGTCATTCATGCGGGTCCTCTACATGCTTTTTTTTTTGATAAACTACACATAAAGAAAAATCAAATGAGCTACTTATCCTGGCCAACCAAACATTCACAAGTACAGCCACTACAATAACATCATATACATCATAATAAAAGGAGCATAATCATCTTTACAGACCCTACAATTGATTCTTAAATCTATAACCCTAAATGTGTGCTCTGAAAAAACTTATTTTTCAAAGAGTATAGAGAAATTTTTGTCAGCTACTGAACTGAAGAACATAGTGAAGGTTTAGACATAAAAAAAAGAAAGAAAAAAAGTACCCATCCCACCCTTCTCCCTACACATCCAATGGTGCTATACAAAATGTCTCTATAAAAACACAATTTTCATGTATTGAGGCCAAAAAATTTAGGTGACAGAGATTAGATATGTTTAAGTTTAGATTATTTCAAATTTGTGCCAAAATACAAATAGTTGAAATGATTTGTATTAGTTGGTCATAGTTGAACAAAGGAACTTAACTCCTTCAGGAGTTTCATGCTAAAAGGGTTTTTTTTATATCTATAAGGGAAATATTCAAAACATATTTCTCTGCTGAGGAAAGCTGTAAGGAAAGGTAATACTGGCATATTCAAAGCTGTAAAGAAATTTTCTTTACATTCATTTTCTTAGTGGACACATTATGATAAAATTAAAGTTTCTTTGAAGTTTATTTTACTTTGAAGTGAAATAAGGTGTTCTCAAGCATCTGAGTGTGGCTGAATGCACAAAAATTGTAGTAAACATAGGCACCCTATTTTTGTTCATAAAAAAAATTGAATTTGTGCAATTTAAACTTACAGGCAGAGAGTTGAGGAAAATGCCATCCAAGCCAGCTTCTATGGTGTTTGCCAATTTTTCCTCTGACAACAGAAATGAAAATAAAATTTAGTAGACAATGGGAGTTAAAAATAAAAAGGTTTTTGATTTTCCTCAAATCTAATGTCCTTGGTAATTAGAGTTTCGTTTATTTTGTCCTATGCAATAAATGCATTGCTCAAATCAAAATTTCAATGTATCCAAAAGAACATGTAAATTATGCCTCAGACATAAACATCTATAAAAACAATGAAGATTGCATATATACCATTTTGATATACAGTGGAATAATTGAAGAATGTAAATAAAAAATAATTGATAGTTTTTACCAAGTGTCACAGTTATTATCTCTTGACAAGGAAGTCAAACTGTGATTTTTCATTAAAGAGTTAGCACCAATCAAAGCCCTTAAGCTGTGAGTTAATTCTTTATTTAATTTTATTTTGATTTTAAACGAGACAAAAGTACCCTATCATTAAGTAGAAATTTGTCAAATTCGTCTAAAACAAGCAGCACAATTTGGCCTCTATTTCTACACGTTAATTATTCAAGTTATGAGCCTTGTCAAGATTTGTTCACTATCCATAACATGTTGTTGAAATAAAGAGATCATTGACTTGACAATCATATCTTGGTATTTTATAAAATGAGGGGAATATGATTGAATTTGAAGGCCTGCTAGTTTTCTACATCCTTTGTAGAAAACAAGCAAGACCTCTAGGAGCAGTTTTCATAAACTATCTCCTATCCTCCTGAAACTACCTAAAAATGAGTAGCAATCATTATGCTGGAAAAAAAAAACCAAAATTTGTTTCTGATTCTCACTCAAATAATTTGACACAAAATATTGCCTGCATTCATTGAAAGAAGATTGAAGAATGGCATTGCTATACAACATGAGTGAAGTGATGAGCAGAAACTCACCTGAGGATTTGAACACATCTTTTAGTTTACTGCCAAACTGAGCCAGCGTAAAATCTTTCTTTTTTGGAATTCTGAACGAGAAAAAAAAAAGGAAACATTGTGTTAAATTAGTAACTTTTCAGTTTTTAATATGAAAGTATAATGTAAAGGCTTAGCAGGTATTACATGATTATTTATTTTGTCTCTTTATGAGTAAATAAAGACTTAAATAGAAAAACTAATTCTTACAACAGTGGCTTCACAAAATTTGTAAAATATTTAAACGAGACCAAATTGCATTAAGGACTTCAACTCAGAGTTGTGAAAAAAATGTAACATTACTATCTTATACGAGAAAGTATATGAGAAACATACTTCTTATACAAAGGATCCATGATAATCAATTTGAACTTCCTGCTTGAATTTATTGCAAAGAGCAAACTCAGTTTTCTAACTTGAATTAAAAAGGTGTCCATTAAAAATGTAATGTTTACATGTAATCACTGAACAGCAACGGAAAACACAACAGAAATTTTAGAAGGTGTTGACTCACGCATAGGTATAGGCCAGTTTATTGAAAATTCTGATTTCCATAGAAGAATAAAGAAGTGATTGAATTTAAAACACTAACTTTATAGGATAAACTCCATTACTGCCATTTTCATAGTCAAATCTTAGGCTTTGGGACTCGAGATTTCTTTCACTTGATGTGCTATGTTCTAGCTTACCAAAATAATGCCATGGAATAAAAGATTCCACATCTAATCACTACATGTTGCCCTTATTTTCTTTTCAAAAACTTGTCATAAGCTTTCAATTTAGACAATATATGCTACTTAACAAAGCAACACTACAATAACCAAACACAACTGTAAAATTTAAAGAGCCTTAAATAAATACAACATTGAATCTTCAAAATTCAAAAACAACACAGTTAAATCTGGGATGAAAACTTTGGAACAAACCACCTACTACTTCTTATTTCAATTCAAAATTCTAATCTTGATCTGTTCCTTCTTGAAATTCAAAAAGCCAAGTCAGCGAATTTCACTTTAGTTTAGGTGATAAACCATGTTTAAAATTGGTAACATTTCTTCTTCTTACTTTGTTGATTGCTTTTCTCAGTTTGATATTATTAAAAACTTGTTCATGATGAATATTTGAAATTTATAATTACGAAAAGAGAGCCAAGGTTTCATTTCAAAGGCACAAGTAGATAACCTAAACATCAATTTTGCTACAAGCAATCAAGTTTATGTTTCATTGCCATAAAACTAAGGAGATAGCAATTTTGTGGACGAAAGCATCAATGTCATGGGAAAAAAAATCTAAAAGGTAAAAGAAAACAGATGCATGCAAAGAGACTAAGGCTGAAACAGAACAAATTCTAACATGAAAGACACAACCAATTTCTTGAAGAAAATCTCCTCTTACATACTCTCTATATAATTTTTGTGACATCCAATAACACTAAATGTATGCAACCATAAGACTAATTTATCACTCGTGAAGATAGATACATAATTTATAATTGACTCTCACATTATGAATAATGATAGACCAATTCCACCATGCAACAGAGATTGAATAAAGACAGAGAAGAGAAGAAATCACATTTTACATTTTTGGATTTACTATGAGCTGCTTAGATGGTTTATTTTAATTTTCTGCTTTTGCATATAACCCATCCTTTTTAATATAATATGAACTAAAAATTTTGACGCAACATCCAATATACCTAGTTTTGTTGCATCTTTTCTGTTTTACACAGGTCTTCAAGTTTTCTTTTACTACAAATAAAAATGTCCAGTTTGTTTATTCATGTGAAGCTGCAATAGAAACTTCTGGACCTTTCTGTAAGTTTTAAATCTTTTCATCCAGAAACATCAAATTCTAAGACAATAACTACCTTTCAGCCCTTCCCCCCTCCCCCCCCAAAAAAAAAACAAAACATAACAAAACAAACAAACAAAAAAAAGCCCCCACAAACAACGACAAAACAAAACAAATAAAACTACTACCAACATCAGTGCAGGACAGATTTGTCAATTTTTATTTTCTACTTACTAAGACAAAGAGCCAAACACACAACCACATACTCTTGGCATTCAATAGTTTTTTCAAACCTCACATTTATTCCAAATAATGTCAACCACTCAGTCAGATTCTTAGTCTAAACTCTATGACATCATCATCAACATTTTTGTTATAAGCAATTCTCGAGACACAGTCATTTTTCTTCAAAATAATAAAAACAACAACAGCAACAACTGCAAAATAAAACCAACAGGAACAGAGTTGCTTAAACAAAGACATCAAGACAAGTTCTATATGTAGTATCCAAAAAGCCAAATTCAAGTTAAGCTACTGATGATGATAGATTTTCCATGAGATCAAACCAAGTAAACACTCACTCTCCCTTCCTTGTATCCTGAAGTGTTTTAATAACTGCAGTTCCATTGAATTTCCACTAAAAAATTGTTGTAGAAATTTCACAATTGTGATATATGTACTACTCATCATGGACAAAGCTTAAAAGCCCTGACTCTGACCTAATTGAGGATTTTACATGATAGATGAAATGGTTAACAGCTTCATGCAAGTTACCTGCCCTTGTGACTGGTGCAGGTTATTAAACTAAATCACTCGCATGATCTAAGTAGCTCCTACAACCTATACATCTTTGCCATACAAAGGGTCTTTTGCTATGAGTGAAACAAACCATCAAGTTATATACCTCAAACTTTGACACTATCTTTACAGAGCTATATTATCATGAAAACCTACACAAGTTAAAAAAAAACTAGTGAGAATTAGGGTGATAGTCCATACACCTGCTGTAATTGGTGTTTTAAAATTCAGAACCAGCTCTTCCCAAAAAAATGAGGCAAACCACTGGATGAACCCACCAACAGGTTTACATCATTTTATGTTACCTTAAACACACTGTACCCTCCTTTCCACTCTTAAACCATCACCGGCATGCTGTTAGTCTCTCATGACATTCACTATGCTCAGCCTTCATCAATGTGTTCGAAAAAATCGAAAACAACTCAAATTGTTTTCCTCAGATGCTAAGCACGCATGTTTTCTGCGTCTCTGAGTGTCTTCTGTGTCCCCATATCCACTTCCCTCTGTCCGTCACAGTCTATTTTCTTTACATCTCCATCTCTCTAAGCATCTGTCTCTGCTTCTTTTTGTCTGTCTCTCCTCTTGTTAACAGAGTCAATGGCCAGAATTATCATACAACCTCAAAATAATTAAAAAAAAAAAAACCCACCAAAGCACATCACGACATTTAACTTACTGTTAAGACATATAAGTCAATACTGAACACAGTACCCGAGAAACAACATAGAAATTGGAGTAGGAAAAATGATTCCAGCGACAGTATAAGATGGTCCAATGTCTAATAATGTGACAGAATTAATAAAAAAAACAAGAAATAAATTTACCGAAGGCTGTTACTCTTTCCACCAAAGAAACTTGTATCAAAACAAGAAAAAATAAATAAAATGTTTAAAACATTCATCTGGGACTAATATTAATATCCACCTTTCATGCTATTTGAATTTATAGATTGACAGCAGCTTGCCAATTGTATGATTTTTACTAAAATACTAAAATAAATGTCAAGATTATAAATGTGGTGATGTATTCCCTTTTCAATTTTTGTATTTTTGCAAGAGAACAAATACATAAATCCTAGGCATGATTCAAATTAAAAGGCCTAGAATTTTTAAAGCCAACATACTTATACAGAAATAACAAATAAAAGTTTATTAGATAACTGCTTCTATAAAAGATAAAAGAAGCATCACACTTAAAAAGCATATGAAAGCCAGTGTCTCCATGTATACCTCTCAATTTTTCCAATTAAAAAAACCCCCTAAAAATAAACACACGCATAATAAATATCAACCCTGGTCCGCCTTAAAACATAAATTATGATAGCCTGTTCAATGAAATGAAAATGCTTGAATGAGGCTATAGATGATTGCGTGTGACTGGTATATTTAGGTATGTCTAAAAGCATGTGAAAGAATGTGAGAAAAAAAATAACCCTGCTACTATCAGCATTTTAAATGTTACCATATTAAAAAAAAAACAAAAACAAAACTATAAACTGAAGGTTTGATCTTTAGACTATACAAATTTGACAAGTCAAATTTTCAAACTTGTACAGAATTTGTGACTGATTTTAGTACTGAAATTTCATTTTTTATCTCATTCAATCAATTACCACACAAAAATAAAATTATACTGGAAAAAAATTGTATTGCTGTCAAAAGGGAACAGATTATTTCTTCATTTATTTCATTAAAAAAAAAATTACGGGATTTGAAGGAAACTTTAAGAATTTAAAAATAAAATGATCCAAATTCAATTCAAGGTATGGCACATTTCCATCTCTAGAGATGATGGATAAACTTTAAGCATTTCCTTATGTGGAACATGACTTGATGTTCTTCTCTATCCACAACTGTGAAGGGCTTTTCAACTAACTGCTACAATATCTCACTTTGAGATTTTTTCTAAAAGATGCACTGAAAGGCAAAAAATTATACCTCAAACCATGCTATAAAGTCTGTTTTAATGAGATCCTCTTTTTGAGCATTGGGCTCAAGGCAAAATTCATTGTACAAAATCTCACATCACACCTGCAATCCAATAAGCTATGAAGTCCTGATAGCAAGTGGTAAAAAATCAAGCAGTAGTCTTATTCAGTAAACTAGTCAAAAAAGTATAAACTGCATTTAGAAAACTTACCTAGTCATCTGACGAGACAAGGAGGATGGCCTTCCTCCACATATCATATTATAATACTGGCACAAACAAAAAAAATAAAAAAAGAAGAATAAATGAGAATTTTATTATTACTTATACCTTCTTAAAGCCTGAAATAAATGAATTCAATTATTTTTTTTTTAAGTTTATAGAACGATGTAAGGAAAAATAGAGAAACCTAAACAAATTAATGGTTAGAAGATGCATAGAGCACAATCTCTTAATATGTCTCAGATTCTTTCGAAAGCAGAAGGAACTACTACCCTCTAACCCTACAAAAGCAACAACTTTTTGAGCCTTCAGAACAGCTAAAAAGGCACAGTCACTTCAGAGTAAGCAACTTAGCAGATTGGGATCTAAAGTGGTAACACTAAAACGCACTGTATCTTCTTTATATTGAGATGTATTTTGTATAAAATCATTACACAAAAAAAAAGCAATAAAATGGAAATTTTTAAATATAGCTCAAGACAAGTCCGGCAACTTCTGTTTGACAAACTCTTAAACCTTAGAGATGATCTGAAGTAAAAGCTTAAATACAAAGGTTTGTAAAGCTTTTTGTTGATTGAAGATAAGAAGTTGTTAGATTTCCTAATAAAACAAAAATGTTGTTTTAAAGTCTTTTTCATTGTTCTATACATATATTTATCATTGATAAAGTTGTTTATCCTCCACAAAAATAAAACCATTTTCTGAGAGATTTTAAACTTGGAAGAAAGACACTTAAATGATTCTGTAAAGGAAACAATTCACACCAAAGATACACAACATCGCCTTCTATTCGATTACGGGTAACCCTTGGGATCCTTGAGATCTATGTCTGTTATATGAGAAGGGTTTATGGGGAAGTTTTATATCCCCCTCAGCCAATACGAGACTCGACATGTCAGCCCTGAGTTCACCACCTGAACTATGGTTGTTACAAATTCTTAAAGTTTTACTTGTTAGTTTAGAGGCTTTTTCACAATAAACATCACCAGGAAGAAAAAGAAACACCAAGAAAAAAAACAAAAACATTTCAATTGAAAAGTAAAAGTGATATAAAGTTATGACTCACATCATCACTTTGATGAAACATTGGTAAAAAGTTATTTTCCAGGAGATCATATGCATGTTCGTAAGCCCTGAAACCATAAAAAAAAATAATAATAGCGAAATACATAAAATACATAAAGTGATTAAGAGGAATAAGTATCACTGTGTTCATAAATTAGGTTGCAATCAACTCTTATCCTTCAATTTGTGTATAAGCAAAAGCCTTCTTAAAATACAGATAAATATTTTTTTATTAATATATTTAGTACCCTAATGTTTTAAAATATTCCTGAGCTATTCAACTTTACGGAAATGGGAACTACTCTGTGTCAATTAATGAATTTAATTTAAGAAGTGAGACACAAATTATTCAACCTTTTTAAGCTCTTATTTAGTACAAGTTAATAAATTTGGCTGGAGAAGCCTTACCTTCAAATAAACAATATAAGAAAATGTTTAAAAGAATGAAATCAGTAATGATCAATTTAGCAAAAAGATCACTTACAAGACAAAAAAAAGGAAGAAATGCCATTTTGGAGGATATATCTATCTATGTATCTATCTATCTATGTATATATACATACTCGACCTCAACATTCAAGTGGATCTTTTTCAAACATTTGAGGGTGATAGAGAGTCAAAATAACCTAAGAATTTGAATCAATAGGCTTATAAGCTAATATATCTTACTTGAAAAGGGGTGTAGAAGTCCTCAGGCGAATCACCTGATCTGCAGGACCTTCAACAACTAAAAAAATGATAAATAATATAATGATTAGCTACATCCTTTACAATAGCATCTAATAGAGCAAAAGTCATATAGATACAGAGCAAAATATCAAAGCAGAGTCTGTCAACTTATATGAGATGACAAATCTCCTCAGCATAACTAAATGGACTCAAAATATAAACAATTCCAATATCACCCGTACATACTCTAATCATTACATCATGGGTGAAGAACAAATTGGAGATAAATATACATAAAGTAATGACTAAAACATGTGCCTAGATTGATTAAAAAAATATCCTTATAATTTGAAGATTTCTTTAATAAGAGAAAGTGCTAACATAGTGAAGCTGAAGTCATTTCATTGAATACAAAAAGATGACTTATCCAAACGACAGAAAAGCTCAACATTTTGTTTTGAAAAAGAGCCCTGATTTAAGTAAATATATTTAGACCAAAAAAGAGAAAACAACAGCCATATAGTCTTCCATTTTTTTTTCATTCTTTTTTGTTAGTAAATGGTATATCTCTGCATTGAGCCAGGCCACAAAATATCTTGTTTAATAGTGAATTAAAAAAAAAAACAACAACATTTGACAAGTAAGAGATAGATACTGACTTTCTTTCAAGGTCTCCACAACATCATCATCAAATTTGATCCTGTCTAATGCTAAGGGAGCACAATAGCTGCGGTACAAGTCCTTTGCTGTGGCATGAAGCACACCAAACTCACTCTGGGACACATCAGGGCTCAGAATGCGTCTATTAAAATCATCTGAGCAACAGAAAACAGATGAAATATTTTCATTTGATACAAAAAAAAAACCAAAAGAAAAAGAATTTGGATGAAATAAAATAAAAAAAAAAATAAAATGAAATTTTTCTCTCATGCATTTATTTAGCAAAGGTGTTAAACCTATGGATTATTCATAATTATCATTCAGCATTTTATGATTTGAAGACATTAATGATAATCTACTTTTTGAGAAACTCAGTCTTTCAAAAACCACTTCGAGATTTTCAGCTAATAATAATGAAAAAAACTCACCACAGGCTAGACAAAACTGCAACACATTGACTGCAGCCTCACTCTTGAGAAACTGCATGAAAGGGTAGAGAAGTTCTGGAGTTTCTGGGTTGATAACATCTTTCAGCTCCAAGCGTAAGCACTTGGAAAGGATAAACAGGAAAAGAAGTTAAAATTAGCAGCATTCTTTGAGTCAAAACCTGCAGATATGTGCTGCACCAAAAGATGGCACAACAAGGTACTGCTGATAGTTCTAGGTATGAAACAACAATTTATTTATCAAAAATTTTTAATGAAATAGAGTTGAAATAAAATAGAACTTAAAGGAATTCTTCCATAAATCACTTTACATAAGTCGAAAGGCTTAAGTTAGCTGTTTGATCATTTGATGCCTCTGAATGCATTTAATTCTCTTTCTATGGACAGGAAATGCTAAATTATCAGGCATCCATCTGGTGGGAGAGAGAAAGAATAACTTGCTTTGAAAAATGGGAGAAAAATTCTGAAATGGCATGAAAGGTAAAGTAGTAACTAAGATCAGATTTCAAAACATGAACAACTGATAAATCTAGTTTCAGGTAGTGTGAGGTTAACATATGACTAATAATTCCTAAATTGGAAAAGAAAAACACTAAAACAATGCATGTTGCAGTCAGGACCCATCCAACCTGAAAACTGTGTGCCATTTACTGTTATCTAAACCACAAAGCTCGGCTTTGCCTTGAATGGGATTGGCTCAGTTATTTGATAATCAAGTCATTTATTTTACTTATCTGCTTGTTTCAACTTTCCTTAAAAAAAAAGAAAAGCAAGATGTTATATCACTTAGGTTAGGAGCAGTGAAATTAAAATCTAAAAAACACAAAAACAAAAAGACTTACAGATTTACTTTGGGTACGAGGCTGACTGAAGCGACCAAGGAAGGGCACCATTGGAGATGGAGGTTCTGTGGCCTCTGGTGGCTACGTGAAAATGAAACAAAATAAAAAAAAAAACGCCTAAAATATCGAGATAAATATTATGATAACAATGAGTGCGATAAAACAAATATCAATTCTATGTAATAAAAATGCTGACCACACGTTTAACTTTTATGTTTCATATTCCTTTTAAATGATTTTCATGAGAATCTTAAATTGTTAAGATTTTGCCAGCCTTCAGACCCCTTCAGCAAGTCTATTATCTTCTCCCTCTTCCTCTCTTGTCCTAGGGGTCCTATGTCAGTTATAATCAGTTATCTTATTCTCCTTTTGCTGTTGAATGCTGTGTTTGAAATACTATCCTTCAACCATAATATCCTTCCTTATATCCAATGCTTACTGGATTTTGCAAAACATTACCTGTCAAATCTCTTTCACAAATCCTTATGTCTTTTGATAGTGATATCAACACCATCATATTATCACTGCAAAGATAAGCTAATGTGTTCCTTAAATCAATTGCTAGCACAAATTTCGATTTGCAGATGGAGAGACAACAAGTGTCAAAGCATTGCATTTTCTCATATCATGAGATCATTTGAAAATATGATAAACATATCTTGTATGATTTAGTGTTAATGAGTAACTTGTTAATCTCTCTGCTTTCAGACGATATAAACCCACGCTTGATGACCTTATGGAAATTCAGGAAAGGCAAGCTGCAAACAGTTAAAATGTGTTTTGCAGTGCCCCAAGGAATGGTAATTAAAAAAAAATTTGTTTTTAAAATAATGACTTGCATCATTAGTCTGAATTTATTTTTTATGTTACACCATTAGTTGTTCAAGAAAATGAAGACTGATGCACAAAACATTAGTGCCAACCTTAACCTGAGAAATTTCTTGCAATTGAGTTTATCCCTGCTACATTTTCAAAAGATATTAGATATCTATCTTCATGAGAACTTTTTTTTTTTGACAAATCACACACCAATTTTCAAAATATTCCTTTATCCCTCTGGAGATTTTTTTTCTCATCAAAATAGTAAGTGTACATATCAGCGCATATTTATAACACTTTAAAGGACAAATTTGTAGCAAAATTTTGGAAAGATTATTTAAAAAAAAAATTATAAATTATAATTTGGTAATTGTAAAAACAAACAAGAAGTGTTTTAACTCTGTCACACTCTCCTGCATACAATGAATAATATGTATCAAACTTCATCTTTAACCCAAAGCTACAGCCTCTGACAAAGGACAGACTAATAATTAAAAAAATTAAAAATGATTACTCACTGGGGTTTTGTCAAAAAATACAAGAAGAATGTGGTTTAATAGGTCCTGTAATAAAACAAACACAATGGATGAACTATAACACCAAGGTAGATCATCATATTAAGAGTTCATGATGCTCAGGTTCCAAAAATTATACTAGATATTTATGTAAATAACATAAAAACCTACACAACTTTTAAATTTTTCTAGTGAGGACATGAACTTTCTGTATAAAAGTAGGACAGTAAAAAGACCTACATAAAACAGTTTGAAGTATTCTCACATGCGCAACTTTCATGCATATGTAAAAATTCTCTTTAAATTGATTTTTTATTGAACAACGATTTTAAAGTAATTTAATGAATTATTCAGGAACAAGAGATAACTCTGATTTCAAGTATAATGAGTCAATATAATGCTAGCTATTATAAAATGGAAAAGATATTAGCATTTTAAATGGTAAAGAAATTTATCATTAGCTAAGACACACTGAATTCAAAGTCTAGCCTAGCCTTAAACACGGGTCTTCAGTTATTTTGTCAGAAAACTAATGGTTAGGCCTAGAATTATACACCTGAACTCAATATCAACTTCATAGATTACCTGACTTTACAAGAACTATTTTGTGGAATTATTTGGTTTAGCAAGCATATAAATACTACCTCCTTTAAACAAACTCCATCTAAAAGAAAACATCCAATTACTAGTTTAGCTTGAGCCAACATCTTTTTTTTTGGAATACTGAAGCAATGTTATAGTTGTTTTTAGGATGAAACCTTTTTCTTTTTCAGAAATCATTTTTCAATCTCTATCCAGACTGAAATGGAATGTTACTGTAAAATGATAAACATATTTAAAAAATTCAAAAAGGGAAGAAAAATAAACTGCAACAACTTACAGGGTTGGCAAGTGAGTCCATAAGAGGTAATAGCACACTCCCTGCCAAAAGCTCCCTGACTAAAGCACAAGTGCTCCTGCAAAAATAAACAGAATAGGCAGAAGATCTGAGTATAATGTTCAATCTTGAATTGTAAAAAAGAGGAAGAAAAATATTTAATCTTTCTTGCTCCTCATATGGTGCCACTTTCTTTCACATTAAATAGTATCAGCTTCGGTTGAACAGAAAATACTTGACAAATAAAATAAAAAACGACCTGACAAAACAATTTTCACACAAAGTATATCTTTTCTCATTATATTTTTACTTTTCATCAACAGCAATCTTGGTGCAAATAGCATGCAAAAAAGAGAAAACAAATAATCAGCATTGGAATTTAAATCAAAGTCACAAATTTCAAAGTAGGGCCAGACCAAATATAATTATAAATGATAGATTAGTTTTGTTAGCACTGATAAGGCAGCTTTTAATTTCAACAAATTTATGTCTCACCAGTCCAACATGTACCTTCTTTTAAAATACCAAAATGAATCAAAGGTTATTAAGGTGCTTTGTAGTAAAATAATGGTTAGAACTAGACTTTCGGATTTAGTTTGAGGGTGAGGAACCCATCCATCTAATTTAAAATATGATATCTTTGCCACTTACTCAATTCAATTTTTCAAAAATCGATTGCATTTAGACTGAAAACAAGACATGTAAATTGGAAAATAGACAAAAAACCATCATGTGTAAAAGTCTGGCTGCTGAGATGAGTATAAAAGCTTGAAAAAAAAGTTGTATCTGTAAGTACAATTTTTATCACCTTTGCTTTTGATATATGCAAGAATACCTATTTCTTCAGATAAGCCTTTCATCTGCCCAAGAGGCAGATATAAAATGTATTACATACAAAAATGACTGGCAGCAATTTGAGCTTTATATAACTCACTGCACTAATTTTTATTCCGAAGAGATGAGAAAAAAGTGTAATGATCTGTGTATCTATTTAATTGTGTGAACAAACAATGTAAAATAAAGTAAAATAACTCAGTAGTCATTAAATTAACGACAGAAGCGAAAGAAAAATAACAAAATGCAAGCGTATAGCAGTTGACAAAGAGGGTAAAAAAGCAGATGAGTGTTCAGACCAACAAACATCTTAAAAAATTCATAAAATTCAGACCAGTACATATGCGGCACCCCTACTTGGAGGTGATCAGTCCTCTAATTTAGATCCAGAAATTAACACTTACATCTTTGTAACAAAACAATGGAGGTTGATAGTTTAAATGTTAAACTTTCTGCATACGTTCTAGCTCAGCCCTCAACTTCCAAAAAATTTAGACTTAAGCACATGCACAAAGAAGAAAAGTGCACGGATTTATTTATAAAGTATTAAATGCAGCTATAAGATAAACTAAAGGCAAATGTGTATCAACATAAAAACAGACTTCAGATTAACGCTTTTAGAGCTCATGTGAGCAGAGCTGACTAGAAGTACATAAAGTAATGGTGGCATAAAGTTAAAAGGCTTAAAAAATATCAATTTTAGGTTTTAAAAAGCCAAATATATATTTGCCCCTAATTAAAAAAAAATGTGAGACGAGGTCTTCCATACATAGAAAAACAAACCCTCTCTTATTAGGAAGTTACAGAAATCCCTCAATAAATCTAAATCCCAATTAAAAGTGGAAAAAACAGCACTGACACCAAAAAATAAGATTATAAAAAAATTAAAATGACTGTTTAAAAGTAAGAACTCTGTAGAAATAAATAACATTGGTTTGAAATCAAGATTTTATGAACTTTTATTCAAACAGGTCGGATGTCACATCTTTCACATTAAAAAATGATCTTATTTACTATTTTTCAGAGTTGCTTAAATCTATTACTATGCTCTGAAAAGATACAAGAATTAGGATGTTATAAGATTATAAAAAATTAGGCAGAAAAATGTGACTTCATAATATGCAGTTTATCCAAATTCAAATAGTCTGTACCAGGCTCATCAAAATCATTTGCAAGGCATATCATGAGCTGAACAATGATCAAAATAATATGTGTGAAATATTATTAGGGAGTGCAAGTATATAAATAGCGTAAAAAAAAAAAAAGCCCACCCGCATCAGTAAAACGAAAATTTTATTTTTGATTTTTGTAAAAATACTGAAAGTTTTAAAACTGTGAAATCAAGCTATTTTGATACAAAAGAAGCATAAGTAACCACCAATGTGAAGAAAACATTTTCCGCTTATAGAAAAATGCTTAAAACTCAAACGCCTACTTGAGCACAGGGACAAAGGTAGCTGGGTCAAAGTCATCAGCTTCAGTGAAACAAGCGCTGCATATTGAGATAAGAACAATAATAGATGGTGGAGATGGAAAAAAACTTCCAGCAAAGCAATAGGAATATATAAAAAAAATCACAAGCGGATGTGTCATCAAAGTTCCATTGCATATCTTACATACAGACTTACAGACTTTTGATGATAAATACAAAAGGAATTTGTGTCCAGCATAATTGTACCATTTTCCAAACATAAACTCCAAAATCCCCTGCACCTCAAAAAGATTACCTTTACAATAAAAAAAAATTACCCAAAAGCACTACCTGAGCATACATATTTTGATGCAAATGTTACGTGGATCAATTTGACACGAAGACTTTCATTAACCACTTTGTGACATAATGTACATTGTATGCCCCATTTTTTCAAGACAAAATGCCTAGACACATACATTATACTTCCTTGAATCTGCTGATTTTGCTGTTTACCATGAAGCTAGACATAAAATATATGTGGTGTTTTAAACTATGTAAAAGAGGCACTGAATGCAAAGTAATTTAAAGTCTGATTTCATAATTGAACCTAGCAATATTGAAAATATACGAATGTACAAATCATACCACTCTTCAGTTTTCAGAATATGTTCCATTATAGCCATTGAAAATACCTCAATCATGAAGGGGTTAAAATATGCCTGCCTTTTTAGTTGCATGAATTTCAAGTCCAGCACAAAATAAAATAGAAAATTGAGGGTTTTGCATTGAAATAATGTCAACCTAAGAAACCTACTCTTTGAATGTGAGATAGCAATATTAATTGTCTTTGCAGTTTGCTTTAATATTTGTGTACGTTGTCAAGCTACCCCAATGATGATTATCTTGTTATCTTCCATAATTTCCTTCATAACTTCTATGTATCCTCCATCAAAAAAAATATTTTGAGTTTCACAATTTTATGCCCAGTAAAGAACTCCCAGGACTACTGTGTTCAGGAACTCCTGGTAATGCTAGATGATGAGATACCACTAACCATAACTCCACCCATATATCTATGAATGTACACAATGGTATGCATTTAAAATATTTAAAGAGATAACAGTTTTGTACCAGGGCTAAAATCACAGTTTTTTAGGCAACATATATCATTTTTTTTAGCTCCACAGGTTAAGAGTGTGAGCATTGACCAAAATGAATTCATAGTTCGTTGCCCCTAGTGGCTCAGATATTCTGTTAGCAACAACCCCCAACACAATAATATATAAAGAAAATTACTGAAAAATTCAAATCAAATTTCCACAAAAGCCTGAAATCAGCCATATATATAAAAGTCTTAAAGCAACTAAAACTATTCAAAGCTGTATGCTAGACAATCTAACCTCAATTATACAATGCTAAATAACAACAGTAATTAATTTGGAGCCTAAAGGGATCAGAAAACATACTGCATAAGTAAACTTTACTGAAAATATCAATCTGTGTACCCTTTAATCACATGTCTTAATTCAATCTAAAACATTTACCTCACCAAAAAAAAAAAATAAAAAAAGGTTAAACAAACCTTCATAAGATTTGTACAGCTTGTCTATCAGTTACAAGGATTAAATAACGTTAAAAGAAAAATTTTGCTATGATAGCATCGATAAGTCCTGCTTGATATTCTTGCTCTAATTAGGAAACTATCAAAAGTTCCAAAATGAAGCAAGCCCTGACTCTACTAATTTTCAAAGGATGAGTTATAGTAAGCTTAATGAGGTAAAATGCTCCATTTATATTTTCAAAGGCAGAGAGGAAACCAGTTAAAAAATTAAAAAAAAAAACAAAAACAACCTTGTCCATCATTATCCCCACGGGACTGAAAAAAATTGTCAGGATTATTTGTCCAAAAGAAAGTGAAACAACATCTGCCAAACAGATCTTACTAAATTAAATTTGAAATGAAAACAAATATTGCAGTATCAGTGGGTTGTGATATAAGGCAGACAGGTAATTCTCCTGAAAATAATGGACCAAAAGAATGAAAACAAAAACAAAAACAAAACAAAACAAAAAACCCAAAACAAACAGAAAACTACCAATAACATAGTGATAGGCACCAAGTATTTACTGTGACTTCTATAGCAATTAAATCATCACTTTTAGTGATTATATTTTATCAAGATCTTGTAGAAACAATAAACACTTATATCACATATACAAATTAGTGAATGATGAAAGCACACACAGACACACATAAATAGTGCAGAACAAAGATGCCCACCTAGAATTCAGAGCCTGAGGTCGAAGAATATAGGGAAATAGAGCTTCCACCAGTCTGCGCAGATACTCCAGCTCTGACTTCCTGTTCCACATAGCACAGTGAACTCCCCTTGTCCCCAAGTGATCAAGAACTGTGTGCTGTAAGTCACTGTGATCTCCTCCTTGTCGGGAAAGATAGAAATTATTACATTTCAAGAACTCTCTATCCATAAAATTTTCCTTGTGAAGAAAAATTGAATTTATGAAAAATCCTAACTTCTTTTGTCAGCTTCCATTGGTTCTGAACATAAGAGAAGTGGTGTTAGAGAGCATTATCATCCAAGTGTATTCATCTCTCTAAACCCAAATCATAAGGATTATCTACAGCTTCCTGTGCAAGGCGTACAAAGGTATCAAAACATTTTTATGATTGAAGGTTCAATATTCACAATTTTGAGCTAGACAAAATTTTCCGCCATATTGTCATTTATCTTTGCAGATTATAATAATATAAACTTTTATTATCATCGTTTATATTATTTGCATTTAGTTGGCTGAAATATAAAAAGAAACCCAACCACTAAGCAATTTTAATTGATGAGTACATTTTTACATGATTCATGTGCAGATTATGAATAATGAACATTTTAAAAACAACCCTTGAATTGTTAACTATTCTTCATTTCAAATTTTTTTTTGTGTGTGAAAAAAACAAAAAACAAAAAACAAGGCTGGCATTATTAGTATTTGATACCTTGCACAGACATTACCACACAATCTATGCATTTGAATATAGGATTGAATCAAAATAGACAAAGACCAATGAAAATACTGAAAAAAAAAAAAAAGGAAAAAGTGGCTTGCCATTGAAAGAGAGAAGAAAATTTAAATTCTGACCTCTTGTATGAGCCTGCTTACACAGATCTATATGCTGAATTACTGCTCTGACAATCTTTTCTGTGATCAATTTGGGGGAGTCCACCTGAAACACATGTTATCCATATGTTAAAAACTAGCTTTATTTATTGAGGAACACACAAAAATCATTTGGAAAAGATCTTATGGATCAAGCCTTGATACCAAAAAAAAAATCTATAGCTCTGTGTCATTTAAATAATATTCATCAAGAATCTTGATTGCAAAGTTTTATTCTATGTGTCAGAAATTTGTTTTCTTCATTAGGTATGACTCACTTAGCTAAAGGACAAGAATTTTGTAAAATCCAACAATCACCTTGATCGAAACTATCAAGTGATTTACGGTGACACTAAATTTTAGAGAAAAAAGGGCAGAGCAAAATATGAGATTGCATTCAATACACTGCAAGAAATTGATAGGATGATTTAGAAAAATTTTAGAGTATGGTGCTTGAAAGTGGATAAATAAGAACACCAAAAAGCACAGATTTTTTGGCCATCTTTTTGTACAAAGAAACAGCTGAAACGAAAAGAAAAGAACAGCAACAAACGGATTATTAATGAATTTCAGAGATGAGGAAGATCTCACTCTGTTTTGGTTACAAGTATAAAAGATAATCATTCAAGAGAAACTAATTAGCTTAAATGAACTTAAAAATTTTTTTTCAAGCGATACAAAAAGCAATATAAAAATTATAGTTACACCAATAAAATGTGATTAACAAACCTTTTTTATCCTCCTCAGCATAACAGATGCTAAAAAGCGAAAATTTGTTCTGAGTTCATCAACAAAACCCTCATCCTGACTCAGCTCTCTGAAAATGCACAGTACAAAAAAAACCCAAAAAAAAAACATACAAAATAAAGGAGAAAAAAAGCTTCACCATTATTTCATTAATTCACAAATTCTAAAAGAAAGATTTCAATAAATTGTCTTATAGCGTGACATTTGGATCATTGATACTAAAAAATAGCACCATAGTTTCTTAAAATTGTAAAGAAAAAAAAAGAAATGTAAACAAAAATTAGAAAAATGATAATTTATGATTACAATGCTCGAATGAGACAAGAAAGACTTATTGTGATTGAAAAAAAATTCCTGAACTTTAAATGTCAATTAGTTGAGATATCAAATGGGCACTGAGCAAATCTTCTCATAACATTTACCCATTTTCCATTTAAGACTGGAACTAAGATTATTATCTGATTATTTTGATACATAAAATACATTTAAAAAAAACATCTTTGAATTGGGAGATTAATTCTACCAAAAACAATCTCATTCCTCAAAAATTGTTCTTTTTTACATTGATTCTTCCAAGCAAAGACTATGCAAAATATACACTGCATTTACTTGATTCATCCTCACCTGTACCATGTGTAAACATATTCTTTGATTACAATAGAGAAAAACTGGGGAATAAAATTTAAGCACATGGTAATTATGTATTTCAGTTGTTTTTATTCAACTACTCATAAATCTCTGTCAGGATTCTATATGCAGCACAATAAGACCATTATATACTTAGGTAATAAAAAAAAAAATGTTAAATGCACATTTTTTTTTCTTAAAAAAATTTCTAATAACAGTGCTATTTACATTATGATTGGAAAGGAGCCGTAAAAAAAAAGGAAAATAATACAAATTTTCATGAAGTTAGCACCAAAGGTGCAACATTCAAACGTTAATAATCTCACTTTGCATGTACACTCAGGCAAACACTGATGGCACACTGAAGAGTTAAAGAGTTTAAAGAAAAAGACCATATCTAAAAAAATAAAACCAAAAAAAAAAATTTCGATGCAGAAAATAAAAATGTAAAGATAAAATAATAGTAGCAGTAAATATATTTAATGCAATAATCAATAAGTACTTTACAATAAAATGCATGAATTAAAAAAAAAAAGAGCAGAGACAAAACAAAAAAAAAATCAATGGATGATAAATATTAAGGCTTATGTAAAGAAGCAAACCTCATCTAATGCAGTATCTACAGATTGTCTGATGTCCAGATTTGTCCATGGTTGGAAAGCTAGAATATTAAGCTCTGGTCTGTTAATACAGGAAAAGGAAAACAATCTTTAAAAGTTTGAAGGAAAAAAATAGATACCAGACAATTTTAAGTAGATATGATATGGTCCTATACAAGCAATGTGGTCCCAGTGGTTATTGATTATTATAAATTATTCCATGGAATAATATAAATTAAAAAAAAGGAGCATATTAGAAGATAATTTGTCAAATTTTAGATAAAACCTTAATGTTTAGAAAATATAAAATCTTTGCCAACAGCAATGTTTTAGCACTTTCAGCATAAATCTTCAATGGTGATTATTCTACAGAGCAAAACTTCATAATTTAAAGCAAATTGTTAGAAAATAAAAAAATTCACATCTTGTCAGAAAATAATAATCACTTTAATATCAAGTGATGGATGTAACAACACTGAAATTGCATCAAGAATAGCGCAAGCAAAAAAGATTTTTCAGAGAATGAAATCAATACTATTAAATAACCACATCTCAATTCACCCAGGGAGAAGAGCCTTGGAGTGCTGTATTGAACCTATTTGACGTATGAATGCAAGACCTGGATGATTTGAAAACAGGAACAAAAGAAACTGGAGGCAACAGAAATGTGTTTCCTTCGGAGAATGCTACAAATCTCATAGACTGCAAAGAAATCAAATGAAACAGTGTTACGAGAAGCTGTTACAACAAGATCACTCATAAATAGAATATGTAAATGCCAGGCAACATTTTTGGCCATGAGATGAGAAGAGAAAAACTACAGCATCTTGTGAAAACTGAAATGATTGAAGGAAAACACAGCAGGGAAAAACAGCGTGAAAAGATGTTGGATTGACAAACAAAGTGGCTCATAGTAGGAAGACTGACAGAAGCGCTGAAAGCGATGAGGGATAGAGATCTGTGGAAGGTAATGATCTCCTACTCTAAAGAGCACGGCACCCAATTGAATGATTGATCAGAAAATAAATGTTCTCAATCAAATTTTAAATCTTTAACAAACAGTGTAAAAAAAAATCATAGTTTTAAGAATAAGTGATATCTCATAAAGGGATGACATGCATTTGACCAATCTGCTGCAAGTCAGATCATTTTTTTTTTGTAAAGAAGAAATATACTCAATTTAAATCCATTTAAATACTGACTCTATTTGCTAACTCTGCATGTATAGTTCTTCCTCCTTCTGCACATTGACACACTTCCTCTTTCTTAAAAATCTCGGAAAGGATGAGTATAAAAAATGGTACATTACTTTGTACATCAACATGACTGGTACCAAAGCTGCCAACCCAACAGAGTTAAATAGCAACGTGTCAGTCGTTTTCTTACAATACGAATAGTAAAACTTTCTTGCCCTTATACTCTTTGTTCACCAAGTCTACTTCAACGGAACATTTTAGCAGTTTGGAATCTTGATCAAACCAAATGCCATATGAGCAAAAAAATTTTTCTAAATAACCTAATAGTACACAACTTCAATAAAACATTAAATGTTGTAAACAGAGTATCAAGCAAACTTCAGCATTTATCAGCTAAACACCAAGTCTGTAACTCGGTTTGCTACAAAACAACTTCAGCTCAGAATGGTGATAAAAACTTGATATACATACCTATGCCGAGGACATTTGCGTAGTCCACAAACAGTGCAAACTGTTTTCATTAAAGATAATTCTTCATCCTCTGCTCTGGTGTTCTAAATAAAAGAAAAAAATAATAAAAGGCGAATAATCTTCAAAGTTCCTCAAATGACCTGCTTGAATAAATATTACTCTTATTTCATAAATAAACACATAGAGAAAATACCCACTAATTGCTTTGAATATATCCAACTGCTAAATTTTTGTACTATATATGAGGGCCAGTTGAGGAATTCAGAAAATTTTCTATAGGTCCAGACATATCTTTTTGCTAACTATCCTTAAAAAAACAACATGACATTGCCACAGAAATGATGACGTAAGATTGAGCTGAAATTGGTATTAAAAAAAACAAACAAAACAAAAACACTGCCATACTTGAAGTTGAAGCAAGTCAAAGAAGTCCAATTTGACAAATGCATATTGGTTTTCTCTTGCAATACTTTTGTTTCCTGTGACAACCACCAACATAACCTCAATTATGATAAATATTGAGCAAAAAATCAACCAATGACCAATTAATATGAATAAGAAACCATGAAAAAAATCTTCAAACTATTTTCACCACAACTGAGTTGTGTCATATGGTGTATTACGCTAAGTGCCAACATACTTTTAAAACTATAAAACTCATATAACTCAATCACTTGGGGTTTGATGGAGGAAACATGGTCAAATCCTGGTTTACACTATGTAAACTATGTGGCAGTGAAGTTTGATTTCATTCATCTGACCCTATCATCAGAATGAGCAGGGCTTAACTATTTCTGAGATTGTAGAAGTGTTATTGCACTTAGTTTGGTATTTAGAGTAATAAAAATTGTAGCTGTTGGCCTGTGCATTCCACAGTTGCAGCCCTCCATAGTTATTACCTTTAAAAGATTAAGAAAACAAA
Source organism: Elysia crispata (assembly GCA_033675545.1). Taxonomy (NCBI): domain Eukaryota; kingdom Metazoa; phylum Mollusca; class Gastropoda; family Plakobranchidae; genus Elysia; species Elysia crispata. The sequence goes on from JAWDGP010003407.1 coordinate 111,501, forward strand.
CAAAAATCAACACACATAAAATGCAAAGGAGAAACTTTTCAGTTAAACACAAGAAGCCACCAAGATGTCTCTGTCAAAGCCTGGGGGAAAGGCATGGACCAAAAGAATCTACAAAAATAGGAAAAGTCATGATTCAATTGCTTTCCCAGACTTGAAAAGAGTAATACCAGGTTCTTGAAGTAACCATATTTCTAAATTAAATTTTTCTACCAAAGGGTTCATTAATTTAACCTTAATAAAAGGCTGAAAGTACTAAATTGTGCTTCTTAGCAATCTTTAATTCTTGCAGTAATATCCTAATGATTATAAATATTATTTTATGACAATATTAGGTAAATACCTTTGGTTTTCTTGTAAACATTGGTAAGAGGTTAGGCACTCGGGTAGTTGGGCTGCAGAGATTAAAACAAATACTATGTTAAAGATGTGCAAATCACCATCTCTTAAAAATTATAATTTTAGCACGTTGAAAGCATTTTCCAAGGGGCAAGTAGATAAGATTGTAACAAATTCAGTGCAAAATATGTAATATGAAGAAAGTTCTTTGCAAGTTATTTTGAAGGCTGAGAGAAGATTTTGGAAAAGAAAAATTAAACAAAAAAAAAACCTACCTGATAAAACTGTAGGAAATGGCCATGCCAGCAAGAAAAAACCACATGACAAGAAGAATGTGGGTGCGCCTGAAAATAAAATTATCACATTAACATTTGAGTCAAGTTATAGCTTCATTTGATTGGGATAATTATAGGTTTTAAAAAATAAGTTAACTCTTTCCTTAGCCTTTCTTGTATTGCAATCAACTGAACCAATAGCTTTAGACGAAGGAGATTGAAACCTTAACATTTAAAGTAGGTCATAATTTTCAAGGGATTTTTATAAAAATCAAAGGTTTTGATAAAACCATTGTAGATACCTTATAACTTAAGTGTTTTATAATGAAAATAAAGTATTAACTATATAAAGTGTGCAAATGAAACAATAAGACATACATAGAAACACAATATAAACCAAATCTGTCAATCTGTGAAAAAGCATTCATGTTATCATTGTGATGAGTACCGCAGTGTTCATATTTAAAAAAGATTTAAAATTGCATTGAAATTTAATTACAATCAGTGCAGCTATAACTTTAAAGTCACTCCCTTCTGTTACTAATCCCCCATCTATTTTTTTTCTTCAACTCACACAAAAATGATGGAGTGTCCATCATGTTTAGAATTATCTAATGTAATCTGATATTTTGCAAAAACAATATGCGGGGTGAACACAAATGATCTAATATTTTTAATGCAAAAGTTTTTCTTCATGGTTCATGCTCCCTTTGCATTGCTAACCCTCCCATAAAATTAGAATTAGAATAGTGGGTAGTGATCAATACAGCTAATACAAAATAATTTACTCTTTCAAATGTTGGATGCTATTTTTTTAACCTTGAAAGTACCCATTTCCTCAGAAACAAAAATCTGAAGCCTCATGATCAGTTTCACAAGCCTCAAGTAAGTTCGAAATAATGAGGCACTGAACCAAACCCAAGTTTAGGGGGATATGATTGAGAGAATACATGTACCTCCTTAGCAAACCTTTTTCTATTGAGCGGCTAAGGAGGAGATCAGCTACAGTTTTCATTCTTGAAAGACTTGCAGCCCTGTCACCATGTATATATAATTATGCAAGACATCTAGGTGGCACTACATAAAAAGTTTTTTTATTCTAATGTTATATTTTTGCAAACATCGCTGGCCACCACAATGGCCATTTTTATACATGTTTTTATGTCACAGTCATTAAACTTTGATGATGAACTAAATGCACTTGACAGCATAACTTGTAACTAATTAAGAAGGACTTACAAACGGCTCAGTTCATTCATAAAGATTCAATTCGTGATATTCATATAAACTAAATTAAAGTAAAGTGAGTCCTAAACTCGATCTGATTGTAGGGGAACCAAGAGTAGGGTCTGAATTTTTCTTGCATACAACATTGTGAGGCAGCTTGCCATTGCTTTCCTAGTCGCCTTAGTTTACTTTCACCAAGTCTAAAGAGACCTAGCTATGCATTTAGTGCTGGGTGGGCACAAGGGAGCTGAAAAACTTTTTGGCCTGGAATATGATTTGAACCTGGGACCTCTAGATTGGTAGTCCTATGACTTGACCACCGCTCACCACAGTATTTACATATGTACATTTAATTTAATATCTTAAAGTATTTTCTTTTCAAAGCACAGATTTTTTGGTTTGAGCAATAATTTTTCTGTTAAAAGCATGGAGTTTTGTTACTTAAGGAAAGGCATAGCAGGTCTGATGTATACCTATAATATCTATATTGTTTTTCTTTTAAAACTTAAAAGTACATGTTTCTCTATCTTTAAATTTTATTACATTTTGATTACGGTCTAGTTTTCGAACCTTTTTTCACCTTATCGGGATGTTTTTTTTTTATACATAAATAGCCAACTTTTAATTGAAATCATGAAGCAAGTTTACTACACCCATCACCATTGTCTCATAACCAATAACAACAGAAAATGATCAATCTTAGTCACTTTTAGTGTGAATTTATTTTGAATTATCCCTTGAAATAAGCTATGAACCATAACAACTCTTGCCCCATATAATTAATTCACACTGTGATTATAAAACAAATATTCACAGCAACATCCTTAAACCTCTATTGGATGCTCTTAGTAACAACTTTATTAAGCAACAGACTTTTGACAATATATTTTGGAATAAGGATTATCAATCATTAAAGAATGAATTAATGAGTAGCTTTGAATTCCTCAGCACTTTTTGTTTGTACCTACCTAACTTCAAAATGAGCATTTAAGCTCTTTGAATGGATTGAAGAGGTACAAAATTAGCTGTCTTCCTGTAATACTAAAACCTAACCTGGCAATCTAAATTTAACACAGCATTGCAAACCTTAAACATATCTTTTTCTCCCAATGAGAAACTTCAAATACAACACGTTTGGCAAACTGTGGTTATAACTATGACAAAATATCACAAAAGGTCTAAACTTACTATCTTACTTTAATAAATAACTATCAGGCCAGAGTCATAACTCTTAGACCTTATCCCAACACTATTAAACAGGCAATGTGGACTAACCCACAGAGGTCCATATTATTTTACTTAGGCACACAGTTGTTGGAAAAGGCTGTTCTTAAAACTGTCCTCCTAAGGCGATTACCCACAGGTAGGGCAGAAAAATGTACCTTTGCCACCGCCACTTAGCTTCTGGACTGGACATGTGGCAGAGTAGATTACCTATGTTGGTACTGAATGTATTGTAATTTACAACAAAGCATCTAGATAGACTTTTGTTGTCGAAACAAATTATAAGTGACATTTATTTTTTCAAACGTGACAATTTTTTTTTAAATGGTTCTAATGAGTTTATGAAAGGACGAATTAAAGACATAGGCTTGGAGAAAATAAGTTTTCAAAGAGAGGTTGATTGGATATACCATAATTTCAGTTCACAATAATTAGCAATTCCTTTCATGAAAGATTGCATTTGCACTGAAAATAAAACACATACATAATTAATTTAGTGTGTGTGTGTGTGTATGTGAGAGGAAAAGAAGGCGGCGGGATGAGAACTAAGCAGGGAAAAATTATAACTCATTTAGAACAAGCAAACCTTTGGATCTAGTTTAGTCTTCCATCTATGCTAAGCTTCAAGAGTCAGTGTGTAGTCCTTTCGTTCCAAGAAACTATAGGTATGAAACTATACAAATATGGCCATTATGGGTGCAATGTAGTTCCAAGCATAGAGCGTGGGGTGGGGGTGATATGTGAGACAATAGAGGGCAATAAGACAATCAGAACAAACAACAAGGGCCGTCCTCGATGCTTGTCACTAATGTCAGGCGCTTTCATAATCATTGTCTCAAACAACTTTGGAGATATAAAAAAAAAAGTCTTTCAACAATCTGAAAGTCAAACTATGTTTTCCTGACATTGGACACATAGTGACAGCTGACATCATAACAAAATCACCAAAAAAGGCAAAGGATTGATACCTGACACCCACGTACCACTCAACTCATCCCTTTCTTTACACTTCAGTAAACTCCTCCATTTCTAACTCGACTCTACACTTACAGTAACAAGGGGCCGTGATGGGATTGACCTGTAACAAGATTGGTTTGGTCTTATTTTATTACAAAAATTGGCCAATCACATTACATTATATGAAACACTACTACTAGCTGCAATCCACATGATTCGAGGAAGCCTTGGAGCAGTGATCATGCCAAGTCTTTGTCGAGACACTGTATTGGGGTAGAGCGTGGGGTGGGGGGAAGTAAGGGGGGAAGGGAGGGCCATGTGGCAAAGTCACCGCTGTCGAGTTCTTATATTTGCTCTTCGGTCTTTGTAACATTACTATCAACCACATGCAAAAGAAGGTTTCCCATGTGTCCGTAACTTCAAGTACCCATCTCGCAACATGGCTCCGGAGGTGGGTAAATTGCAATTTGTTCATCACACCTCAGGGACTCTGCATCACCTCCCAGTATTTCAAACAGAAAGAAATTGTCACCTTTTCGTTAGTTGATAATCTTAAAAAGGGAAAAGTCTGCTAAATATGAGATGGGGAGATGAGAACAGAGAAAAATAATGACTTTTCAAATTCAAACAGGCTTGCCAGTGAACAACTAATAATAAGGTGCCGAGGCAATTACTCAATTAGCAGTGTACCCTTCTCGGAGCCTCAGCCCTTACATTTAATTACATCTCAGGGCCCTGGTTATCCTCACGGCAAAATTAAATATAATGGGTGCGCAGGACTAGGGTTAAAAATATAATAATGTGTGTAATGATTCAGATGTCTTAATTTAGTAATTGCCTCGGTATCATTGCAGTAATGATGTTATTGGCCCAACTCACTTTATGCTTTAAAATTGTATTTTTCTTAATGAATTTGATATGCTGAACACAAATACTAAGGTTTTATTCATCGCAAATAAATATTTTCAAGATATAAGCATTTTTGAGTTGCTCTAAAATCCTATCAAACTACAAGTTTCGAATTCGTCGAGAAGCGTTCAATTGTGAAGCCTAACGTGAGTTGGGCCGATATCTGCAAATTTGCCATTGCCTCCTCTCCTCCCTTGCGCTATGTAATAACTACAAATGAAGCCTGACCTTAATTCTACATCCAAGCCTGGATCTTGATCTAGACTATATTACTGATCTAGGTATCTAGTCTAAAAAGATTTGTAAACACTAATCCTTCCCTTCACTGGCTCAGAGTAAACTTACGTGAGGAAAAGTAAATTTAGGATGAGAAGACCAGCGCATATTGATGTAAATTTGAAATGATTCCGAGCATACAGCTTTAAAAGATACCAGGGAATCATTGCGATTTGTCCATGTAGAACAATAGAATAAAAAATCGCAAGTAAGAAAATTTACTCCAGACGTTGCTCGTAAGAAGCCCCCCTCCCATTACTATCTAATCTTAGAAAATGCGATTGAACTCCCCTGATTCTACCTGGCCGGAAGTTTTGATTGGTAAACATGCTAGAAATAGTTGATTGGTCAGAAACTTCGATCGGAACCGGAAAACACAATTCTGATCTTAGCAAATCTTTTGTTGTCACTGGAGACAAGGAGTTTCATGGTGGAGAGAAACTAGTTTAGTGAAATAAAAAGGCAACAAAAAGGGTCTTGGATCCTCTCTTGGAATTAGTTAATATTTATCAGAAATGTGATATAAATGAACACCGCTAGATAAATCTTGACGGAATTACGTAATAACATGTTGAAAAAGTGACGGAATCATTTGGAGAGGTCTTGATCTAGATTATTAAAATCTATACGAATTAGACCCAGTTTGTATACCGTGAGTTTAGCTTGTTCTTTGTTTAAGGCTTTTTTTCCCTTTGCTTTGACAATGTAAGAATTGTCGGCACGGCCACTTGATCTTGTTTTAACTCGTTTTATCTTTAATCTTTAAATATTTCTAGATTACGATTTCATAAAGATCTATATCAAGCAGTCCTAGAGAACATATAGATTCTAGATTCGAAGTTACAAAATTGGTAATACGTGTCTAACGTGGAAGAAATTTGTATTCTGTTAAAAAAGAAACAGAATCAAATTTAAAGAGGCAGTTTAGAGTAAGATTATACACATTTTAAATTAATATCTAATTCCCAATGCTTATAAAGTGTTTAATTTTTTTTTTAAACTTTAAAATTCTCAAACTAAAATAAAAGTGTTTAAAAGTGGATGTTTTTTTAAAATTGGGATAGACTTTACAAAAGTGTCTACATATGAAAGATTTTCTATTTGGAATTTTAGACTTACTGAGGACTTAAGTTTATATATATCAATATGCACCAACTAGTTTCAGACTGAATTACTTTAAATGTGTTCTAAACCTCTAGCCTCTACATTTTGTAAATCATTGTATTTGTACAAGACCAGATTCAATCATCTTAGCTTTAAGTCTGTCTAATTTTTTATCCATTGTTATATAATGTTCCAAAGACAGTGAAAGTTGAATTTGGAAATAAAAGTAAATATAGGATAAAAGTGCTGACAATGTAAATATCAAATCTTCAGTCATTTCCTACACTGGATTCTATTAGCTTGTCTTCTGTCTTTGCTTACTGAAGTACACAGCACACAATATCTGAGGATAAGAATGACCGTACCCATGTAAATTAAATACAAAGAACTTAAATTTGGTAAGATATGAAGCTGTTCTACTACTTTGTTCTAAACTCAGTCTTTTAAATTATTGCAGCACAATATATTAACTAGATTTACTGCTCACAGTTTTGTACATTTATTACATTTAGGTGGTTTCATCAATTTTCTAGGGTTCTTTTTTTGTAATGCTCCCAAAAACATCTAATATCCTGTAAATCAAGTACCAAAATTTATTTTTTAAGCTTAAATGCATATAAAATATTTTTTAACTCAAGAGATAACCATCTTATTAAAAATAAGCTTTTTCTTACCATGTGTGATCTAAAAAAATCTAGCGCATGAACTTTAAATTCTTAAGCAAGACAACAATTATAGATTTAAGCTATAAAGCTTTTGGAAGTTCATCATAATGAAAGCTTTAAATTGTCCACTGGTTGGCAATTTGATTGGATGGATATACCCATGAATAAAGCTGGCTAAAGCTGTTGAAAAGAAGTGGAAGGTAAGTAAGAGTCAGAGACAATCTTTACTCTGATTTTTTTGAGGTTTGGTTCAAAAGGAAAATAGTTCAAATAAACTTGCATTCACTTTGATTCATTTTGTACAACAGGGAGCTTTCTTTATCTGGTACATCACATTTAGTTGAATGGAAAAAGTGAGTTTTTTTTTTTCTCGACTTTTTGCACTTTGCACAATGCGTGTATTTTGTTTTATCACCTGAGACTTTGCACAACCTTTTACCTGATTTTGTGCCATTGAAATTAGCTATTGAGTCTTATATGGCACGTAAATTACTTCTCCTTCCTTTCCCCACAAACACGGAGAAAACTCTATTAAAGTAAAGGTAAGAACTTTTAATATCAATTGACTGTGAATAAATTGCTCACAGGATCGCCAGACTAAATGATTCTTTATGCACTTGAGGAGACCTCATGTACTTCCTAACCTAAGTGCAATGGATAGTTAACCATTTAAAGAGTAATTTTTTTTTGGAAACGGTGGCTTTTCGTTTCGAAGCAAAATTCTTTAGCATGCAATGTACATCAGATGAGTCAACCAGCTTATAGATAAACTCTAGTTTATCTGTTGTTCATGAAAAACTGTGTGACCCACTTTCTGTACTCTGAAATTGCATAAGCCATATATAAATTTTACCGCTACCTAAAAACCAAACGATGAGTACCTAATTTATCAGAAAAGGTTCAAAACTTAGAGAGAGAAAGAGAGAGAGAGAGAGAGAGAGAGAGAGAGAGAGAGAGAGAGAGAGAGAGAGAGAGAGAGAGAGAGAGAGAGAGAGAGAGAGAGAGAGAGAGTCTTCTTTAACAGCCGTTTTCTTTTCTTCTAGTAAAAAAGTGCATGAAATGATAAAAAAGGCTAATTTTCATTATTTTGTATGGACACGACATAGTCAACTTTCACGCCCATAAGTAATCCACTTTCTCGCATTTATTGGAAAAAATTGCAAAACCCCACCATTACTATTAGGTTAACTGTTATGCATTACATTTAATTATCGCATAAAAGAGGGTAAATAGAGCTTTTGAGGGCCTTTAAATAACGAGAAAAACCTCTCAATATTCTTGATAGACCTGAAGGATACTTCAAAAGTGAATGCTTGCATGCTCCACTATTCAGGTAGGCTGCATACTTATGCCGCCCTGAAGAACGCTCAAGGAACTGTCTTCAACCGTCAGTTCTTTGAATATAAAGACTTTGGCCAGTAGCTGTACGATTCACATTGTTCGACGCTAGTCTAGTGTTGCATATGTTCACACTCACACTATTCAATTGTTTTTGTGTGCTCGAGATATTAGGGAAACAAAAGAAACTAACATTTACGCATAGTACTCACTTTTTCAAACTTTATTTTTTTCTGTCAATAGTACTTTAGTAGGCTTAACCAGTACTTACACATTTAAGTGCATTAAAAAGAAATTAAAGTTACTGCTTCTGCAATGAAACAAGCCTAACTATACAGTAACAACTTAGTGCGAGATTGATTTTTTTCTTTAGACTAATTTTTTTTTTTTAAACATAAACGATTTTTTAAAATTTTCATTTCGTCAATTGCATTGATGCTGTTGGTTGCTTTACTATCACCCCGTTTAATATTTTTAAGTTTGTAGTCATTATGAACTTGAAATTCAATATTTTAATTGAATTTTTGAAATTATTGATTTTATTCTTCCTCCTGCTCTTCCTCCTCACCTTAATTTCCTTCCTCTGTAACCGACAGCCTTAATTTTCGTGACTTTGAAAGAAAAAAGTGGCTTCATTCATTAAAATTTTACCGAAGAGTGGGAAGTCTTGTTACGATCAATTCGTTCGATTCCCTTGTTAACGTGACTAAGCCTGGCAACAGAAGTTTGTCTCCATGCAATCTGCACTCACATCGCGTGTGCTCCTAGAGTCTCTGAAAAGCTGTACCATTATTTTGTTTTCAAGGAGTCGCAATATGTTTGCCAATGTCAAACCATCAAGGAAAATTAATCGATATCGAACCGAGCTAGACAGACCTATTTTGTTTTTATTTGCTTATTTTAAATCTTAAAAATAGGATTAAGGAGAAGCTAGTTAGGTGCATGAAGGTAAAAGAATCATAATGAAAAAACATAAAAAAGAGAAGTAGCACCTGTTTTAAATTGAAAGCAGATGAGTATCAATTACGAGACAGATTTAAAAAAAAAAATAATGAAAGGATCTTTTGTGTTCTGACGCAAAGAAGGCAAGCAAAAGTAATAATAAATTAATTATTCTTGTATCTGTTTTTCATGGTTTTCATACGAATAGAAATAAAAGCGGATGTAAAATCGAATACTTATCTTGCCAAAAGCATCATACGAAGTATGCTTCCTCTCTCGAATCTCTAGAGGACCCTGAAGCTTTTCCTTGCGGAAAAGTTTAAGTCCTATGTCTAAAAATTCTAATCATGTTGCAAGCATTCAATCTTTTTCTGTCTTTGTCAAATTTTGTTACTTTTCTTAAGGTTCATTTTTATCTCCGTCTCAGAGTTTCTGCAACCTTTAACATTGTTTTTTTCCCCTCACATTAAATTTGATACACCCAAAACAGCAACTTGGCCTTTGATATAACCAAAATAGTGTTAAAAACTTGAGTTTCGCGACAAACTTAAAATGTAAATGGATTTTCATATTGTTTTGATCTTTATTAGCTAAAAATACTTCGCATGAACTAATGCTGTGAAGTGACTTGTTGATCTCCTATTGCTCCAATATCCCAAACAATTTCGTTGCTTCTGAAGTCACAAACAGTTATTTTTACTATTAATTTTTGCTTTTATCAGCTATCTTATTTAGCCCATGAGGCGTCAAGCTTAGATTTTCCTTGTCGTTCCGAGAACTTAAATAGACTTTCTCTCCTATGATCTTTAAGGTGTATGAAACCTGTTTTCTCATGGATTGCGTGAAGGATTTAAGAGCAATTTCATTCTTCGCCACAGGGTGGTCTGGCTCCAAGCAACACTTCTACGAGAACAGTGGGGGGCGGTGGCGCTGGCGCGGGGGCGTCCACAACAGGTGGCGCTGGAGCTGCCCGCGGCATGGAGCGCTACGAGAACTTGGGCCTGGTGGGGGAAGGCAGCTACGGTATGGTGCTCAAGTGTCGCCACAAGGACACTGGTCAGCTGGTCGCCATCAAGAAATTCTTAGAGTCCGAAGACGACAAAATGGTGAAGAAAATTGCCATGCGGGAGGTCAAAATGCTCAAGGTAAGATTACAGTTAGCGAACCAAAAGTTAATAATGTCGTCTGAATAACAGAGAGCAATGCATTGTATTTTGTGTTGGTGTCATGCACAGGAAAGAAGGAGGGAAAATTGAACATCATTTATTCGACGTTTGCTATATATTATGATTCATTTAGCTCTATTAACTAGTTTTTTTTCTTTTTTTTTAATTTCTACCAAGTAAATAAACTATGACTAAGTTAGACTCATAGGGATGATTTAGAAAAAAAAAAAATAATCGGACTCCCTGAAACTTTCAGCCGCCAATTTTGGGCACTACAAAAAAGTATATCTATATCTATAATAATTATATAAAGCTGCCCAGACATCTCGTCAAATTGCTTGGACAACGCATCAACGAACAAGAATAGCATTTCAGACAAGGCCAGGAGTACTTTGCCCTTGCCCTTGAACTCGAAGCTGAGGCGCAAAACCATATGTACCAATGCAATAGAATTCTTTTTTGTATTTTTGTGTTGGGTTCTTCGTCTTATATCTCTCGATTTTCATAGCTTTTGGAAAATATGCATTGAAAAGAGCGTGTTACCGTCGCTCAGCAATATCCGGTTACTGTACGGCAGAGAATAGAGCGTGTTACCGTCGCTCAGCAATATCCGGTTACTGTACGGCAGAGAATAGAACGTGTGACCGTCGCTCAGCAATATCCGGTTACTGTACGGCAGAGAATAGAGCGTGTTACCGTCGCTCAGCAATATCCGGTTACTGTACGGCAGAGAATAGAACGTGTTACCGTCGCTCAGCAATATCCGGTTACTGTACGGCAGAGAATAGAACGTGTGACCGTGGCTCAGCAATATCCGGTTACTGTACGGCAGAGAATAGAACGTGTTACCGTCGCTCAGCAATATCCGGTTACTGTACGGCAAAGAATAGAACGTGTTACCGTCGCTCAGCAATATCCGGTTACTGTACGGCAGAGAATAGAACGTGTTACCGTCGCTCAGCAATATCCGGTTACTGTACGGCAGAGAATAGAACGTGTTACCGTCGCTCAGCAATATCCGGTTACTGTACGGCAGAGAATAGAACCAGTGAACGAAGTTGTCGCCTTTAAGACTTTTTTTTATTCGGCTTTGAAATTTTCCAACCGCTAGATTTTTACTACTTAAAATTACTTAATATTATACAAATGTAAGATTTGACTGTCATTTTGAATCGACATCAATCACAATGTGCCAAAGGTCACCCGTGTAAATCTCGGCACTCGGAAAATTGCCCTTTTTACCATTGATCCTTTCGAGACAAGATTCAGATAGTAGCTCTCACCAAGCCGAAGAGCCGATGGCTGGGAAGCCTAGCTTTGTAGTTTACCATGTGGAATGATATCCGCTGAATATGCCATTTCCGGTCTAACGTCATATTTCTTTTGAAAACGATCCATGTGGATTTCAGGGACTTTCTACCGCAGTTTCTGGTTTGGCCATCACTGATGAGTCATTTCAGAGCATCATCTTTGCAACTTTGTCCTGCCCAATCGATAGAGAAGAAAAATAATGCTCAAATTCACACATTGAAAGATCTATTTCAGTCAATTAATCAATCAATCACCATAAAGCATAGTCGAGCGGAATTACTGTGCTAGAGTCTTTAATGCCAAAGAGATCTTCCACTACGAGCAGTTTCCCTGCTGATCTGTCGAATTCTCCTCTTTGATCACGGGAACTCTAAGCGAGCTATTGGCAGAAAGACCTACTCTATTGTACGGCTAATTCGCAAGGTCGGGTCAGAACGAAGGCCAGCGCAACCACGCTTAATTGTGGTAACACTGATTTGGTTGTCACTCAACAAGACTGGAACAGCACTGTTCTAAAAGACGTGTGCTAATCCGTAACGGCAGAGCTTATTTTGAGACAACCAGCCTTCACGCTCAGGTCTAATCTACGACAACATGCGCAAAAAATCATGTTTGTTCTGCGGCCGCTTTAATCATGCGACGTGCAGAGACCGATTTTCTACTTAGAACATGTGGCACGGGTCGAATCCGCGCGTTTGTGTACAAATAGCATTGAATGCTTGTGCATGTGAATGTTCCACAATACAGACTTGATTGCCGCTCCTATAAAGTGTTGTCTTTCACAAAATCCCGGACGCTCGTTTTCGATCGATGAAAACTCAAGGTTCTTCAGAATATCTGGTGACACACCTGGACAGCATGCTTTTGGCCCAGAAGAAACACAAGCATTGATTAAAAACCGATGGTCGATTCGGGCTTAAGCAAGGAAGAGGAGGCAGTATGAGGGACCCATGCAAATTCAATTCTGATGGTGTATGAAGGTTTGCCAATAGCAATGAGAGAAAGAACATTGTCAGGACTATTTTTCCTGTTTGCTTGTTTCGCATCGCTATCGACTATAGAAGGTGACAGTCTCTAGCGGTCTGTGGCTCATTGTTAGTATTTTGAGCCGTGCCTAATATTGACTCGATAAAAACTGAATGGTGGTATACACTCAGATCGATGATAGGTAAATAGATAGATAGATACAGAGGACAGAAAAAGAGAGAGGAGAGCAAACTTGCTAAAGATAAGCTAAAGTATATTTCCACATCTTTCCAAGTTAATGTGCTTGTGACAGACAAGCAATCTGATCTTTTCGTTGCTTTTTGGAAAGAAAAAAAAAATCAGTATACTGAGAGATTAATCTTTTGTGATGACAAGAAATTGAGAGAGAGAGAGAGAGAGAGAGAGAGAGAGAGAGAGAGAGAGAGAGAGAGAGAGAGAGAGAGAGAGAGAGAGAGAGAGAGAGAGAGAGAGAGAGAGAGAGAGAAAACAATCACATCGAACGCCTATTTATTCCATAAACGCATTACCATATTAATTGCTTATCCCTCAAATAGAATATTGCTTAGCAAAGAGTTTCCTCCAATAATCATGTTTTGACAGCAAGTTCCTCCAATCAGCTTTTTGATCAAGATACCGTTCAACATGTTTCTGCCATTTTTGGCCGAGGTTTAAAATAAATTCAGGTTGCCTGGTTTGTCAGAAGGAAACAAAAATTCACTGTAAATCAATGAAGCATTCGAGAGAATAACAGTCAAGTTGAAATTGTCTCGAAAAAAGAATTTTCAAAAATTACTTCTAATTTTTCATTGTAGGACTATATGATTTATCTCACTATGGAAATAATTATGTGATAGTTTTTTTATAAACATTATGGTCGACCGTAAAAATTGTACGATTTCGCAATACATTTTTTCAAATATTACAGCTATTAATTAATCTATCACCGAAATGTTAGAGGACAAGAGATAATAGTCTGCCTTATCTCTCTCTCTCTCTCTCTCTCTCTCTCTCTCTCTCTCTCTCTCTCTCTCTCTCTCTCTCTCTTTCTCTCTCTCTCTCTCTATATATATATATATATATATATTTTTTTTTTTTTAAATGTACCCATGTCTCCTTGTTCTAGATTAATGTTGATGAGATATTTAAACAAAGTAAATAACTTATGCTCGGTGATGTTGGCTACCGTTATTAGACTGTGCAATGTCTTGCCTGCCTCCTTTTCAAACAAGTCAGTAATGAGATCCACCACCAGCTTTTAGCTGTTTGAGGTGAAATATTTAACATTGGTATTTTTACGTGTTAGGTTATCACCTGCTGCGATGTCTGTATTTATTGCACTAGGTCGGTGAGACAGTGTCTGCGGTAGACTAGGAGAGCGCACGCACCATTACACCTTTCCTGATTTTTTTTCCCTCTGATTTGGCTGCCCTCAGAAATTGTCACACCTGTTTGATCCTTGAGTCCTAGTAATGTGCGACACACACACGTCGTGTACCAGTCTGTTATACTGATGGTAAGAGAAAAAAAAAAGGTCGCGGCTCTGTATCGGAAGGAAGCCAAGAGGTACCACCGGCCGTCATGGATGTATCGATTTTGTCTTAAGCATTCGAATTGGTTTGGCTGGACCTAATGAAAACGGGTGTGGTTTGGTGTGGACAATGGCGTGTCCAGATACTGACCATGTAATTAATAGTGCCTGTGGTTCTGTCTCAGATAACGAACACGCCTATGATTTCGAACAAAAGGATCAGAAGTAAAGAAGTGAGTGGAGTATCTATTAGTGCGGACTTGCGTACACAGCTGCTTCTTTGTTTTTAGTCCGTGACACTTAAGGATATTCATACACTCTCTGCCAACCCAAGAGCATTTGCACAAAAGTGCACCCTTTTGTCCCCACCCATTTCTTCTTTGTGCCATTTTTTTGTCACTTCCCTCACCTTTTGCGCAATATTTCCCCCTTTCATTTGAAGCATTTCTTTACCCCTGGGTACAGTATTATTTTTTTCGAATCCTAGGGCTAGTGATCTAGAATATCGTATGCCTGGAGAAATTGAGAGTGCTTTTTTTATCCCCTAAACTACACTCTTTCAGATTGTCGCGCAGCAGACACAGTCACGTATTATAGATAAAATTGATTGGTGCAAAAATTAAAATGAAGAGAGAAGAAAAGGAGCAGGTTAAAGGCATTAGAAACATGAGATAGGGACGCTGTAGGGAACAGTGTGTTTTAGGGTGTCATCAACAGTACTGATGATGTGATATCAAGCTCATGCTCGTATCAATCTGAAAAGACATAATTATATCCCCAATAACATCTCATTTGAGCCAAAGACATGCTTTGGATGGGTCATAACGCATGGATAATGCATGATCATTTTGTGTAGGACTTAACATCAGACAAAACAATTTTAACGTTTCATGATTCGCTCTGACGAATTGCATTGTAGATCTTGGTGTGAGCATGAATTTGGCATATTTATATATATAAATAATTTTGTTGACCTTTTTTTATTTTTAATGCTGTACTTTCTCTGTACAGCAACTCCAACACGACAATCTGGTCAACCTGATCGAGACGTTTCGCCGACGAAAGCGTCTGTACCTGGTATTTGAGTTCGTTGACCACACAGTCTTGGACGAGCTTGAGAAATGTCCCAACGGGTTGGACGAAAACACTGCACGCAAGATTCTCTGGCAGGTCCTCAAAGGGACAGAGTTCTGCCACTTTCACAATGTGAGTTGGTGTGTATGGCTCTTGCTCCCTTGCCTCTTTTTCCTCTCGATCTATTTCACACTCTCCCTATTGTCTGTCTCTTTTACTGTCTTCCATTTTCTGACTGGAGTAGAAAAGCTTTACTTTTAAAAACGATATATTTTGGGCATAAATTCTTCTCTGATGTAAGGATACATTATTAAAAGACAAATAACAAAGAAAAACAAACAAAAAAACAACGTTATATATATATATATATATATATATATATATATATATATATATATATATATATATATATATATATATAAGCTTAAGTACTAACAGCGTTTAAAATGCATCCACATATTTAAAAGAGTTAACATGATTAACTTTCGTTAGAAGAATTTTCATTGCCACCGTGCATTGTATTAGATGAAGCGGATACAGATAGAATCGATCGCAGGAAAGTTCTTGATTAATTAAATGCCACATAATGAGAATAAGATCACAAGCAAAACAAAGAAAGCTTCTATAACTATATTCAATTTTGTTGACAGTGTCGAAAATTAAGACGGCCTTGGTTCTGGAGACTTATTATCAACACTGGTTGTGGACTCTTAAGTTTGCTATGTTGCCAAGATCTATTAAATTCCAAAGAGCAGTCCATGGAACCTTCCATACAGGCATCAGTCATGAAATCAACCCTGCAATGAAGTCACCAAAGCAGATTATTGATGATGAAAAATCTTTAGAGGACTTTATAATTTTATCGGTGGCATTCTGTGATCATTTCATTACTTGATAAGTAACAAAGCGAGGTTGCACCAGTGCAGAGTGGGCTCCAAAGACAGTTGCCAATCGTTTACGTGGTTTCTTACGTTATCAGTGCATCAATCAAAAGGCAGTTTTAAGTCCAATATATTGTGAATAAATTGACGGAACTTGTAACCCTCTCTGCAGCAGAAATTATTTTTACTTAAATGACACCAAAGATGCAATTATTTTGACAATGATGATATTAACTTAACTGCACCATTTAATGTACATTCTTATAGGGAGAACACTTACTCCTCAGCTGTTGAAATGTATTGATCATCATGATTTCAATATCTTGAGAAGTAGTCAAAGAGTCTTTGTAACATTCTGTTTCAATCTCGATTTGATGCAGATGAATTATTCATCATGTTTTTGTATGTGGCCCATCCAAAAATATCGTATGTCTCTACATTTTTTTATGATTTCGTTCTTCTCCTTCTTCCTGTTAGTATTGCTTTTTTCAAACACCTCCACAGATAATTCATCGGGATATCAAGCCAGAGAACATCTTGGTCAGCAAGTCTGGTATTGTCAAAATTTGTGACTTTGGTTTTGCTCGCACCCTGGCACAGCCTGGTGAAGCCTACACAGACTATGTTGCTACACGGTGGTACAGAGCACCTGAGCTCCTTGTAGGGGACACCAAATATGGCAGGTCTGGGTGTTTCTTTAACAGCTTGTCAAAACGTTAAAGATTTGTAATAAAATAAACTGAGAAGATTGATAGCAACAAAAAATATCAGTGACTTAAAAGCCTTGCCGGTGTGCCAACCAAATTTCTATTTTAAAACTGATGTAGTGCAATCACCAAAATTTGTAGGAACTAATTGTCCTATGTTACTTGGAATATTTTGATTCAAAAGCATCGAAATAATATAGTTGTGATTCAGTCTGTTTGTATTTTTTTTTTTTTTCAATAATTTTTTCTCTTGTAAGGAATGGAAAGAGTCCCTGCTAACCATTGTCAAGGATTCATTTGTAATTGTTTTTAGATGAACTGATAATTTTATGTAAATATCTGAAATAGAAAAACCTTCTATATTATGAAAAGTGCTTGAAATTGACATATTCTCCTGATGAAATATCGCATTTATTGATATTTTTAGATTGGGAGAAAAAGTGATTGAAAATCTAGTTTTAAACCTTTTTTTTGCCAATTCAAATTTCTAACATCTGACTTATCAGGGATTGTGGGAGAACATTTTGTTATTACCATGAGAATAACATTAATCCAATTTTTGGCCCTCTTTTTATTTCAGAGCGGTGGACATCTGGGCTGTGGGATGTCTTTTGTCAGAGATGTTGACTGGAGAACCTCTTTTTCCTGGGGATTCAGATATAGACCAGCTATACCATATTATTAGATGCTTTGGTCAGTGATTTTCAAGATTAGTCTTTGATGTTCTTGGAAATTTTCTGGAGTTAATTTTTTATGCGAAAAGATTAGAATTGCAAGATATGAAATTAGATTTTGAAGGTTTCAATTTTTATTTCTGTTTTCAATGTTTTCATTAACTGATTTGTGCAAATGTTACATATCAATACAAAATGCAATAGACCATGCTTTAAACATATACGATAATGTAGATCCAAAATATACACATATCATGTTCACTAAAGCTCTAGTCATAACCTTTCGCAAATTTCAATTAAGTATACAACATATTTTAATTATTCTGTGTTTCTCACTAGAACAATCTGTCAAAGCACTTTTGCTGTGAGAAATTTCTTTTTTTATTGAAGACAAAATGTGAGCGAGCCAGGGATTTTCAGTCTTAAGTTGATTTTTAAGCATAGTAAGCTATACATGTTTTCTGAAATAGCAAAAATTTCTAAAGGGAATGATGTTTACAGCTTCTTAAAATTCTTTTTAGAAGATGAGATATAGTCTTTCAAAGATTCAACCAAAAGATACCCACTCTTGAGAAAAAGATCTTTAAAGTTTTGGTTCCTTTTTTGTAATTTTTTTTATATATTTCCACTCACATAAAGACTTCTGTCTACCAATTAACACATGAAATCAAGTAGAATATGATTGTAAAATTATGTAATGAGTCAATGATCAATATTTATGTCTACTACTTACATTTTTAAAAATCGTCAATATCCGTGGAGTGAGCACTGCCTTGGTATTTGTTTTTCAGTGCAATCCTTTCACTTTCAAGATCGCTAGTATCAGTATCCTCAAAATCAAAGCCAGAAGCACTGGGGTCTGCCCCAAGTAATCATCATGATGATCTGAGTAATTCTGGTCAAGTGCATTGTCATCATTGACAGCATTAAATCTATTTAACCCTTTCGTTACCAAGCCCACCACAGCTATGTGGTATATGAAAACCAATGATTACATCATAATCAATTCCCTGACAACCAGCCAATATAGGACATTTCGCTGCAAAATGGTACATTCTTAAATATGGAAAATATACACGGATTGGTTCAGTATGTGGTGTTACTATGTTAGAAATGTACACAAATGGTATTGAGGTTAGGAAAACACTGTGTTAGAAATAAACGCTAATGGTAATGGAAGGGTTAATAGAGCAACAATCCTGTGACGCTCATAATGAACAGTGTCTCTAGATCTAGATCTAGATGCATCAAACGCCATTGCTCTTGGCTTCACAGTTGATCACTAGCGCTTAGACAAAACAAAGTGCTGCCTACTTTAAAGCCGATACAAATAATACGTTAATGGGAAATATAAATATATATGATTTACAATGTTTATGAATATTTTCTGTGCGAGGTGACAAGTTATATAGAGTAGAAATCGATCAGCAATTGAAACCTCATTCATATTTCGCTCCAAATTGAGAACTGATCAAATGGAGGATGCGCACTAGCTTCTATGTTTTAGTTTTCATGTCCGCAGAGGTAGCCTCATAAAAATGCAAAACAAACACAAATGTTTAATTCACAGAGCATGAAGATTGCAGTTATGACCATAACTTCACATCAACCAAGAATCGATTTTTTTTCTTTATAACGCCGTACTCGAAATCGGTAGTTGCAACTTACGACTGAAAATCCTCATCTGCCTCACAAATAAACAAAAAACATTTAGAGATTGCTTTATAACAAGGACAAGAAATGTGTACTATGTGAGGTTTTATTTTAAAACCTATTAAAACATAATAGACAGGAAGCATCTTAGACCTCTAAATTGTTCTATGGCTGTAAAGATTGCTATACTAGATAGATAGATAGGTAGATTAGTAAATGTGTACGTAGCGAGATAAAAAAAAGGTATCATATAAATATATATGTTGATCAATGGATAAATAGATACCTAGATAAATAGGTAGATAGATAAATAGATATTTGACATCGAGACAGAAATACAGATAGATAGTTTGATTGTTTTATGTTCAAAAAGGACAAAAGATAGAAAAAAAAAAACAATGAAGAAAGATTTAGACATACAGGGATAAATAGGGAAAGTGAAAGATGAAGAGAATCAAAGAGAGAGGATGACGATTAAAAGAATAGTATACTGTGAGTATTGAGGGTAAAATGGCAGGATAGTGAATAGAGAGACAAAGCAAAAGAGCTTTATGAAAGTTTAAATGTAAGTTAAGGAGGAAAAGAACTAGAATAAAAAAATAATTGGAAAAAGCAATAACATCACAGATTTAAGGGGAAAATGAAAAAGATTGAAAGATAAGAATATCAGTCAACTTTAGGGTATACCACATAAACAAAATGACATACATGTATTCACTGTGTTGCATATAAATAGTCACTGAGCTTCTTTGCATCTCCTTTATTTTTACACGACTAATCCCGTGCAATTAAAAATTAATTTTATGCATTTTATCATTCTGTAGGTAATTTGACACCAAGGCACAAAGAAGTCTTTCAACGTAACCCATTATTTGTAGGCATGAGACTGCCTGAGGTCCGAGATATTGTTCCATTGGAAAAAAAGTTCACTCGTGTTTCCACAGAGTCATTAGCACTCATGAAAGTAAGTAATGTCAACCTTCGAAATAAATCAGGTGTGCTTTTTAGAATCTGTTGATCAGATCACAAATATTTTAAGCTTAATAATTCTTGCATCATAACTTAGTACATTAAAATCTGATGAATTATTTTCTTTATTCAATAGAATGATATTGTTGAGTATGCAATATGTAAAATAACATTGCTGAACTCTTTGATACATTATATATGATTGAATTTGCTTTGAATTTATGTCAGTCATGAAAGCAAGAATAAAAAAAATTTGCAAGAAAATACATATATAGCTCATCAATGAAAGATGAAGCAAAGAGTTCTAATTCTTTTACTGTTCATGTTTCTTTTGTCTTATGCTCTCACTGATTTATATTTATTAAATCCTGGTTTGTATAAAATGAAAGATTTGCAAGCTCCAAGATCTTTATTGTAACATTGTAACTAGTTATGGCAAAATCAGTAAATGTATACCCTCTTCTTCTCTCAGCAATGTCTCCAGCTGGATCCTGAGAAACGCCCGACTTGCTCTGAGCTTCTCAAACACAACCTGTTTCAACGAGACGGTTTTGGTGCTCGCTTTGCTATAGAACTTAAACAGAAGTTCCACCAAGAGAATGTCAGCAATCCACTGCTCAAGAACCGATCTTCAGGTGCAGGACGGAGTAGTACGGAAGCTGCAGGCAAAGGAGGGTCATTGGAGGACAAGGATGGCAATGAGAATGCCCAACAGTCTAACAACAGTAGCAACAATACCAACACTGACTCGGGGAAAGGAGGAGGAGGAGGAGGAACGCTTAAGAAAAAGAAAAAGGTGGAGGTAAGGTGTCTTAGGATTTTTTTGGCTTGTACAGTCTATGAAATGTGATAAATAGGGTAGGAGAATGTGATGAAGATACTGACTGATATTCTAAATAAGTTTGAGCTTTGCCTAAATTTGACTAATGAGACTGTTAATTGTGCTGAGCTGTTAGAGTGCTAAGGTTGCTAGATATTATAAACTCTAACAATTTTTGCATGTCAAATATGCATAAATGGATGTTATATACTCTGATGTATTTTGTACTTATGTTATGTAATTGTAAATCATTTAAGGGCACTTCAACTTCTTTGTCAAATTGTTTTGCATCACTAAAAACTAGTCATATTTAACTCATATAATATTCAAAGCTCTGGAAATCGAGAAAAGTAGAGGAATACTAAATTTTCAAGCCGCTGAAATAATAAGTCAAAGAGGTTTTTTCTGCCTTCAAAACCCGTTTTTTCAAAATTAAAATTCTGACATCTGACATATGTGGACTGAT
The DNA here is from genome assembly GCA_033675545.1 of Elysia crispata. NCBI lineage: Eukaryota > Metazoa > Mollusca > Gastropoda > Plakobranchidae > Elysia > Elysia crispata. Next base: position 132,990 of record JAWDGP010003407.1, read on the forward strand.
TGCAAGACATTTGTGTCTTTCTTCATTTTGATAAAGTAAGTTTAGAGTAAGAGCTGATTTCTCATTATTTCTTCGCATATTTTTATCCTTTATCATTGTAAAGTCTTCCTTTCTCAAAATTAACAAATTGATTGATTTGCTTGGAGAATAGTAAACCAAATGTATTTTTATATTAATCTTAAACTTAAATCCTTTTTCTCTTCTTTGTAGAATATAAGATTTTTAAAAAATATTGTAAACAAAATTCTCTTTCTTGTTGATTTTTTTTTTTTTTATCTCAGGATGTAAAAAATGTTAACGATGACAAATCTAATGCCAAACGGAAAATTATAGAGTCAGAGAACAGCAATAACCAGAAATCGGGGATGCAACCCAGCAACCAAGCACATAAAGGAGGTCCTTCACCCCCAAAGCCAAAATCTACAACACCACTTGGTAGCCACTCCTCTAACACACACGGCGGCTCTGTGACGTTGCCTCCAGCGGGTGGTCTCATGTCCCATGTTGCCTCTCACACAAATTCGCCAGAAGCTGCGGGGCCTCTCTCTGACCGGGGGGATAATCGTGATCGGGACAAGCGAGAGAACCTCAGTGGAGGTGGGGGTGGTGGTGGGGGTGGAAGGAGCAGCAGTCGAGAGTTTCCTGCATCCCCGCAGCAAATGATCACAACTAGTATTCCTCCCATCAACAGCTCTCTTAACTTGCAAGGAAGGTCAGTTTTGACATCTGCATTCACTGTCCTTTATGTTTCATGAGAACTTAATAGTGCCGTATGTGGTTTTATTAAAATGTCTTTGTGATGCTTTTCCTTACCACAGGCTTTACGTATTTTTTTTTTGCACTGACACTTTGCAACTTTTTTTCCTTCATTCTTTGCTTGAAGTCAAAGTATGCCATATGAGAGACAAATCATACAATTATTTTAGAAATTATTTTACTTATTTTATTAATGAATTAAGGCCTTTGAAAAACATTTTCAAAATATATATAACATGAAGATCATATCAAATTATCCCTAAAATGCAAGAGCCATTGAAACAATCCTTTGATTATTTTAGTCAAAGACCATAAAATTTAAATCTTTAATTTAAGGTTCATCTGCTTTAGACAATTCTGTTGATTTGATATTTGGTGGATGTTTAATTCATTCTTGATAATTAGCGAGTTGACATTTAAAACAACTACACTTATGGATCATTCATGGCAAGACCAAATAAAAATAAAATGCATTTAATTGAAAAGCATTTCATACTTTTTATAAAATTTTCTGAGCAATGTGCTGCTTATAATTTATTTTGCTTTTTATTGTTTGTATTTTGCTACATTTGAATTTTTATCATTATATTGACTTCTGAGAAGAGAATTTGAAATCCTAAAACAAAGGAAGTAACAATTTAAATGCAGTTGGGTCTACAATTGATGTGCTTTGAATTTTTTTTTTATTTCGAAATTTTATGTTGTGACTTGACTTTACCTTGAGAAAACATTATGATGATTTAAATGTGAGTCAAGAACACTGGGAGGCCTGTATTAAATATGCTTTAAAAAAATCAATCTAAATCAACCTAAACTGAAAGTTATCCTCAGTGAACATGTGATACACTGTTGAGTAGACGTATATTTGTATTTGAGCATTCCTCAGAGCCTGCCTGTCTGTCTATTTCAGAGTTCCAATGGTGCTAAACGTTCTAAGGTGATACCATTTTATCCTCTTACTCATAGAAATAACCAGTTCATATTTGTACATTTTGATGTAAAATTTAATGGCTTGTGAAGGAGATGTACACTCTATACCACAGAATAACCTGGTGACAAGTTGTATGAATTGCCAGAACCATATCAATTGAGTGAAAATTACTACATTGATTCTTAGCATCAATGATTATATAATATAACAGGAAAGATTTGCTATTCACTCTTTCATTGCAAATATTTATATTAAAGTTTTTAGTCTTTTAACTGTGATAAGTTGAAAAAAAAAGCAGAAAAAGAAATAAAAACATACAAAAAAGAAAAACTAGTTTGCCTATAGATTAAGTTGAAAAGATATATTGAATATTTTAAAGAAAGATAAGATTAGTCTAATAGCTTTTAAAAGTTTTCATTATTTTTCTTATATTATGTAAATCCAAATCTGAACTTAACTGTTATCATCAAAGAGCTAGTTTTTCTGAGGCGTGAAAAAATATAATTATGAGCTCATTAAATTAAATCCTAAAAAAAATATTTTCTTACCTTTGTTAAATTTGATTTTTGTTTAGTAAGACCTAGAAAACATTAAATCATTACCTGAATTTAGCTATGTTATTACAAAGTATAAAGTGTGTGTGTCTTTAATTAGTGTGAAAGCACCATATAAAAGAAATAAACCTTTGTAGGGGATTAAAACATAATACTCACACTTTTAATTTCACAAAAAGAATATTAGCTCTGATTTGATCCAAACAGGCTATTAGCCTCAATATTCAGTACTTGCCTCCCTGTTCAGCCATCAATCTGGTTCTTTCATTGGGAAAATTCCCTCTGCTACAAGATGTCTTTCTTTCAATCGTGTAATTGTTTATAATTTATAATTTTTTCTTTGATTATTTCATGGTTTTCATACCCACTTTACCATCTATTGTATTCCTTGTGTCACATCATCTTTTCTTTTTTGAACCACTTGGAACTAGTCTTAAACGTCTATATCTACAAATAGCATTCTTATGTTCTTTGTGAAGCTAAGGAAAAATTTCATGAAAAATTTCTTATATTTCCTAGGCATAATTGAGGAAAGACCTGATTATTGGAGATTTATCTATGCTCACACTTTCAGCATTGACAATTTTAAAAGGAGTTAAAAACGTGCAAAAAATAACCAAAAAATCGAATGCCCAAACTCTAAAGTTAAGCTCTGATTTTCAGAAATTTTTTGGAGGTATCTTAAGTTCGTTCTTTGAGAGTAACTCCAATTGAATCTTAAATTTCACTTTAAAATCTTTATTGAGCTTTGAAATTTAAAGCAGCACAAAACACTTGTGAACAGAAGTGATCTTAGCACATCTGGTTTTATTTAATTTTTCATTTGGAAATTTGGACGTTTTTATTCTCTCATGTTTTCATGTGTTTTTTCTGTTATCATTCTTCTTCTTCTTCTTCTTCTTCTTCTTCTTCTTCTTCTTCTTCTTCTTCTTCTTCTTCTTCTTCTTCTTCTTCTTCTTCTTCTTCTTCTTCTTCTTCTTCTTCTTCTTCTTCTTCTTCTTCTTCTTCTTCTTCTTCTTCTTCTTCTTCTTCTTCTTCTTCTTCTTCTTCTTCTTCTTCTTCTTCTTCTTCTTCTTCTTCTTCTTCTTCTTCTTCTTCTTCTAATTATTATTATTATTATTATTATTATTATTATTATTATTATTATTATTATTATTATTATTATTATTATTATTATTATTATTATTATTATTATAGCCTTTTTTATTTTATTTTATGTCTTGAAAAAATCAAGTCTTTGTTCCCTCAAGGTAGACTGTTTACTTTTCATTTGACCTGATTTTTCGTAGATATAATTATAATTTCATTTTGATTTTTGTGTCATCATATGATTTTTCACATAAAATTCACCACATTTTCAGGATGATTGAAAAATAAACCTAATCACTTTGTATTGACTCAGTATAAACTGGTTTGGCCTAATTTTACAACAAACCATTTTTCATATTATTCTGCTATCATTTACACGGCACCTTTGTCTGCTATAGTTCGAACGAGATATCAGCTCAAAGCATAGCATGTGAACCCATCTCTTTTTTTCTTGCCATAGTGCAATGATTACTTTTTAATAAAGGAGAGATTTACTTTTTACACTTTCATTATCTCACAGAAAATTCATTGTGCATCTCAGAATTGAAAAAATCATGACAAGAATTTAACAATTGTTTAAGCAATCAATGCCATGGTCTCTTTCCTGAGCCAGATACAGAGCTTGAAGACTTGCTCACCAGATGCATTGGGTATTTTAAACACCTTTCTGTACTATACTATTCTTTGTCTCTTCCATTTATAGTTAGGCCCAGACTTAATCATTTTAGATCTCATTAATGCTTTAGCTTTAGCAAAATCAATTAACGCTCAACTTTTCTCTTGGCTTTTTCCAATGCTGTTTGATATACTTGCTCCTAAAGGGGATCACAAGGAGAGAGAATGAATGTCAAAAAAAAAATAATTTAGATTACAAATCTGCCTGCCAATTTTCTTTTGGTTTACTCTAAGGGTGCCAATAATTGCTTAATTTAATTGAAGGAAAACAAAAAACATCAAATCAATTTGTAAGCAAATAATTATGAGCTTTTTGTGTCTCATGTCTATTTGAACCTATATTGCAAAGATGTCACAACTGAAGAAAAGGGAGCCACATCAACTCGAGACTCTTCCACTAATTTCACATTATGTCAGCAGAAGAGTTGTGCATTAACTAGTCCAATTATTTTATGCCAATTCAAAATGAAAAGTTCAGTTTGCCAATCAGTAATTAGTCTTCCCAATAAATATTTTGTAAATCTAATGAAATCTGAGCTCCCTTTAGAAAAATACATTCATAGCTGATTCATTTTTAATTGAAGGGACAGCTTGGAACAGTCTTTTAAGGATTCGTGCTTAATTGTTTTGTATTCAATCCTTGCACAGACTTGAAATCAATCTATATTAGATTATTTCTACTCATGATTATTGTTTATTTATGTCCAGAAACGTTTGGTGCTTTCCATAATCTTGAACATCAATTCTTGAAATATTAGACCATAAAAATATTTTGTAAACATACCGAATTGTCTATTCATTACTTTTTACCCATGGAAAATGATAAGTATAATATTATTCAAGTAAGGTATACTTAATTGGTATTCTTTTGTTGCAATTTCTGACTTCTTTGTGTTTGCTTAAGAAGTTAAGCTCCTATGGTCTATGTTGGAAACCTAGTTGTTGCAATCTGCATCGAGGGAAATACATAACATTTTCACAAGATTCCCTAGGTAGGCTCTTTGATAAAACTAGTATTAAGAACTTGGATCGTGTTATGGAAACATTTTTTTTCTCTCTTCACAATATCCATGGTCAATTGTTGTGCTGCTTGTTCAAATAACATGAAACCTCATCTAGATAAATCAACATGCCTGATCAGGTTCAAGATCTGTTTTGAACATTTATGGGCAGACCCACGATGCCATACTAGCTATGAGAGAAGGCTAGAGGAGCAAGCTGCTACCACTAAAGTATAATCCTTCTTTTATCATGGAGGCATAAGTTTTCAGGCTCATTTTTTTTTTCATTTTATTTAGTGCTTGACATTTTAGAAAAAAAAATTGGACCTTTGGTTTTCTTCCCCTTTTCTTTGATATAGCTAATAGATCTTTGTACCCTTAGTCTGGCTGCATACTGAGGCCCAGATGTGGCATTGCTCTCTCAGATGTGCAATTTACCGATCGTCTTCTGTCTTGAACTTGTAATCCCTTAATACTTTAAGTTTATCTGGGAATGATATCCAGAAGTAAAAAAAAAAAATAAGTAACATATAAATTCTTAGGAAGGAATCTTTTGTTCTCTCTGATTTTATCTTGTAACATTAAAATGGAATTTGCCTTTTACTCATATTGTAAATTTAAAAGTTAAAATTTGAGCCCTAATGCACCAGATTTTTTTTTAAAAACATTTCTTTATTGTTAACATTTTTGAATGATGTGATGTTTACAATTTTTTTTTTCGCAGCTGTTGTTGAGATTGTTGCTATTAAAAAAACATTTCTGTTATAGGAAGTTTTAATTACTAATATTAGTTTTCTATTTGGATAAGGACTTCACTTTATGGTTAGGTAGTGCATAATTTTCTCTACTGTCTTCAAATACATGGGTGCTGAGTAGAGAGATTATCCTAGTTCCAGTCAGTCCGCTTGCAAGGACCTCCCTCCATAAGTTTTGTTGTCACAATAATCTCACAAATCGGAAGACATCCTCCCATATGAAATGAAGAAATAAATTTTGCTGATTAAAGTGTGCTAGGATTACTTACATTAACTGTCTATAAAAAAATTAATCATATCCTTGACTGCAATAGAGAAACAATCTCTCTCTCTCTCTCTCTCTCTCTCTCTCTCTCTCTCTTCTCCTCCTTACCCCACTATTGTTGACCTTGCCCCTCCCTTCCAGCCCAGCGATGGCACGTCATGCCCCTGGGGAATCCAGCTGGTCGCCAAGACACCCACCTCTTCTCAATGGCAACCGGCGGTCTTCTTTCAGGTAAACAATGTGGCGGACCATGATTGGAATCATCATGGTTTCTTTTGGTCTAGTTTTGTATCCTCAGAAATTTGCAGTTTCCGTTTTTTTGTTTCTTAGAGAGCCTCACACTTGCTAATGGCCATAACCATAGAAATGATAAACCGATAAAGATGTGAAACGGACATTTCTAGAAGAGCATGCTGATAAATTAATGTGACGCAAAGCGTTTGCTAAGCTTCATTGCTTGCTTTGTTTAAATACCCGACCATTACTTTTTGTGTTAATTTTGCTCTTTTTTAGTGTGACTTATTTTGCTTGAGTGTTATAATCCCTTTGTTTGCTTTTTTTATTTTCATATGTGTAATTTTTCTTACTTTTACATAATGCTCGAATCTAGGCTCATTATCACAATTGTGAAGAATCCAAATATATGGAAACCAAAGTTGGCACTTCAATTATTTTTTTTCTTCATATATTTGTGTCCTCTTACTAAGATAATCATCTAGTTACTTATTGGTTGTCATAACTAACTGGGTCTTTTTTTTTGCAAAGTTAAAAAACATCCTTTATAAGATATGCATATTTTATAGCTTGATCTCAGACAGTCTCTTGGCAGTCGCTTAGATTTTAGTAGTGTTGCTGTAAAAAAAGAAAGACTCTAACATCAGAACTATTACCTAAGATATCAGTCTTGGATAAAGTTAGCGCAACTTCAACTATCTTACAACAATCAACTGTTGGTTGACATTCGTTTAGGCTCTGTTAACATTGCCATTACTTTTTACATCATAAACTCTGTTGCCCTTGTTGCATTTTCAATAGAATCACCAAAGTCAGAACGAAAAAACAAATATCTACAGTTCAAGTGTTTAAGACCACATCTTATTAGGCTTGTTGCACTTAGAATCACTAAGTTAGAATGAAAAAAAAATTATCGACAGTTCAAGTGTTTGACCACATCTTATTAGCATTTTTGTTCAAAGATTTGTTTTTGTTTATACATCTATTATTATTGTTAATGCTAGACATTTTTATTTGTTTGTACTGTATTGCTGAAGGTAGTGAGTTTTTGCTGTTCCAATATTTGAGAATATGTAATTTTTTAAGCGACAAGTTTGCTGGTGTGGATGCATTTTAATTGCTTGTCACTCTTTTTCTCCTTTCTGAATGTTTTAATGGTACTTCCATTGATCACTTGATTTTTCTAATTGCTGATTCCTCAGGATGAAACATCTACGCTGGTTGACAAGGTTTCTCTTTCCCTTTTTATATCTTTTATTCCTTGCTTTCTCTCTCTCTCTCTCTCTCTCTCTCTCTCTCTCTCTCTCTCTCTCATAATGCATTTTGAATCATACATATATAACCTTTTGACATATGCTTGTTTCAACATATTTGTGATGTTAGAGATTAATCATATTTTATACCCAATTTAGCCACAATGTTGTCAATAAAAGAGTTCTGATCTCTTTTCTTTCAATTTAAAGTTAGATGTAACATTCAAATCCATCATTTGGGAGTAGTGTAATGATGCCTATATGCACCAAAATGGTTAAGGCAATATCACCTGAGCAATCTTTACTTGGAAAAGTTGAACTTTAATCTTTGTGGAGATCACTACCAAGTAAATCTCCAGAGACTTATTTCTGCATCACTAGCAGGAGTAATTAAAAAACAACAATTTAACATGATCTAGTTGATTGTGAAATGACTAGGATGGCATACAATCTGAGTGATAACTTTGAGTAGAAGACACCATGTGCACCAAACCAAACGAATTCCGACAATCTTTGAAATTTCTTATCAATATCAGAGATCTATTTTTTCCATACCTCCATTATTTTTCCAGTAAGCCTCTATTATTCGATTTGCTTTGATGTCTCAGCAGATGTGACAAAAGAATATAAAGGACCACCTCTTTTTTATTGATACATTAAATAAAAGATAAACACCAATATAAATTCAACTTTGATCAAAGCCATAAAAAATACAGACTTGCTCTAAAACCGCACATGCCTCACATCCCATTTTCATGCTCTTATCCTGTCCGCTGTCTTTCTCGCTCCCCCTGACTCCTGCCCTACCTCACACAAACCAAACTTTTCCTACTTTGATACTGAAATCGGATTGTCAAAGATAAAATCCTTCTAAACCAAAACCCTAATAGTTTCCTGCTGGCTTTCAAGTTGGTTTGATAAAACATCTTTCCCTCGTCTTAACTTAGAAGACCATCTATTTTAAACTTCTTTGTCTTGTCCCCTCCCATTTATAAAGACTTTCAAGAGCACGATTCACCCTGAGAATACAGTGGAAATGGTCATTTTTAAGACTTGAGTTAATCAGTATTTTACTTTTACATTTTTTCATTTTTATTACCTGTTCAGCATTTTTGATTTGCATTATTATTTGAAAAATTTTTTTATGAAAAGCTTACAACACAAAAACATTTGGGAATGTGATGGTTTAATACATTGAATTTGAAAAATAACTTTGAAATTAACACTTTTTTGTAGTATTACTGAATTATTTAGTTAGTTGTGATTTATAGTAGCTCATGTACCTTAACTGATGTCAAGGCAAAATTTATCCTTTTGGAACATCACTGTCTCAACACCTTTAGATTTTCTAGCACATTGATTAAAATCTTATAGTGCATTAGCTGTTTACATTTTTCTTCAGCTTTTCTCGTATTACTTTTTCATTTCACAGACTTCACATTTAAAGGCCTGTCTATATTTTCAAATAATCTTTAGCACATTGTATGAGTAAAATGATGATTTCATGGGATGTTTTCACCCTAAAAAATCATGCTTTATAGGACTGCCTATCTAAGGATGTGTGACAAGAATATTATTACTTTAACTCGAAATATTGTTTTTTCTCATATTCTTTTTTTAAATACTAAATTGGGCATGGTCTCAGTTAGAAACATATTTTAATGTATAATTTGTCTACGTTTTACTGTTATATTATATATATATATCCGCTGTCAAAGACCTTATTGAATTCTGTTTTTTTTTTTTTACATTCTTCCATATTGTTCAAATTTCGTACATGCTAAACCATAAATATCTTTTCACTCTTATACACACAACTCGTGAAGATAATAAGTTGCATTTCAAAAAAAAAGAAAACTCAATAAAAACCAAATTAAAAAAAACAATGAAAAAATATGATAATAACATTTTAATGAATCATTAGTCCTAATCTAAAATCACACTGATCTTTCATACATAGTAACAATTATTATATCCCTTTATCATAATAAATGACATGTCTTCAAATTGTTTTTAAAGGTAATCTATATGTCTCATGTATTTTTTCAAGAAGATTTTTGAATGACAAAATTAAAATCAATTTATAGAAGAATCAAGTAAAATATAATGGCATGTAGGCTAAGTTTAAAATATTTATTAATCCAAAAAGTTGATAAAAATACAATGGAAATTTTATTTAGAGAAATATTTTTGAGAAAAATTTGAATCTGGAGTGATTTATTAATTGTAGCTACTCTTTATTTGCAGGAATAATGACAAGCCAATTAAAAAGGGCACCAATTTTCCAAAGAAAGGGACGCCTACTCCCCAATTCCTGTCCCAGCACCACAGCCAGACAGTGTCACCTCAGCCTCTCACCACAGAAAAGAGCTCGCTTCACGACAAGACTCTCGAGAAGGCACCCAATGCCATCACCCAAGCTGGCAGGTTCAAAGCTGCAGGCAGTTTAGCTGACAGAGGTCAATCGGAAGACAGACCAGGTCTAAGTTTGCCAGAAGTCAAGGGTGCCGATGGTAGGTTGTGAGGGCTTCAAGTTTCAATAAATGATTGTGAGGAGTATATTTGTAAGGTAGACAATATTTTAGCATGATTTTTTAGGGAACAATGGGTATAGACACCTTTATCTCGAACATTAAATGATTATTTTAATACTCTTAAACCTTATTATGCATAAGCCTTAAGAGCATGACCAAATTTTCAAAACCTGAATGTCTATATCTTGCCAAATTTGTTTTTGTCTCTAAAAGAAAACCTTATCTCTCACAATTGGCATTGTAAGTAAGTCTCTTGCCTGAAAACAGAACAATAGGCTGTCATAACATTTAATTCAAATTGAAGAAATTTTCTTTTATTTTCTCAGAGGAATGAACAATATTATGATCATCACTACCATCTTCATATCTTTCTATTTTGTCATTACTGCCCTACCTTGCCATTCTCATAATGAAGGTTAATCAGAGAATGGACAGCATGCTCACTGAGCAATTTGATATCTTTGTATTTATGAATGATAAAATCTGATATGAGTATAATTGATTTGAGTGTAAATAGTCACCTCATAGTACTGGTTTTTTATATATATATATATATTTTTTTTTTTTTTTACGCAGTGCACAATAAACAGAAAGAGAAGCAGACAAGCCCATTCAAGAAGTCTTCCATATCATCAATCCCCCAAATTGCACACCTAGATCACCTCCCACCTGGACACAGTTCACAACAGGTTAGTGCTTGGTATGCGAAGGCCTGAATTCTGAGGAACTTCAAGGAACACCTTGAAGGAACCAGGATTCATAGTTATGGTCCTCCTCTTGTTCACAACAGGCTTTCCTCTCGTTTATCTTTGGTTCTATCCATATCCTTGTTTTCAATCTCTTTTACTGCTTCCAATGTTACTTTTACTGAACATGCTTAATCATGTGAATCAACTCCAAGTCTCACAAGTTCACCAGTTATAGTGGATTGGGTTTTTATTCAAGATCAATTGATCATCAAAGAAAAAGAGGTACTTTGTTAAGTTCAAGAGGGAATTACTTACTATAGCCCTTTGTTTTAACAATATTCTCACCTCCCTTGTACTATTTAGAGGAAAAAAATAAGCTTTTCTGAATGGCAAATTTTACAGATTACCACAACGATCACCCACTTGTTATATTTAATTGTGGGCCTTGTCAAAGAAATATTTTGATGAATTTGTATTTGCATGAGCCACTCCATAAGTATTTGATTTCTAAAATAATTCATGTTAAGTCTGTCTGAATAAGAGGCAGTGCTTTTTTTTTAGAACTTATGTGAAGTACAAGTAGAAAAAAAATTGCGAAAACTATAAAATGGTTTCATGATGTTATTAGCCAAACCTTTGTGCCCTTCATGTAAGTCTTCATATGTCAATTAATTGAAAAATTAATTCTGGCTTGTTTTCATTTTTGAACACTGAAGTTGACATTAATGACCCTATTGGAAAAACCTAGCTGAAAAGTAAAAAAAAGTCTTATACATCCCCAAGGAGGGCAGAAGTCAATGAACAAAATGGCAAAGAAAATTAGAATGCGTGAATTTTAAGAGTTTTTTTTTCTTTTAGAGTTTAGATCTTGATTTTATAAATATTGCTTGGAGCTCAGAATATTTACTTCAGCTGGAATTACCAGATAAGGTCACATATTTCATTAAAATCAAAATGTGTTTCCTGTTTTTAACAGTTTAATGCTGGTGTCCATGCTTGAAGGATGCAATTTTATTACGTTTGTTTTAAAAGCTTAATTTATAACACTCAAGTAGGTTGCAAAAGGAGCTTGAAATTCAAAATAATGAATTTAACTTAAATGGTTGCTTATACTAAAAGAAAGTATAATAGAAAGAAAATTCTTTTTTTTTTACTTAAACATTAAGCTTTTCTTTAAATATATCAGACGCCCATTAAGAGTCCTGAATGCTCTTCTGGTATCCTCAGTTTGACTCTTATCTCCACATCAGTGATAAAGACTATGACAGAGACACTGGAAAGAAAGACTATGAGAAAGACACCGGAACCTCTGGAGGACTCCCCAATGTTTGACCCAACACTGGCAACTTATGACACAGACTTCACAGCCTCATTCACGAAACAGACAAGTATTTTAAGACATTATTGATTTGCACAATGGACATTTATTCTTAAATACTGCCATTGTCGATTTCAAGATTACTTGATTGAAGTGATTCCCCGTCTCGATGAGAATATGTCATCTGTGAGAACCAAGAATGTATGGAAAATTAATTGTGCAGGTTAATAATACTTGAGCTATCCTTTTTATCAAGTCAAGATTTTGATTTTTTCTCCACTTGTGCCGTAGAAAGTCTCTGCCTTGATTGTTCAATGCCAAGCTGTGTTTGTTTGCTGATAAGATATACAATTTTCCATGACTTTAAGCAAATTGCATAGTTTCTCTGCTTTTTTTTATTTTTCAACCTTTGAGAAGAAAATTTCCTTAATTGAAGTATTAGAGAGAGACAGGGAAAAAAGGTGAGGAGAAGGAAGAAAGGAATAAAAGAAAAAGAAGGAGAGACAGATGGATAAAAGTTTGCATTTTTTGATAGAAGCTCCTCAATTTATAAATCAGTGTTACACAATTTCTCACTTGTTGCTTAAAGCTGATTATTATGTTGACACTGAATGAAAAATGCTCTATGAAACCATGAATTTTTTCAAAAGAATAGGTGATAAACAATATATAAATATATGTACAGACTTAAGACAAAAACAATCACATTTACAGCATTCAAGTTGAAGTTAAGTATGATTGGGAAAACAAGCCACAATATGTTAAGGAATTTTTAATTTTCTGGGATCTTAAAATTGATGAGTAATGCTTTCATTAGTCAGTCATAGCCTTCAGGTGTTCATAATGTAACTGTGTTAGATATTCTAAAGTGTAACTGCAAAAAGTCATTTTTGAAAAAAAAATTATGGACTTAAAAGTATACCAACTTTCACCAATGAGATGTAATTATGGTAATTTTGCATATGTTGGGAAAATAACATTGTTACACATTTAATTTGGCAGATAAAATGCTTAACATAATTCACTAGATAGAGCAATGGTCTGCCAGTTTGGAAGCCTTGCTTGAATCCCTAGCTGGGTCAGTATGTAGTCATGTGTCACGTTTAATCTAACCAAAATTATTGTTGGCATGATAAAAAGCAAAGTCGCCATTTTTTTATAAGTTCTTCAGGGACTCTTTGTTGAAGTAAAAGTAAGCAGAGTGTATTCCAAAGAAGAATTAAAACATAACAGAAAAATTACCCTTTTTCTGACCATGTTAGAATTAACTTCAGAGTGTCCAGTTAACTTCATGTGTTTTCCATATCTGATTAACACAAGAAAAATGCAATCTTTTTAATATACTCATTAGGACTGAGTTGGAGACAATTTAGTTTCATTTGTATAATATGGATGCTTTTAGCATTTAGTGTTTAAACAAGACTGATGCATTTCTTCAAGTCACATAAGTTTATAATCAATGTGATAATTGTATTAATTTTCTCGCTTTATTGATGATATGCAATTCGGAGGAAGTCTTTATGGCCAAAGGGTAAATTATGTTGCCAAGCTTCCAATAATAAGTTTTTAAGGTTGGTTTGTTATTTATTCATGGGAGGGGTAATTTTTAGATGTTTATTCCTTGTTTGAGCTGCTCATTCACCAATATGTTATTTTTTCTTTACATTATGACAGCCCAATCCTCACCAATGTTGACTTCATTCCCTGAACTTTATCTATCACAAAAATTTCAGCTCATGTTTTGCACGTTTGCAGTGATTTACTTGTACCATAAATACAGGTGTGGCTTATCTATCAGTATTAATTCATATCATCAATTGTTATGACTGACTTTTTTACATTGTTTCATTGTGTTGAAGTGGGTTGTAAAGTGTCATTTATTTAGAATTAATCTCAATTCATTTTTCAATGCATTTTTTGCATATCCTTTTTTACATCTAGGATATTCTTTTTGCTATTTTTGAGTTCAGCATAGCATAAAATTATGTGCACTTCAATCAACTGGAGAAAAAGAAAACTAATTTTTGTATGCTGAAAGTGCTGAAAACAAGAAACCCATTTTTATCTTAAAAACTAGGACAAGTGATAATTAAAGAAAATTCAAGAGGAGAATATTCTCAATTATGTAAGTTTGTATAATTATATTTCCAAAAAAATCTTTTGTATCATGATAAAGGAGGAAAATTAAAAAATGCACTTTGTCTGAGATCAATTAAGATGAAAATATTGAATCAAATTAAGCAATAGATTTTAACGATTTCAACTTACTTTTCAATTGCCTATCTGATTATGAAATTTGAAATACAATATTTGTCTCATGACAAGTATTAACGAGTTGGATATAAAAATATGATTTATAATTAAGTTCTTGAAAAAAAAAGGCAAATCCCTCTTTCATAATACTGTTGCAAAAGATCAAGAATTCGCATTTATTTTCTCAGAGAATTTTTGACAATTTCATGCAGTTGCTTTTATAATAAAAATAACAATATTTGAATCATTAAACAGAGTACAAGCCATATCATTTATATTTTATTTTAATACATAAAATGAATCTTGTTCTCAAATTTGTATTTGAGAGAAAGACTCTTGGTTTTATCTTCAAGACAACACAAATGGACCATAATTATGTACAGCTAGAAGCGATCTCATAAAAATTGTCATCTTATTAAAAAGGGTCAAGCTGATTTCAAATGCACAAAAATTCACATAGATTTTTGCTTCTTAAGTTATTCATAAAATATGTAAAAAAATGTCAAAGAAAATAGAAGATATTCAACCCAATCATAGGTAGATTATTTTCAAACTTTATAAGGCCTCTTCCTCTAACTTAAAACCCACTTATTATTTACTGCAAAAAGATGAAAACCTTATAGTACATCAAGCAGAGCAAAAGTGATAAATGTATAGCGTCACCACAAAAAGAGACGTTTTGCGGAAGAGACTACTTGGGGAAATGTCATTTTCCTTAAGAAGCTTGGAATCCTCACTATTTAAAGTGTTTTTACTTTTGAAACAATATGAAATTTAAAAAATGGAGCAGTATAAAAAGCAGAAATGTCAAGCTTTCTTTCGAAATGTTGCGTTTTCCCAAAAATTGCTTTGCAGCCAAACATCTAATTTCGTGGCGTTGCTACACAAATCTTAAACTCGTACTTTTTAATTTACATTGCAAGTGTTTACAGTAGGAGTAAAATATAATTTTTCAAGTGTTTCGGATGTGTTGTCTGCCTCTTTTTTTGGTCGTCACTCTTTTCTCTTGTGGTTTATTATCTATTATTTCATCCCCTCATTTTGAATCATGGAAAAATAAAATCTGATTTTTGATGAGCACTTTATTTGTTTTTTGACGAGAACATGATACACATGTTGGAATAAATCAGTTCCTACTAATTTGATGATTATCTTTTCCCACTAGAAAAATGCTCAGGTCATTATATTGGAGACGTGTTAAAAGTTTTTTTTTTAAACCTTTAATATATGTTTTCTCCACAAAGACCCCAATTATTTAAACTTTGATCATGTGAGTTTAAGAGACACCATGCAGTACACGGGGATTTTTTAAAATGAAATCTTCACATAATCATTCCAAAAGACTAGCAGAATAGTGTTTTTTTCAATAAAACATTTGATGTGATGCATTACAATGGGATATAGTTAAATAAATAGATCACTAACTTAAACCTTAAGAGATGAAATACAGGTTTAGGTGCGACTTTGCCCAACAATGTTTTGAGAAAGTTGGACTACCGCACTCTTGCTAAGTCAGTGCAATTATGTATCACAAAACTTTGCTGACATCAGTTCGAAGTACAGCATTATAACGTATTAAGCAACAAGCATTCTAATCAGTACGAAAAAGAAATATATTGAAAGGTCTGCTTCTTCAAATAAAAAAAGATGTATATTATCATGACAATGATGAACATTTGATGGGGATTACAAAAGCTGAGGTTGTGATGGGACATGCGTCTCTGCAGCTACTTATTACGCTAACGATGAAGCTGACAAAAGCACACACATACAATTATTCAATTGATTTTTGGTTAAATTTTGACTGTGATAACAAAGACAAAATTTTAACTAATTTCTGAAAACTTGCATTAGTTTTGCTCCATGAAACGA
The DNA here is from genome assembly GCA_033675545.1 of Elysia crispata. Taxonomy (NCBI): domain Eukaryota; kingdom Metazoa; phylum Mollusca; class Gastropoda; family Plakobranchidae; genus Elysia; species Elysia crispata. Next base: position 149,169 of record JAWDGP010003407.1, read on the forward strand.
GGCAAATTGGAAAAGAAAACAACCGAACCCTATTTGCTCATCATTCTTGGGCCTCATGTTTTATGCGCAACGCAAAGTTTAGCTCCTTGAGACAACCCATAGTAAACTAGGGGAAATCTCATCATGTAACGCCTTTCTTTGAGAATAATGCGCCCTATCAATTAAAAGGCGTGTTGCCGCGGGTGAAAGTAATACATTTTAAACAGTTTTCTTCTTATTAAGTCTAAAAAATCCCCCCCCCCCCTCTCCCCTTCCCCCACCCAAGGAAAAAATAATGGCAAGGGTATATTGTTAGATCATTCTCGTTAGCCACTTGAAGTGTAAAAAGAAATATCAGAAACGGCCAAAAATTTTAAAAAATTCATAAGCACTTCTATGAATTGAAAAATAGTACCTCGGTAGACACACAAAGAAAAATAAAACCCAAAACAACTCAGTGCTGAAAAGGAAAATATTGGACATTCATTCCGACAACACACAGACATACAGACACCTCCTTCGTAAAGAAAAGCATAAAAAAGAAAGTGTAACATCATCAACGAAAGACTGTTCAATCGATTTAATCACCTTTTTAAGTTTTCTTTAAGTACAAAACACAAATTGGTGATTCTGAAGAAAACGAATTCGCTAATAAATTTAGAGCAGACTCTTGACTTTTTTTTTCAAAGTTAGGGCCGATGATTGAGCACAAACAATGAAAATATCGAAGAGGGATTTCTCTAGTTCACAGAATCTTCATTACCGGATATCGATTTCGATCCTGCGGATATTGACCGATATATATATATATATATATATATATATATATATATATATAATTTTTTTTTTTTAATTTTGCTCATGTCGAGAAACAAATCGACAATAATAACAATGTAGGCCAATAAGGTAATCAAAAAGGTTTTTCAAAACCAAATTCACCTCCTTTGTGCACAGGTCTGAATTCGAGAAATCCAGCCATTTCATATCGACCTTCTTTCCTCGACTTTTTTTAAAGAATAGAAATTAAAAAAAGATAAAAAACAAAACAAAACAAAAAAACAACAACAAACAAACAAAAACAAAAAACAAAAAACAAAACAAAACAAAAACAAATAAAATTCAATTCCCAGCCTTTTCATCATGGTAATCCAATTAGTTTCCATATAAGCTAAACACCATAGATGATAAGAAAATCAGCCCGGATTATAACTTTTTCAGTAACTTTATTGCTCAAAGGCTATACCTAAACCTCCATAGCACTAGTTTATTGTTTACCATTGGACAAATACTAGGTCAGGCGAATGAAAAGTGAAGCCTTTACTTGGCACAAGTTAATAAATGCGGTAAGGCGCTTTCGTGTGCTAATTTTAAAAGGCAGAACTGATTTTAAGTGCTTTGCAATACGGATGTAGTATATAAGTTGCTTTCTTAAAGCTAACATCCATAAGTATAAAGTACAGTCATGTAATTAGATAGTAAAATGATAGTAACTAAGCGACCATGACACTTTTAACATTTTGAAGAACTCTTAAATCTCAATATCCCATCTTTAATGAGGCCAAAGTTCTCTAAATTGTCGTTTGTTAAGTATAAAGGTTAACTGGGGATTGCCTGGAAAAGTGTTGAATGTAGAATCACATTTCAGTTCAATATAAATAACCTTTATTTTTATGTTAATAGACAATGGGATTTTACGGAAAATTGAGCCGAGTTTCGGCTATTAAGTAAAGCGCATTACACGGAGGAGCCTTAATAGGTCAAATTCATCATAGCTAATTTCGTTGCACACAGGTACGCAAATTGACATCCGAAATAAATATTATTATACAAAGCGCAAATTGGAAAAAAAAATCATCATGAAAACAAAATGGTACACAGCATGTCTTCTAAGCCCTTCGGGTTGTTGGACAGCGTTCATGACTTTGCTCTAGGTGCTCCATGCCCGCTGGATTAGAATGTCCACCCTGATTCCAGCAGGCAGAACACTGCCTGAGATCACCTTGTTATGACCAGGCTGTAACGCTATCAATTAACCAGCTAAAAAAAACAAACAGTAGTTTCCGTGATATAGTATCGTGGAATTAGAACTCTGAACGTCTCTTAAATAGAAACGCAATTCCGGAAGTACTGTAAACCTACCGTTTCCTGCCAAATGTTTCATAACGATGAACATGGCTTTACTCTTTTAAGAATCCATATTGAATTGTCAATAACATGTGACCACATGCGTTTGTAAATCAATAAGGATAACAATGGCAGCATATGGTGTAGAACACAACTCCAGCTATATTGAAAGTGCGCGTTGTCATCAATTCAAAAAGGTGACACACATCAGACCATGGCCGACTGGATACAGAGCGCTGTGGAACGCAGACAGTGCTTGAACGACCATGATTGCTTGATGTTGTACTGACTGATTCGCAGATATTGAAAATATTTTCTAAGAGATGTGAGGAGACGCTTCATGAAGCGTCCACATGCATGCCAATAAGTCTAACTACAACTCCAGTCCTGACATATCAGAACGTTCGCAGAAAGCTGTAAGCTTACCGATAACATTTAAAAAAATATATAGCTCTTCAGAATTTATATCATATTTAAGTAATACTGGATTAAAAAAAAGTTTTATTTTGATCCCTTTATTCGATTTATTGTATATTTAAATCTGAATATTCCTTCTTTAGTCAGGCCTAAGTTTTCTAAATTGTGGTTTGTTAAGTTATAAAGGTTATCTGGGTATTGCTTGGAAAAACGTTGAATGTAGAGTCACATTTCAATTTCATATCAATAACGTTTTTTTTTTTTGTTAATAGAAAATGGGATTTTACGGAGAATTGAGCCGAGTTTCGGATATAAAGTAAAACGCGTTACACGAAGGAACCTTAATAGATCAAATAACATGTGATTTGACCTATCAGAACGTTCGGAGAAAGCTGTAAGCCTAGCTAAAACATTTTTTAAAATATAATAGCTCTTTTGTTAAAATGTTACTCAAATCTCACAGGATAAATCGTGGGTATAAGGACGCACGTAAACGAGTAACGTCAGATGAAAACATGCTTGACAGCAATGCCTTTTATTCTTTAAAAACTTCCTAGTTTTAACTCGTCAATTATTTCATATCTTTGCTTTAAAAACGCAATCGAAAATTTTTTTTCTTTAGAAAACTAAGAAAAGAAATTACAGTATTGAAAAAGTCCAACATGAATCATACTATTGTTTATGGCTGCTCAAATCACTTTCGCAGTGCTTTGGAATCTTTTATGAAAACTGAGGTTTAAAACTCTACTGGGGTGTACCGAAGCCCAGCGAAATAAAACTTCGCAGGTTAAAAAAATAAAATTATAATAATAAAACAAAGCAAAAAACTGCTCTTGAAAATATCGCGCATGCAAAAATTTGCAATTTGGAAAACATTCTTTTATTGTTTGCTTTGACGCCAGAAGCGGTAAAACTTTCAGATATGGCACTTCTACTCTCTCTCTCTCTCTCTCTCTCTCTCTCTCTCTCTCTCTCTCTCTCTCTCTCTCTCTCACTCTCTCTCTCTCTCTCTCTCTCTCTATCTATCTATCTATATATCTTATCTATATCTCTTAAATTTAATATTTCTAGCTATGACCCAATCCCAGTTTGAGCAACATAAATATTTCATGTCATCAGTAAATCATTCAGTTTTCTTTTATCACTCTCAAGTTACACACGCATTTAACGTCTGTATTGATGTGAGACTTGCAAAACACGCAAGAGGCTGAAACAGGGACCGGCCATTTAACAGGACATAATTATTATCTTCAAAGATGAGTAACAACTCTTGATTCTAAACCGAATTCTTCCTCATATGGAGGATCCTCTTCGGTTCCATTGACAGACTGATTGGGTAAATTATCTAAAGCAATATCTTTAGAGCTTTTCAACCCATTATTATCTATTGCATTTGATCCTAAAAATCTTTTATCTTTCGCGCTCTCTATATCCCTTCCTGCGCCCGAACCGCCAATGGACTCATTTTTTTCGTTTTCATGTTGCTCATACTTCATTTTCTTATGCTCATAAAATTCATAGATGGTCAAAAAGATCAAAACAATGTTTTTCAGAGAAAAGGGCGATATGCCTATGTTGTGACCGTGCCACAGTACCATACGCAAGACAAGGTTAGGTACATTCACAATCAGCACTACGAGTATCCTGTGAAGATAAATAAGTCTCTTATGAAGTTTCTTCCGCCCAAAATGTGTCCGAGCTAGTGTAAACAGAGGCACTGTGGGAAGCATAAGATTCACAACAGCCACGGCGAGTATCGCCTCCTCTAGAGCATGCCAGAGGATTTTGCGTTCTTCCAGATCCAAGAGGGTGTCAAAGATCTCCACCGTGTCAATGATATCAAACACGACTGTTCCTGTAAGCTCCTCGATGTAAATCCTGCCTTCACTACCCAGCTCTTCGTCATGTTGAGTGATAAGGAGCAAGAGAAAAATAATCGCACCCAGGGCTATGGTCGTTTTGAGGGTGTTGGCGCCCCAGAACGTGATGCCCTCTTCCTCCAATCTGTCCATACCAAATAGGATGAGGACAGAGACTTTAGCACTGACGGCCATGTTCATCAGGAGCCAGGAGACCCAGCCCAGGCTAGAAACTGATTTATTGTGCTGGCCCGGGGTGGTCCTAGCCTGAGGGAAACAAGAGCAAATTTAAGAGGGAAATAAAATTTAACGAACAAAAAAAAAAAAAAAATCATAAATAGGCGAGTGAAACGAGATGAGAAAGAAGAAGTTTAAGATTTTTAACAAATCTCGAAATGGCAGTTTGGGGAAAAAAGATAAGATTTGACAAAACTCATATCATCAGACAAACATCAATAAGGATAAGAGTCAAATAAATATTTGTAAAAGACAAGAATGGTGTTAAAAAAGCAATGATGTAAGAATTGAAAGAAAAATACGATATTAATCCGCCAGTCTCTTAACTTGTTTGATTCAAACATGACTATTACATGATATTCTCGTCTTGGAGGAATTTTATGAAAAGCATTCTGCAGTAGAAAGAGAATAGAAGCAAAAGAAGCTTAAGAAGTAGCTGGAGTTTTATTAATAATGGAAGTGCTTTTGATGCACAACTTTTTTTTATATTACATCCTCATCATCATTATCTGCTACTTCTTCTTCTTTTTTACCTCCTCTTCGTCTCCTTCTTTCTCCTCCTTTTCTTTTCATCTTCTTCCTCTTCTTCTTCTTTTCCCTCCTTTCTTCTTCTTCTTCTTCTTCCTCTTCTTTATCATCGTCATCATCATCATCATCATCATCATCTTCTTCTTCTTCTTCTTCTTCTTCTTCTTCTCCTCCTATTCTCCTCCTCCATCTTCTTCTTCTTCTTCTTCTTCTTCTTCTTCTTCTTCTTCTTCTTCTTCTTCTTCTTCTTCTTCTTCTTCTTCCTCTTCTTTATTATCGTCATCATCATCATCTTCTTCTTCTTCTTCTTCTTCTTCTTCTTCTTCTTCTTCTTCTTCTTCTTCTTCTTCTTCTTCTTATTATTATTATTATTATTACGACGAACAAATGGACAGCATTATTTTTTTGTTATTGTAAAGTGTAAAGCAGTTAGACCGCGCAATCGTGATGAGAAAGCAAGACACCATTGACGACAATAGCAAACACAAACAAACTGGTTAGTGACTTAAATTCTTGAAACTTATTACCTGAACAATAACAAAGACGAGAAAGGCGATATTGATACCATCTGCTGCGATCCATGTCAACTCATTCACGGACAGCATGGAGAACAGGTAGTAATCTAGGCTGGCCATCTGGAGCACGCAGAGCACCACGCAGAGCACAGCCGCTGGGGCTTTGTTGAGAGATGCGCAGGAGCGCACCATACAGTCCCCGGCCCATGTCATTATGACATACAACAGAGACGCTTCTCAAACACGAGCTGTAATCTATGATTTGAAGTGAAGAAGTTTCAGCAGCATGTGGTCACCTCACTTGTTTTTGAATGTATTCTTGAATGTCTCAGAACTATGGTTCTTTCCAAGGATCCTAAACGTTTTAGAGTGAATTTCTGTCACATTTGTGTGAAGTGTATAGGAAAAACGAGGACGGTCAACACTTCAAGCCGGTTTAACGCTCAACTAAATGCAAACCAAGGGCGACTACCTCTGGTTCTATCTCAGAGTCATCTTGGATCTTATCAGGATCTGCACCATCAGTTCTAAAGATAAAAATGAACATATTACTAATACAAGTTTCATTTCTTTTAAGCTTTTAATATTGTAGATTTTGAGTACACTCTTCATAAAATTCTGCCAACACAAAAGACCTGGAAACACCCACACAAACACAAAATCTGACTAAGACCATTACCCTTGAAACGCTGGATAATTTCTGAGCGTTTCGCTTACATTTCTCCCCCTCTCTCTACCTTTCTTCCTTTTTCTGTCTATAAATTCACTTTTTCTGCGCATCTGTACTCCTCCAGTCTATCTTGTCCTCCCTGTCTCTCTTACTCTTTTATTTCTTTCTCACTCTTAATCTCTACTTCTACCGTATTTGTCTCTGCTCTCCTCTCCGTCTCTCACTCATTCCAAACTCTCTACTACCTCTGTACCCTCTCTCTTTTCTCGTCTCTTTTCTATTACTCTAACCTTCCCTCTCTGTTTTCTGTTTTCCTCTCAATCTATCTTCCCTGTATCTTCCTCTCCCTCTGTTAGTGTAAGCACAGACACATTTGTCGAGCAAATGTTCTAAGATTATTTTTATGACATTCATAGATCTCTTTCCCCATTGTTTTCGCGAGGACCAATATAAAAAATCATTTCCACACCTTTTGTTCACCCTGTAGTTTCTGCTTTTGTCTGAAGAGCTTCCAAAACTTAAAGCTTACTGCTTTAATACAGCATAGCATCATGAATAATTAATTTACTTTTTTTTCTCTCACCATTTCACTTAAATTTGTATCTTCCGTGATAGTTTTCAGCCGCGAAAGCAAAATCTGTTTTCTTCTTTTGGCAACAAACTCATTCCACAGACAATTTTTTATAGAGTGAATCGACACATCATTTGAATTTCTATATCTGTTAGGAATCATTGCTCAGGTTACTCCAAAGAAACAGGGGCATGTACGATAAAGAAACAATTAAGATATTAAGCGCTTTCAAAGCAGTTCATGTATCCCAATGCTTTTTAGGTGAAATTTTCATATAAATCTCAGTTTTAATCAATTTAGAATCTCGATACATTTATAAATTAAGTAACATTTTAAAACAGATTCTAAGAAATAATGAACCATTACTGTTCTTAATAAAGTCCCCTCCTCCCCAAAAAGAAAAAAAAAATCACTAGTCCTTATCATAAAAGACACTTTTTATCCCTAACCACCAAAAAATCAGTTGCATGATATCATTAATATTTCCAAACTAAAGGTTCTCGCTTTGAATGCACTTAAAAAAGAAATAATAAGAACAAATTGATAAGAACGGGGTGCGGGAGAATAAAGTCTAACAACCATTGGAGCCAATTGTTGCTGGCGACATTAGATGTGACCCAAAGCTATCATGTTTGTTACAGTGATAACGTATAGTTTGATAAAATCCTTGCAAAACCATTACTCGAGCTACTTCAAAAGGTCTGCATGATCCGTAGAGCATTAAAAAGCAAACTAACAACAACAAAAAAGTCCCAACAAAAATATCTTAATCTTCAAGTTTATGTCTGCACATTATATATGGATTTGAATTCGAATTTTTGTATTATGTTATCAAATTATTCGACATTTGGTGAAACAGCAGTGTTATCATTCGATCGGCTTATTTAGATACATGCTCGCCAATCATTAATTGCATTTGAAAAAGTTAGAATGACAAAAGTTCATGACATATTTATATCATAATAAGCCCTTAATGAATACTGTTTGACATTGCAGATCATGACTCTGCACTATGTTTAATATGAAGATCATGAATAAAAGAAAAATGATTAAAAAAAAAGAATAGACGGGTAATATTTTATCGAAAAATAAATTAATTTTTACCATCAGAAATATTTAAACCAAATAGAATCATGAAAAGGGTTCGAAAGTGAAATGTAAACAACGTTCTTCAATTGCGTGAATAAAATTAAAGCATCGTTACGCCACCGCGTTTGATCATCCTCGCTAGCATGCTGAAGAGTAAACAACATCAGGCCTACTCCACATGTCTGAACACTGTAAGACTAGAGCAGCCTCTGTACAGTAGATCTGTAAGACTTGCGCCATCGTTTAAATAATGTGCTTGCTTGTTTGCATTTACCAGATATCGTCTCACGATTTGTTGATCAGATGCGAGGCAGTTTAAGATCCATTATTTCCAAATTGAAACCAAACAATTATTGATGATTTATGTTCACTGGACCAACAAAATAAATTATTCGAAATCATTATTTTGATTAGAAATACGCGAAAACTATCAACATAGATCTATACCACCTGCATGTGTGTATATTTATACACGTGAAGAAATGCAGTTGCCAAACACTCCAATTTGCATGGAATCTAGAATACTTAATGCAACTTTAAAACGACGTGATTAATTTGTTTATCTTTTCACACGTGCAAAAATTAATTAAAAAAAAACAAAACAAAACAAAACAAAAAAAATCCCACAAAAAAAAAACAAAAAAAAAAACCAAAAAAAAAACAAAAAACGAAACGATACTATGTCATAGGAAATTCGACTTCACAAGAGCTCTGGCGTTTTGTGTCGTAATTCCAACTTATTTGACGTTTCCATGTATGTCTGAAACGAGGGTGAAAAAAAATCAAACCTAGGCAACCATTATCATTTGATTATAGAACACATTTGTCCATACACTGTTAATGGTGTTACACAGCTGCATATTAGTAATAATTGTTAGGGTTTTATATGGATTATAATGAATGTCACTTGCGGCGCTGCTAAAGTCTTTTGTCTATTTTACTTGTATTTCCCACGATGTCTAAGCTCGCCAACTTTCAGGACTTCTAGTGATGTATCAATATTTGAAAGTTCGTTAAACCTGCGGCGATCAGGAATAACGAGAGCGAAGATAATAGAATGAAATCGAATAAACGTCTTTTTGGTTCAAAGGAATAGCAAGCATAAAGTGTGGATGAGAGTCATTATAATGATGAGGGCGAAAAAGCTGTTATATCTTCGTTATTCTCGATGCCCTTTTCCTTCCATAAACTAAAAAATCTACAACTGATTTTTTCCCTCTTATCTCTCTCTCTTTTTGAGATATCTTTGTAATTAAATACACGTTTCATTCAATTGGACAAAATAAAAAAAAAAACCAGATAAAAAAAAAACTACAAAAAGACCAAAAAAAACAACAACCCTAAAACAAACAAACAAAAAACACACACACAAAAAACCCATCAACAACAACAAAAAAAAAAAAAAAAAAGAAAAGCAAGAAAAAAAAAACAAAAGAACAACAAATCAATATGTTTAACTCAAGGCAAATAATAAATAGAAAATTATCCGTCTAACAACTTGTCAATGCGAGTCTTCACAAGCATGGCTGTCTTTCAAGTCTCTTAGAATCATTATTATTGGTAGCTACGGAAAGAGCAAAAGTAAGGCTCATTTCCTTGTCTATTCCCTGTGAGATGAACGATTTTATGTTTAGAGCCACTAACTATCAACTATCAAAGGTAAGCGACATCATGACCATTTGTCCTGATGGCAGATTAAAAATAACGCGATTTTCAGACCTTTCCTTTTCAAACACTCACACCATTTTAAGCCCACTTGTAATGAAAATTTGTAAAATTGGGTCTTACATGTTGACTGCGACTAGGTTTGAGTTGAAAGTAGAATTCATCAGTTGAATGGAATAATAATCGAAAAAAAAAATCTTCAGACATTATCAAAATTGACGTAATTTGAATATAAGAAGCCAATAAAGTCAGGTATTTCTTTATTTATTTTAACAAGTTTTACTGAAGTCAAAGTCAAGTTTGGCAGCTTTAAAGAAAAATATTCAAATAACTAATTCAAAATCCAACCAATTTACTTTAAGATGGGACTCGTTTCTAGCCTGTTAACGTCATCGTTTTCTGTGTACCGCAGGTCTTTGATCGACTACAAGTTCTTCGTAGCAGCAAAACCATGGAGTAAAAATGAGACAAAAGACCAATGAGAAAACAATGGTGTCTTCGATCGCTAAACTCCAGCCTCAGCGAATGTAAACAGCTGGCTCCTATTTGATATAAATATTTTTCTTTGACGAGAGATACTTATAGGGTGGACGAATGGCAGAAAAAAAATGACAATAAAAAAAAAAAAATATGAAGGAAAAAAAATAAAAGAATCGTGAAGAGCTTTTGATATTTTATGATAAACTACTGCACTCACTTATGAAACCAGTGCATGCATTTTCCTTTTCAAATTTACTTTTTGAAGACTCTCACTGTTTTGTTTGCAAAATACTAACGATTTTGACCTTCTTAGTTCAAATACTTAGAATTTCAGGTATTATCAGATCAAATTTTAAAGTATTTTTTCATAAATTTGTAATCACCTCGTCCCGCAGGAATTAAAGTAGGAGGAACAAAGTTTTAACGCTGTAACTCTTTAGGAACAGTTTGTAAAGCTAACAAATGTAAGCCTAATTGAAAATATCGGTAAAACGTCACACGCGATTTTGATTTTTAGTTTTTAACCTTTCGATCTGACATTTCGAGCAGCCTCTCAACAGTGTGCAACCCCCCCCCTTTACCCCTTCCCCTTCCCCCCTTAGTCTCTCAGCAACACAATCGTAGTCTCCGTTTTTCCAATTGTTTTTTTCCTCCCTGCAATCGACACTCACACACATCCCTCTTTTCCTGACTTTTTTTTATTCTTTTGTTATGAAAAATAATTCAGTCATAGTCAAAACACCATTTACTCATAGCTTTTTTGAAAGGACATTCTCGGTACTCTATTGTACAACGATGAGAAGATAAAACATAACGTATGAAATTCTTCACCTATTCGGTAATAAATAAAAAATTAAGTGGCTAGTTTGTGTAAAGAATAAAATTCTGCTCTTTTGAAGAAGGAAGGCATAATTATATTCCGATATTCGAAAAGCATTAGTCGCATTCTGTCACGTGCAACCTCGATTTCGTCTGTTTACATAACAAGCAAAACATAACAGACCACTAACATGAATAATCGATACCTGTCATATGTACACCTTTGAAAGTTTTGTAGAAATTAGAAGTTAGCGAAATAATCGGAATTACGAATTTAACCTCTTGAACTTTTAACGCCAATCAAAAAATGAAAAAAAGAACAAAACATTGGAAACTTACGTGAGCTGTCAAAACATTAACACATCACTAATATTGTCCTCACACTTTTGAACAGTGGAATCTGCATTGTGAAGTCTTACAATGGAAAAGCTCAAGGACGCCATACCCACAGCTTATTCATGACGATATTTCGTTTAATGGTTTGCTTACTTAACACAGGTAATATTTAATGGCAGTCAGTATTACAACTACCACTATTACAATTACTGCTGCTACTAATACCACTACCAATAATATTACTCTTACTACTACAACAACAGCAACTACTACTACTACTACTACTACTACTACTACTACTACTACTACTACTATTAGCACCAATACTTTTAATGTTGCTGTTACTACTACTACTACTACTACTACTACTACTACTACTACTACTACTACTACTACTACTACTACCACTACTACTATAAGTAAGAATTATAGGAGCTAGAATTTTAGGTAGTGCTCAGCAGTGGTTAGGATAAGGCTTTAAGAGAAAGTTACCGAAAATGCTTGAATTGGTGGGTAAGCCCTATTCTAACCACTGCTGAGCACTACCTAAAATTCTAGCTCTTATAATCCTTACCTATAATTAACCCAGTGGTTTGCCTTTTCTAGATCTAAATCTACTATTACTACTACTATTACTTCTGCTATTACTACTACTTCTGCTACTACTACTACTACTACTACTACTACTACTACTACTACTACTACTACTACTACTACTACTACTACTACTACTACTACTACTACAATAACAAAAACTGAGAGTCGCTAGCTGTTGTATACACTAATATTGCAGGTGTCATGAAATATTTACAGAAAAGAGCAAATTTGGATAAAAAATATTTCACACCACACCGTTGTAGATAGCGCAAATTTTGAGACCAAGCCCGCAGTCACTTACCATCCTTCTATTCCATTAGATCGAAAAGCTGAAGACCAGCGCACAGTGCCTCGGTGTCTTTGATCTACGAAGCCAACAGTGTTTATCTCCCACTGAATCGCTACTTTCTTAGTGCTGTGGCTAGGAAACACGGCTGTGTGTTGTTTTGGGCTTTCCGAACGCCACGCGTTATAAAACCCCCCCCATTATTTTCGAATCTCCTTAAGAGGCACGCGATTAGGCAAAAGCAAGCGCTAGGTAAGGCGTTGGTCGGTAGAGAAACACTTATTTAGACAGCCAAATTGTTTATCTATTTGTCCTACATAATCTAATATTTGTTGGTTTTTTTTTCTCCTACAAACCCGGACTATTAGTGCTCTGCGTGTTAATTTATTTGGACCAATCTTATCTGCTAAAACCATTTCTTCTCGAGATAAGAGGTTTATCAGCGATAAACAAATTCAATTGTATCATTTTACTCTCTGTGTGATTATCGATGTAGATCTCATTTTCTAATATCGTTATATAACAAAACTGTCTCGATGGAGCTCAGATGAGAGTCAACACTATCCGGTATCTCCTCTTCCACAGTTCCATTGTGGACCAAGGTTCGCAGACGTATAATCTTCGTGGTCAATATGCAAATAATGGTAACAGAAAATATCAATAAAAACGAAAAAAGTCTTAGCGGTCAATGTTGTTTTTAGGCATTCTTTTCGTGCCTTGCAATGTGACATAAACCTATGCGTATGTTTGTTTTCTCCTCCCCTTTCCTCGAGACATTGTATCGCTTTCATTTCACATGCGTATCGCTCCTATGAAATGAACGATTGTTTACGTACAATACTTTTTTTTATCATAAAGTAATAAAAAAAGATCTTTTCAGTCCTACCGAATAAAAAAAAAAAAAAAAAAAACAACAAAAAACAAAAAAACCAAACCTTAACTGACCTAAGAGGAGCCTCGAAGTAAACTCGTTCCAAGTCGCAATTTTTGCAGTTAGTGTTCGGTATGTAACCTCTACTCACATTGAACTATGTGCTACTGGAAATCGGCCTATAAATGTTGTATCCTCATAAAGTATTTAAAGTCCATCTTAACTCTCCTCATAAGATTATGTAGATGCGAACAAATAGATGCACTTTCCTGCGGTAAGTCATAAAAACCCATGCAGGAGCGTTTGAAAGGACCTATTCATAGATTAGGATTTTACGTCACTAGCTAATTATTGTTGTTGAGATCTAATCCTCTTTTTATATATACCATAAATAAGCTTCTTAAATTCTGCTCGATTATATAAAAATATCATAATACTCATCTTTAGTTTCTTTTTCCCTTTTCAAATAAATATTTACCTTAATGAATTTCTCTCCATCTTTCTGAGTGTTTAATTAACTCGCTTTTTACAAACACCCTCTTGTGACGATGAAGAATTACAATGTTTACCTCTCTTGTATCGGTCATACTGTTCCATTTGTGTTGTTGCTATCCTACTGACGTCTTTCACAATCCTGTTTTTATTCCAACCTTTGCCTCAAATTCCTTCCTTATGACCTCACTTATATCATTTTACACACCCATTTTACTGATATCTTTAACCAAAATCGAAAGTAAACTTGCATTCCTAGACCCGCACTTTAAACCCTCAGATTCAGCAATTTTTCTTCTCTTTGCAAATGACGTCAAAGTGGCTTTCTGGAAGGTCAAAACGTTTATGACAAGGAATTAGTTGTATGGTTTGCAGTATAAAATTCTTTAATCAAATCCAACTCTTTGCAATTGAAATCCTAAAACTATTTCTAAAAACAGTTAAAATGTGTGCGAACCATAAGGATGGTTAGTTTAAATTGTTTAAATAAATAAATCGTTCAGATTAAATCTGAGTTAATTAATTTTGATGCTATTTCAGATTTGACCTTTGTTATTGAATCAAATCTCTTTAATTTTCTGAATTGAACCTACAGATGTTGAGAGAACTTAGATCTTATGTTATATAAACGGATGAGGAAATAACTCTCTGTCCTGATTTACAAAGCTAATAACAAAGATCATGTTTTTTTTTTCTAAAACGAGATATCCTTTTTATCCATAACGTTCGTTATTTCATATCGGTGTCTGTGCAAAGTTTAAAATTTGAATGTTATTTTAGTGATGTTTGTTTTTTTTTTTAACCGGATGAAGATTGTTCTTTGGTCTCTTCCAGGAAGTGGGATCAGGAAGACTCTACAGTCCACCCATTTTATTTTCTGATTGCAGTATAAACAAAAAAAAAAAAAAAAAAAAGGCACACTATCACTTGCATGATCTGATTTTTCTGAATCATTTATCAATATACGATTTAAATAGTCCAAGGTCTGCTCAATTTTCTTGGATAATTTACTAAATCATAAAGCTGTTTGAGAAAAGGATAAAAGCGAGAAAGTATACAAGGTGAGTCTTTTTTTAATTAATTAAATCTCAATGACAATTTAAACACAAAACAAGAAAAAATAAAACCGAAGTTTAGAAAACAAATCTATAAAAGAACGTGTCACTTTGAGTCTAGGATGTGAATACAATAGCACCTAAAATAATAATACGCAATACGTACTGTACGTTTCTATTCACAATCGCACTGTTATATGGAAAAACTTATAATGAATTATCTAAATGTGTGACAAAGTATTTAATTGTGTTAACCAGTGTTTCCATTATATACCAGAAAATATATTGAGAAGATTGCTATTTTCAAAAACTTTGCCGTGTAAATCTTGATTTGAACATCATCGTTTATTTCTAAGTTACATCATTTTGAATAAAACTTAATCATTAATAATAAAAAATGAACTGTTCTTGGAATTTTAGAACAATGCTACAAAAGGGGAAGAGAGACAACATCTAACAAAAAATGAAAAGGATGAAAATTGATTTTTCGGCATAAGATGAGTGAGATGGCATGACAGGCGCAAGAAAGATAACATCAGAAATATTTGAAATATTTTATGCAGGTTATACAGAACAAGTGGCTATTTTGATGGACCAAGAAAACCCGCCAAAAGATATTGCATAAAATTATTGGACCCTACATCATTCAAATACCCTCTTATCATCACGGCCGATTTTAATGCAAAAGTAGGATAATGAAGAGAAGAAAACGAGGTAAGACTCTATGGGCTGGGCTGGGCATCAGAAACATGCAGGAGAGAGACTAGTTGAATGGTGTTATACGAACAACCTTGTTATACCGGAAACAGACGGTTTCAGCAAAAAAAAAAAAGTAAATGGACATGGGAAAGGCCAAGAGATGAAAGCAGAAACCATATTCCATCCTGACCAGTAAGATGTTTAGAAAATAAAATGTTCTTCGCACAGCAAAGATTTACTCTTGAGCAGACGTTATAGTGATCATGTTCCAGTGGCTGCTAAATTCAAAATGAAACAAGAAAACCTGAAGTGCACCTAAAACATCAAATTTGACTCGGCTGTATTAAAATTCAACCAGACCCTTCGAGAAAATTGATTTGAAGTTTTAGAAGAAGCTTTGGAGGAAGTGGACCAACAATGGGTGAAGTTCAAAGTGGCGGTCAAAGAAGCAGCAGTGGAACGAATACAAGGATCTAAAAGAAAACAAAACAAAAAATAGAAAACTGAGGACAGTTTGGAACTCAAGAATAAATGAAGGCAAGTGAAAAATAATAGGTGAAAATACGAAACATTCCATAAGAAAATCAGGGAAAATAAAGGTGATGAAGCTAAAGAGTAGTGGATCATTCACAAGTACAGAAACATCGAACTATACCACAGAAGTGCTGAGCAGACAATGTACAGAAACATTGAAGAAATCACTGGAAAAAAAAAACCTGCTCATCGACAGGATACCTGAAGTAAAACAAAGAACGGCAACATCTTTATGGACAAAAGAAAAGATCCTAGACAGAGTGAAGTGTTAGAAGATGACAGAAACGATCACAATTAAAAGAAGTGCAATTTTGCTGGGCCACCTTCATGAAAGATCATATCCTGGTAGCAATAACTAAGATGAAATCAGCCAAAGCAACATGCCCAGACAGTTTATCAGTAAAACATTTAGAAGCACTTGGAGATTATAAATTGATAAGATCGCAACAATCTATGAGTCAGGTCAGATTCCACCTTCTAATCTATACCTATAGCTCTACCAAAGAAACCGGGGGCAACGGAGTGTGAATTACCTTGAGCGATCAGTGTTCTGAGTCATATCATCAAAATACTACTAAGAATCACCATGATGCAGGTTAAAAACAAAATCAAACCAGAAAAAGCAGAGGAACAGTATGGCTTTGTTCTGGGAAAATGTGCAGCAAACGCTATCTTCATCTTCCGAACTATAATTAAACGAGATCTGGAAGTAAAAAAAAAAAAAAGGAAACCGGGGTTTTTTGACGACACCACCTCATTTGACAGAGTAGATCATACAATGAACCCAATTGAAGATAGTTGGAAATAATGTACGAGTGATCAAAAACAGGTACTGAGAAGATAGCAGCAACGTGACTTGATGGGGAGATGAACTCATTAAAAAAAAATAAAACGTGGTGCCAGACAAAAAATGTGTGCTGTCCCCAGACTTTTTGAAATAATTATGCGGAATCTAGAGGAATACTCAAGAATTAAAGTAAGAGCTACGCTGATTATACTGTATTAATTGCAGGAAATAAAGGAAACTTGCAATGATTACTAGACTTTGTTGAAGAAGAAAGAAGAGAGAAAGGGTTGGAATTGAACAGCAAAAAGATAGAAGTTATCGTCGAAACAATAAGTGTCCACAGGTCAACATCTCAATCAAAGGGAATGAACTCAAACAAAGGAATCAATTCAAATTCTTGGGTACTTAAATAACAAACGATAGACCCAACACTGAAATCGCATCAAGAATTGCGCAAGCGGATAACATCGGCAATAACAAATAAATATACCTCGATTCAAAAAAGGAGAAAAGACATGGTGTGCTTTATTGAACCCATCTTAATACATGGATATGGGGCCTCGGCAAATTCAAAACAGCTTCAAAAGAAACGGGAGGCAACAGAAAGATAGTTCCTACGGAGAGCTGCGAGTCTCATAGACTGCAAAGAAATCAAACGAAACAATATACGAGAAGCCGACACAATATCACTCAAAAAAAAAAAAAAATAGAATACGTAAACGCCAGGCACCGTATCTTGGCCATGTATGAGAAGAGAAAAACTGGAATATTTTGTTACATCTGGACTGATCAAAGGAAAGCCTAACAGAGAGAACAGAAAGAAAAGACGTTGGATGGATTAACAAAGTGCTAAATGTAGGACAAGTCACATTAGCACTAAAAGTGATGAGGCGTGGAGATGCGTGGAAGGACAAGACCGCCGTTCGCTATAGAACAGAGCATCTCATTGATTGACATTATATTTGTACACAATTCACCAGCTTTAAAACGATTTTTTAAAAGTTCAAGCAGAACGGGTCATAAGTCACTCCAGTAACATGGAACAACAGCACTGCTTCAACACAATCTTTAACGAATCATCAAACAAACTGGTGAACACACATAACCAATTGATGTGTTACAACTTAAGACTTTAACTAAAGATTCTGCACATTTTTCTGTGAGAGGAAAGAAGTGTGTTGTAAAAAAAGCTCTAGAAACATCAGCGTCGCTAGGTGAGTTTGGAACAAATAATTTATCTTCTTTCAATTCCGCCCTGACAAAAGGAGACTGGTGAAACGTAAAAAGAGGCCTGAGATCACCTCTTTATAACTGCTGAATCAAACAATCAATCAAAGTAGCGAACAAACAGTTCTCTCCGAAAAATTAACATCGTGGATTTAGCTGGATCTTGTTATTTCTGTTCAATTGAAAGAAGATCTCAGAAATCCTGACCGCCGATTCACTCTATTGTTTACCACTTGTCTTTAAACAAAAAAAATTTACACAAGATTTCATTTTCATAATATCCAGATTGAATTATCCCTAAGACCTCATCATTAATTTTGTGATTGTAAATCAATGAGCAGAATATCGCTCCATATTCTGTAGAACATTCTTGCGGTTATGTGGAGGCATGTTGCCGTTAATATTGAAAGACGACCGACAAAGTTAGAAAGACCATCATTGCTTGACAGACGACTGAGGTGGCCAGTATTGCTCAAAAGTTCACTTTTAACAATGCAAGGCGAACTAAATGACCTTAATTCAAAAAAGCTAAAAATACGCTGACACGCCCAACATCCAAAGTCAATTTCGCAAAGTGCCCAACGCGCACTTATTGAAAATTTTTCTTGAGAGAGGAGACGAAGCACATAAAGCACCTACTTGCGTGGTGATTCAACTTACTTCAATCATTGTCCATACTTATACATCATCAACTTGGATGATTTTTTCGTTTGACTTCTTTTTTTTTTTTTCAAATTTTTGATAATTATAACTTATTCTAAAATGTTTCTCATATCTGGAAGCATGAAGAATGAAGCCTAAAGTTTGTAACGTCAGATAAAAGAAACACGATTGATCTTGAGTGCAGACTTGATGAGCGAAACTCACGACTCATTTCATAACTGTGATGCGCCAAGCGAAATCTCGGCACATGTCGCTGGCTCTACAATTGAGATATAGTGTAAAAATGGAAGTCACGTCAAAATCTGCATATTCGAAATATCAGTTTCGGATGAAACTTAAACCATTTTCATGTCTTTTCCCAAAAGCATATAAGCAACTTTTCTTCTAAATGTGTGTTTTAAAGTGTTTTTTGAAGCAGTCTTGCAAAATTTTGGACAAAATCGAAGATTTTTCACCAAACTATATGTCCGATTTGACCGCGTTATTTATTATCAGTTACAAACTCAACTCAGGAGTACTTACTGCTTTTCGGAAAGCTATTATCTACTTTAAAAAAATCAAACAATGATGCCCTCAGTTTATCACTGCTTAGGTTTGATTTGTGATCCGTGAAGTTTGAGAATAAACTGATGAGTAAAATTTTCATTTGAATGATTGTGGGGTCGAGGTAAAACCCGTTTTGGGAAAAAAAACAACTCCCAGTAAAAAAAAAATCGTTTAAATACGTAATCCATAGACAGTCTCTCTCTCTTGCACTCTCTTCTTTCTTTCTTTATTATTTTCTGAAAAAAGGAGCTTTGCATTTAATTTGAGACCTGCAATCACAAAGTACGCTTTCTCAAATATCAGAGCCAGTCTATATTACACCGAATTTTTTCAGGTTCATATCTAACTAATGTAAGAAAGTGTGACTCAATGAGCCCTCGAAATTCTTATTAACTGTAAGAAAGATCGATGGCTTGAGATATGTTCGGCCCAAAAATTGTGGGTCGAATATTAAAATGCACGTTACTGAACAAACTGTTTGGAATTTGTTTATGTTGTCTATGCAATTTCCACACATGCAAAAACTTTTCCCTCCCTATATTTGAAGTCAACTCACCCTTGCTTTTCCGGCTAGAATCCTTTTGCATCACCCACAGCATTGACTGACCAGGCTGCACTAAGCCAACAAAATACTTTTTGCGTCTCAGAAAATAATGTCTATCAAACCACTTTCTGAAAGTTCACCTTGGATTGATTTCTCTGGCGACCAGACGAGGTTTCCAGTCTATTGTGTTGAATCTAGAGCATCATCGTTTGCGATCATGACTGTGTTCAAGAGAACATCCATATTGGTCGCTACAACAAAGGTCCCACAGTCAAGCAAGGATGTCGTCTTTTAACATGATAATGCCATCATACATAATGTAACATAAAAATAGCTTACCACATTCTCCTCATAGCCCTGTATTATGTTTATCAGATTTTGATTAATTTGGACCTTGCGTGGCTGAAGAAAAATATTCGATGTCGATAGTGCTTAATGTTTTTAGAGGTAGAAGTCTAGCAAGAAGCTCCTGACGTTATTGTTTTATATGAAAGAGTAATTTTGTCTTCCATCTGTGGTAAAGAAAATTCATCCATCCGCATAATGTTGAGTCAAAGAAAAAAGCAATTATTATTCATTTCTACCTTCAACTTGAAGAGTACAGCCACACAACCTTTTCCGCGCTCGTCCTAACTGACCTGGTTTGGTTGTGACTATGATTTTTTGAGAGTTTTAGAAAACCTGACTCATCTAACTTAACACTTAACTACTGGCGAAGAATATGAATGAACAGATTAACAATATATATATATATATATATATATATATATATATAATTATATATGTTGCCATTGCAGTTTTATTTCTTAAGCCTTGGTATCTAACAAGCATAGACAACATTGGCTAGTCAGCATAAATGCGAGACATTAGAATTCAATACGGCAAAGAGCTAAGCTTGCAAAACATGCTGTCAGTGTATTATGCACTCTTCATTAAAATCCTCTCAGTTTAGTGCTATGAAAGGCCTTCAAGATACGCTAGGAGTTAAAAAAGAGACTGGCTTTTTACCAGAGCCCAAATCTTCAAGGTGAGTAACAGCTCTTGTTTCTACGCCAAGTTCTCCCTCACATGGAATACTGTATTTGTTTGCATTCGCATAATTATTTAGTATCACCGCCATCACTGGCCGATGATTTAATGGAACCTCTCTAAAACCATTTGAGCCATCATGTTATTACAAAAAATATCAACCTCGGTAGCGATGGACTTTACAGCAACACTGGGAGAGATGCCAGTGATCGACTAAGTGAGTCTAGGGTTTGTATGGATGTAGCGACAATAGGAAGGTTAGGGACGGTGGCGGGCGTGGAAAAGGAAAGGGGAGAGGGGTCTGGGGGGAATAGCATTAGTAAAGTTTACTGGGATTGCAATAAAAGTTGTAGCGGTAATCGAAGATGAGCTATCTGAAATAAAGTAACATAGAAAATAATGAGACAAAGGAGGCACAATAGTATAAGAATCGATACAAAATAGGCAACAAAATGATGATCAGGGTTGGAAATTAGTACTTCCGACGCTGTCAGTAATAAAGGTAAGGGCAATAAAATTGGCAGTGGGAGCTTCAATAACCTGAATATTTCAGTCATAAATTGAAAGGGTCGTGGTCTCATGCGCAATGAACGTAGAAATAATTGATAAATGATGAAAACAATGTACCAGAGATAAGGACTCCGCTTGTACTGGTTTCGCTCACAGAAGATTTTTGCTTCATCTATTGGGATTTGTACAGGATGAGAAATCTCCGTTCTTCTCATTCCTTGTTTGCGTGTTTGCTGGTCGCACGTATGTTCCCATTATTTCATTCAATCTTTAACTTATCCTTAATTTGTCTTTGTTATGGCTTGAAGTGTGTTCAGCCCGTCGGATCGGCCCGTATTTTTTTAAAACCACTATCACTTCTTTTCTCTCCGACTTGACGCCTTGTCCTTCTCCCCTTTCTACTTTCTGATCTAAAGGATGACTTGGCCAATGTAAGTATTTTAAAGGAATGGTCTGTACTTTTCCGATCTGAACAGGGAGCACAAATTTAACAACGCAACTGAAAAGGTATAAGGATACAACACTTCCGAGATAGACTTGCGATAAAAGAAGTACTGAATACGGTCGAATGGGTGGATGAGATGATGGACTTCACAAAACTTATGAGGACGCCCTCCCCTTCTTTCCCTTCCAGATAGCAGCCTGTTCAGTCTCAAAATCAACCAATACACCACGCTTAAACTCCTTTAGTTTCTGGGTAGACAAAATATAGCCCCCTAATTACAAGAGAAGCCTCCCCTCTTTGCGAATAAAAAAAAAAATTTGGATCAGCAACAAATTCTTTCATGTCTTGCCCTTTCCTCCCCGTTTTTTCTTTCATCAACACTGCGTTGTCGGTGTATCAGACTCTTCGGGGAACTCAGGGAAAGTTAAACTTCTCAAAGAGCTGTTATCTATTACACTTGGGCCTGAGAATCTTTTACCGTTGCCGCATTCTATATCGGATCCACACGTAGGCTTATTCTTTTCCTTTTCATGAAGGTTAAACTTCATTTTCTTATGCTCATAACATTCATAGGCAGTCAATGATATCAAAACAACATTTTTAAGGGTAAAAGGCGATATGCCCACACTATGGCCGTGCCACAGGACCATACGCACTACAAGATTTGGAACGTTCACTATCAGTACAACAAGAAACTTGTGCAGGTAAATGAGTCTCTTATGAAGTTTCTTCCGCCCAAACTGTGTCCGAGCTAGTGTAAAAAGAGGCACTGTGGGAAGCAGAAGATTCACAACAGCCACGGCGAGTATCGCCTCCTCTAAAGGATGCCAGAGGATTTCGCGCTCTTCCAGATCCAAGAGGGTGTCAAAGATCTCCACTGTGTCAAGTATATCATAAACAACTGTTCCTGTAAGCTCCTCGATATACCTTCTGCCTTCGCTACCAAGGGATGCGTCATGTTGAGTGGTAAGGAGCAGGAGAAAGATTCCTGCGCCGAGAGCTATCGTCGTTTTGAGCGTGTTGGCGCTCCAGAACGTGCGGGCTTCTTCCTCCAGTTTGTCCATGTCGTGGAGGATGAAGACAGAGACTTTAGCACTGACGGACATGTTCATCAGAAGCCATGAGATCCAGCCCAGGGTGTACACTGTGCTGGAGCCTGGATCTTGCTGCTGCTGCTGCTGCTGCTGCAGAGCGCTCCTAGCCTAAGGGCAACAATGGACAAGTTAAGAGGAAACCAACCTTCGATGAAAAGAAAAAAATCTGATCAAAAAGCTACTACTTTCTCGTGGACGGACAGTGAGAGAAGGCGAGGGAAAAAAAACAAACAACCCATAAGAAAACAAATCATAACATAGCTCGCAGATTTGGATAAAATGTGAGAGATGACAAAGCTCATAAAAATTAAAAAAGTAGTAGCAGCAGCAGCAGCAGCAGCAGTAGTAGTAGTAGTAGTAGTAGTAGTAGTAGTAGTAGTAGTAGTAGTAGTAGTAGTAGTAGTAGTAGTAGTAGTAGTAGTAGTAGTAGTAGTACTAGTAGTAGTACTAGTAGCAGTAGTAGTAGTAGTAGTAGTAGTAGTAGTAGTAGTAGTAGTAGTAGTAGTAGTAGTAGTAGTAGTAGTAGTAGTAGTAGTAGTAGTAGTAGTAGTAGTAGTAGTAGTAGTAGTAGTAGTAGTAGTAGTAGTAGTAATAGTGGTATTAGTTGTAGTTATAGTGGTAGTTATTCGCAGTATTAGTCGTTTTACAAATACAAGCACTTTTGGTAATAGCAGCAGAGAAAAAGTAGTAATAGCGCATTTTGTCGTAGCAGGAAAAGAAATACCTTTTAGTAACAATTTCAGTTGGTGTGTAAATTTTAATAGCATTTGATGAGTAATTGCTGATGTAGTATTAGGCGCATTATGCGTTTGATAAACAGAAATGGTAGCAATATGCGATCAGCCTGACAGCATGATTCTGGTTAGATCGCACAGTTTTTAAAGCTGTCAGTGATGATTTCAAAACTATGAAATCGTAGTCTTTTAATGTGATATTTTAGTCATGATATACCACACCATTGTGGCCTGTACCAAACACACACACATGCATATACGCAAATAAGCAATAGGCAGTGTGTTAAATTCGTTATTAGTTTGGGTCACTTCTAACTGACAATTAATTACCTGAACAATAACGAACATTAGAAAGCCCAAATTGATAGCATCTGCTGCGATCCATCCCAGCTGCTTTATGGAGAGCATGGAGACTAGATAGTAATCTAGGCTGGCCATCTGGAGTACTGACAGCGCCACACAGATCACTGCCGCCGGCGTGTTCCGGAGAGCTCGGCACGAGAGCACCATGCAGTCGCCAGCTCGTGTCATTGTGGCACAACAGAGACGTTTAATTCACACCAGGGATGTTGTACACTGAGCATGAAGGCAGTCATGGAAGCTTTTCACCAAACTGTTTACATCCTTGTTGAGAGAATCCTCATTTCGATGAGACATCATAATAATGCTGTCAGATAACACAAAAAAACTGTATGAAACATAGCGGATTCATGGTCAGAGGACAAAAAAACTGACATGATTTGTGACTAGGCATGAAGAAGATTTAGTAGTTTGAGGCAAGATCAATAATTGTTCGACGAATGTATGCATGAATATCTCATATTTGTTGATGAGTCGGATACTAAACCTTTTGTAAGGGTATCTTACTCACACTCCATACAAGGTTCATTGGAAATATACGAATGCAAAAATCTTCAAAGTCTATTTTAAATACAATTTCTTCTACATCTCTAGATAAAATCTTTTGATAGGAGAAAAACAATTATACTTTCTGGAGAGGAGACAGTCAAGACTGTCAAAGCAAGATGTGGAAATCAAGTGTGCCCACATCTGTTTCTATCGCACAGTCCTTTGGTTGTCTTGGTCTCGCAAAGATGACTATCAGGTCTGAAAATAAGCGAAAAGGAGACAAGTTATCGATAAAGGTTTCACTTCTTTCAAGCATTTTAATAAGCTCAAAATCATTCAAAAACAAAAACTTAAAGACAGAGCAAATCATTTAACGACTATAAATTCTTGTAGATAATTTATTTTGTACGGGCACTGGATAACTATGATATGGAAATATTTTCAAGAAGACTTTTATGAATATGACTTTTTATAATGTTTTTATGGCAATTGCCAAGCCCTAAAATATTATAGATTTTAGGCATGTGCTTGACAAATTTTGCTTCGATGAGAGACCTAAAAAAGTTTTTCTCCACTTTTGAAATATATTCCACTTAACTGATAGTTTTCAGCTTTCCGACTCTATCTCTCCCTCTCCTCTCACCCGACCCATCCTCACCACCTATCTCTCTCTTTCTATCTCTCTCTCTCTCTATCTCTCTCTCTCTATCTCTCTCTCTATCTCTATCTCTCTCTCACTCTCTCTCTCTATCTCTCTCTCTATCTCTCCCTCTCCTCTCACCCGACCCATCCTCACCACCTATCTCTCTCTTTCTATCTCTCTCTATCTATCTCTCTCTATCTATCTCTCTCTATCTCTCTCTCTCTCTATCTCTCTCTCTCTCTATCTCTCTCTCTCTACCTCTCTCTCTCTTTCTATCTCTCTCTCTCTCTATCTCTCTCTCTATCTATCTCTCCCTCTCCTCTCACCCGACCCATCCTCACCACCTATCTCTCTCTTTCTATCTCTCTCTCTCTCTATCTCTCTCTCTCTATCTCTCTCTCTATCTCTCCCTCTCCTCTCACCCGACCCATCCTCACCACCTATCTCTCTCTTTCTATCTCTCTCTCTCTCTATCTCTCCCTCTCCTCTCACCCGACCCATCCTCACCACCTATCTCTCTCTCTCTATCTCTCTCTCTCTCTATCTCTCCCTCTCCTCTCACCCGACCCATCCTCACCACCTATCTCTCTCTTTCTATCTCTCTCTCTCTATCTCTCCCTCTCCTCTCACCCGACCCATCCTCACCACCTATCTCTCTCTCTCTCTCTCTCTCTCTCTCTATCTCTCCCTTTCCTCTCACCCGACCCATCCTCACCACCTATCTCTCTCTATCTCTCCCTCTCCTCTCACCCGACCCATCCTCACCACCTATCTCTCTCTCTCTCTCTCTCTCTCTCTCTCTCTCTCTCTATCTCTCCCTCTCCTCTCACCCGACCCATCCTCACCACGTATCTCTCTCTGTCTCAGTCTCTTCGACTTTCTCGCTCTTTCCCTATGCTTTCTACACTGTTTTGGTTCAATCTCTCTCTCCATTTCTCTTCCTGTTCCTCTATCACATCTGCCTAGCTTTGTTCCCCCTCTCCTTTTCTTTCTTTCCTTCTCTCTCTCTCACTCTCTCTCTCTCTCTCTCTCTCTCTCTCTCTCTCTCTCTCTCTGAAAACACAAATCCATCTGTCGCGCACTTCTTCCATGATTAATCACGCGGCTTGTGTAGATATTTTCCCCCATTATCTTCAAATGGATCATGGTGACTATCACGCCTGTGACCTTTTAAACACCCTGTGTGTTTGTTTTTCGTTCGAAGAGCTTCACAAGCTGAGAGCTCAAAGCTTTATAAATACAGCAGAGCAGAATGAAGTTTATTTTTATCACGTTACTTAATTTTCTGTTGTTGTCTAATTTTTAGCACTAAAATCCCTTTATTTCTTTCGTATGATAACTCTTTCCCTAAACAATGGTTATAAATTGCACCTCACCTTTAAGCGATGAATAACGTAGCCTTAAAAATCATATGTAAGGTCAGAAATATTGTCTAAATTACTTGCAAGATTTTAAAAGCTTTTTGCTCTGGGAAAGTATCTGATGGATACAGATAATACCGACTAAAAAAATCCCAACCAATTTGTGTTCCGGGGCTGTCCTTTATAAACTAGAATCTAAAAAACTAAATATATTATATATATATGTAAGGCCTCGAAAGAAATCTGCAATTTTTATATTGACCTGCATGACTAGAAGTTTTACAGTAATATTATTGCAATATCACATAAAACCATAATTATTTTAAAATTAATCGTTATTGATTTGATTGCGTTCAAAGCTTATAAAGCAACTGGTAATCATATAAATAGGAAAAAAAGGATAGAAACAAGAACAGCAATAACAACCTTTAAAACTAAACGTTGGAAGCAACAGGAAGTGTGACTCAATGGTACGAATGGTTATAAAAATGTTCCTGTATATTTAGACAATACCTTGAAATAGCCAAAATGATAGATCTATTCCTACGAGTAATGACAACTAAAAGTGAATGAATAGAAATATCTGATATTATTAGGGTTGAGCCAATGGGCATATGGCAGAAATGAAAATCACATCATAAATACACAAGTCTATACATGTACTGCCCCACAGGCCACGAAACATTTTATATGCATGGTTACTTAAAGAGCTTTGAATGGCAACACTTCATACTTTAGTGATCATCGATCTCACATAAAAACTGTTTGATATTGCCGATTATAATCACTCAACATGCTTTAGTGAAAATTACAGTTAAAAAATAACAAAGTTCAAATTGAAAAAAAGATGAAGAAAAAAGCGGTAACAATTAACATAAAAGGAATTCTGGGCCTGCAAAAGCATAAAACTTTTTACGTGAATGAAATTCAAGGATCATCATGTCGTTCCGTTTGACGAATGCTAATAGCATGTTGAGTAGTAACAAACATTACTGAATAATGAAGATCAAGGACAATAGCAGACTTGCCACGACAGATAATGTAGACTCGACTCATCCTATTCACACTAGCATTCTTTTGTTTGCATTTAACAGCCACCAGTCAACCACTTATTGAACAGCCGCTGGATTTCATCATTCAATAATGCCAAATTGGAATCAACCATGGATGAGATAAGTCTCGAACAAAAGTAAATGAATAATGGTTTTATTGGGACCCATTATCATTACATTTGGCACAACAGAGGAAATAAGCAAGAAAAAAAATGTGTATAAAGAAAAAAAAAAAGGATAAAAAAAAAAAAACAATAAAAAAATTCCCTCAATCTTCACATGTGCACTTGTTCTGAAAGGATGTTTTCAACTCGTTACTGTAGAAAGTTAGACATCATTATGCATTTATTATGTGTTATATATACGGCTAACATGATGTATGTTTATGTCGCTGGTAACGTCACTAAAGTTTTTTTTTGTGTATCTTACTTGTATATACTCGGATATCCTCAGTGTGTTGTACACAACAGGAAACAAATTTTTTTCAGCAATCTTAGCACAAATATTTGGATATTTGTGGATAAAACCTTAGACCATTTTTTATGAATTTATGATGATCTTGTTTCACGTAGAAGTTATTGTAAGAGTGAAACTGTAAATATTTGGAACTGTTTGTAAAGGTATGAAAATATTTTGAAAATATCCGGTAGGAGTTCACACAAAATTTAAACAACGTTTCACCCTTTGTTTACCTTTAGAGGTTAACATCGAGCTCCCCTCCGCATCATGACTGCTCCAGCATCGCACCTCCCCGATTTTCTCCTTTGCCTTACTGTTTTTCTTTCATCTGTCTTTTTCTGAAGCGCTTATACTTCCAGATGTTCTTGATTTTCACGTAACAGGCTCACCGCACACTCCTAAGCATGACTTATCTGTTTTAGTCACCTGCGTTCTTTCTTCCACCTTTCCGCCCTTTCTGCAATCGAGGTCTCACAGATCTTACTATTTTCCTTCCTTTTTATTTCATTTGAAATGAATACTCATGACGCGCTTTATCTATTACTGAAAAAAATTACACCATACCACATACTGTTTGCTTCGCAGAGTGAAAGGCAAAACATGGCGTCTGAAGCTTAGGATTAAAAAAGTAATTGCTAGCACGATCCATTCTTACGTGGAGTTAGATTCTTTTTATCTAATTGTTGTTTTAATGGGAACATTAGAAAAACATTACAAAGATTATTTAAAATAAAAGCTGAATTTTCAATGTGCATGATGATACTAATAAGCATCCATTGTGAAAGAAATGCAGTAGCAACATGCATTTGCATTTCATAATCAACATTAATATTAATATCTAATTCTTTCTCAAAAGGGAAAAAAACACCAAGATACCAAAACCCTATATAATTGTTGTAGAGATCAAAATCGATTAGTTCAATTATAAATATATATATATATATATATATACACACACACACACACTCCTAATCCAGGGAGATTTCAGGAAGAGGATCCATACCTTGCAAGCTGATAACGTCATCATGTCTATGCCGCGATAGATAATTAGTGAAATGTGATCAACTGCATGTTTTGTTACGGAACCCTTTCTAACATTTCCATAAACATCAGATTTATATATAAGATCACTACATAGCCTTGATAGTTTCGATCTACTGAAAACTAGCTTTGGCGCTATTTTATTAAAAACCAATAGTCATTAAGATAATGTTGCCCTGTTCTACGCGCCTTATTGGTTGATAGAACTGGCGCTTATCCCCAGGTAACAAGATGGAGAGGCCTCGGCCTCTAGGTGTATTTATTGCTCCACTAGTCGGAAAGCCAATATAAAAAAAACCCCCACGGAAAAGCAAATTTTGTATCATTGATCTCTGTCATATGAACACTTTTAAAGGTGTTTATAGACATTAAACCTGAAGGGAAAAAAACAACAACAAACAAAATGAGCAACCATACACTTTTTATCCTTGAAAACTAAATGCAAAAGTAAACAGGTGAAAGAGTATGAAAACAGTATTTGAGAGTTCTGGGAGCGTTCAAAACATTTGGACATCACTAGAATTGACCTGAACTGTTTGAACAGTGGAAGATGCATAAAGGTCAGTTTACAGAAGCATTATGCAGCGATCAACAGATTTCCGCAAAATACTCTGATGAGTCCAGCAGCAAACTGTGACAGGTGGAGAGAAAAAAACCTTTCAGTTTTCCTGACACATGGAAAACAGCAGGGCCCCAAATCGCTTGGTGTAATTAAAAAAAATATTTACGAGAAGTATCCTCTGTGGGAACGTACGTGAGGGAATGCATTCAGCATAATTATTTAACTCTTATAAAATTTGATGTCGGACCAAAATCCATTTCGCAATTTTCTCAAACTGAAATAAAAAGACAAATACTGAATTTAACCAAATGACATTAAAGTAAAAGAAAAAAAAAACTGAGTGCAGCTAGTTTATGCCCACAATGAGATTGTTAAAAAACAAAACAAAAATAAAACAAAACCAGGAAACAATCCAAAAAAAAAAAAAAAAAAAACCGTTGAGGAAAAAAAGAACGAACAGACAAGAAGTAATAAAAAATAAAAACCCTGAATTAAAAACTGAAATCGATGATCGCAAAATTAGCGGCAAAAGCTTAGAATCACTTACCAGCATCTGTTCCGTTATATCCAAAACTAGGCGCTACTGACTAAGACATATTTCGTTGGTGCGGTTGCTCTCTTAAGTCTTTTCTTTTTAACTCACACTCCATCGCTCCGATCAGAGTAATATAACCAGTGGCGACTGTTGCGTTGCCCTGCACTTCCCAGAAGCCACTAGTTATAAATAGTATTATTTTTTAAAATATCTCCTATGAGCCATTTCCATTAGACAAACAACCTAGCGCTATCATTAATTCAAACAATCAATTAGCGTTTCTTGTTGTGATACAAGCTCTTACTTTTTTTTATTTTTTTTTCTTCATAAAACTGGTCAGTAAATGTTCCGCGGGTAGAACTTAGTCAGATGTTACAATGAATTTTTTCTTCCACGACAAGAACGTTTTAGCGACAGAACAAACTTAAAACGAATCACTTTACCCTCTGTCTGTGTTGGCATTTTCCTGTAATGTTTTATAATGCAATTTCGCTCCCCATTCTCTATTAGTTGAATCGATATCTCACTCAAGTAGCGTCAGGTAGCAAAAACTGCCACAACAGAGCTTCCATGACACTCATCGCTGTCCGCTTCTCTCCCTTTCTCAGTTGCATTGTGGGCCACAGTTCTCACACGTAGAATCTCCGCATCCTATATAGAAGTAATGTCAAAACAAAAAAGTGAATGAAAATAGGTAAAAAAAATTCAGAGGTACATTTTCAATGCTCTTTCTACACAACCTTTTAAAACGTTTATTTTTTTAGTTCGAATTTACTCATCAACTTCATCTAATAATATGTCTTCTAACGCGCATGTCTGATTGCTCGTTCCCTGTGTGCCGGGCAACCTTCACATCGCTCTGACTTTCAAATTATAAAAATAACAACAAAATTTACCAACCAAAATCTACTCATTTTTACCGACTGCGTTACGTGTTTATTCTTGAATTATACTATAAAATTTGTACATCTCGCGTCAAATCGTTAAAAGGGGGAAAAAACACTAAATTTCATTTTTTTTGAATATTTGAACGTTCACATTGCATTTTTGCTCTGATAAAATAGATGTTTGGTTTTGTACGTTCTGTATATCGTAAAATAATAAAAAAGATCTTTTTGTATTTTCTCTTAACAAAAAAGGCCAATATTGATTAAAAAAAAAAAAGTAAGAAGTGAATTCGTTGCAAAGTGCAATTTGTAACTAAAGCCGAACGCCCAGGTTACAGTTTGTGATTTGTGATTACTCTCTGAGTCATGCTAAAAATAGCTAATTCTGTACTCTCCCATACTACAAGTAAATCATTGTTAATCCTCTTAGCACGGTTCTGGTGGCACAAACTAAAAGTGCTAGAGGTGAACTGACTTGCGAGAACTCATTTATACCTCCACGGCGAGGAGCGTTTGAAGGTAATCTATAACAAGATTGGGAAGGTTATAAGGTTAGCTAACTACTCTTATTGAGATGTATTTATTTCCTTACTAATTTTACTTTCCAGTCCCCTTGCCTTTGATATCTGTTCGAATATACACTGATTCTCGGTGTATGGCACACCTATGTCGATCTCTTCGTTCCCTCAGCTCCTTTTTTTTAAGATAGTTACTGTTAAAATTTCATACTATCATCCGATCTGGTATTTTATTGTGAAGCTGAATATGATATATGTTTACCTTTCTTGTAGACGTCACAGTGCTAGCTCTTTTATTGTTATTTTTCTTTAAATTTCTATCTTGAATCTCTGTTTGTAGCTGACCCACTCGTCCAGCGCCGTGTGTAAAACTTCTAAATACTGACTCCCTATGATTTATCAGTTTTTTTTTCTCTTCGCCAGTGATCACACAAGGCTTTCCCTAAAGCCGAAATCATGTTTTAATCAATTCATTTTATGAGATTTTAATGATTCAATTTCTTGATCCATATTTTCTTCAAATACGGCCTTCTATACTTCGAACTGAGGCAATTTATTCCAAAGAATCAAAACCTTATGTGTTAAAAGCCGCTAAATGAATACATCGTAATGTTTATAACTATGACCACAAATTTTGATGCTAATTCGGATTGGGCGTTTGTTATTGATCTCATTAATGACTTTAGGGTTTTGACTTTAATTCAAAGCAATTAAATGAACTAAGATTTGATTACTGTTCAAATAAACGCGTGTTTAGACAGCTCTCTTTGTAAGGCTACGGTTGGAGCAACGAAACTCTGAGTTCGTTTACAAAACAAAATTATTTTTTTTTTATCTCAATGGTTTTTTAAATTATTGCTTGCTTAAGAATACATTTTAAATGGTGTTTTTTCCCCGACTGAAATCAGACAGCCTCCTGAGGGTAGACACATTTTCACCCTTTTTCCTCTGAAACCAATAAGAATGTTTCCATGTGCCTAAATGAAATAACAGCAGTTGAGTTGAAATAATTGATTTTAACATCATTCGTGAAATCTAGAATAAGTTTTAACAAAATCTGTCAGCCTGAACATGATTTTTTTAATAATAAAAGAAAACAGGTTATATAATCGAGTCGGTACCGAGAAACTAAAACAGCTCCTTTATCAAGCACCTTTCACATTTGATATTATCAAAACAATTGAGCAAGACTATAATAATTATAAACGTATTGTCCTTTGGAGACGTCACTACAGAACAACAAACTGGTGAAAAAAAATCTCTCATTCAATTTTGGGACAAGGTTCTGTTTAAAAATTACTTTCTATATACTGCATATATCAATTATATACATATATACATATATATATATATATATATATATATATATATATATACATATATACATACATACATACATACACATTTCTTTATTCTATAAAATTATAGATACATAGTTGGACCAAAGGAGAAATCTGACCAACAAATAACGATAAATATTTACACTGAGATACAAAGGTGGATCTAAGGATAACAAATCAACAAGCAGATACACAAACAGTCACGCAGGCAGTAACAGCGATACAATAAATATGCATGTAGATACGTTGTTACAGAGAAGAAACTGCAAAATGCGACAAGACAGACAAATCAAGAGAAAAAAAGGGAGAAAGAGAATGAGAGAGAGAGAGAGAGAGAGAGAGAGAGAGAGAGAGAGAGAGAGAGAGAGAGAGAGAGAGAGAGAGAGAGAGAGTGAGAGAGAGATAGTGAGAATGAGAGAGAGAGAGAGTGAGAATAAGAGAGTGAGAGCGAGAGAGAGATAGTGAGAATGAGAGAGAGAGAGAGAGAGAGAGTGAGAGAGATAGTGAGAATGAGAGAGAGAGAGAGAGAGTGAGAATGAGAGAGAGAGAGAGAGAGAGAGAGAGAGAGAGAGAGAGAGAGAGAGAGAGAGAGAGAGAGAGAGAGAGAGAGATAAAGAGAGAGGAAGGGAACGACGAAGAGAAAAAACTGACAAAGGGTTAGGCTATAGGGATTAGACTTCAAAATATATAGACAATAATATAGTGCAGAAGAATAGCTTTTCAAAACACAACAAACGATAAAAAAACAGAAGACCGAGATGATAATCGTGCAACTCTCGCACCTTTCTACACCTCGATAATTCTTCTGGTATACCTTCGAGTAAAAAACGAGTTTCACATGTTGTGTCTGTCTGCGGCGAGGATAGAAGAATGATTAAGTTTTTAAAGCTTCTTCGTCTCTAAAACACATATGAGATCTTTCTTTATCAAAACATAGTAACGTAAAGAAGAAAAAAACAACAGTAAATATTTTGAAAAAAAAAAAAAAAAAGAAAGGAAAAAGTCGCTCTTGCAGGCGTTTTAACCATAATTATGAAAATTTGCACAAGGGCCACTTGGAAATGACTATGCAGCAGTCCTACTTGAAAATTCAACTGCAATAATACTTAAGCCAGAAGGTTTCTTTGGGGTTTGAATTTATATCTTGATAAATGCAATGGACAAAACACTGCGCTCTGTGAATCGACCAATCAAAAGATATGACACAAAGGTGTTGGGGTGAAGCAGTCTTTTCGGCTTGGACCAGGTATCGTCAAGAGGTGAAGCCACAGCCAAATAGAAACAAACTTGGGAACATTCTGGCCCAAACTTTATCAACTCTGATTTTACTCAATTCACACAACGACAAATCAAAAACAATATTGTCTGATGACGTTAATGCTTAGGCTATTTATAGATTTTGACAGATATCGAGGGCTCTTGGTCTGGCGAAGTGATGTCATAACTGTGTCCCTCTACTGTTAGATTTGGGAACACAATTTTTTGCTCTACTATCGCCTGATTCAGGTGCTTGATAAGGCTTGAGATCTTGATCGGGCTACATCAAAGATACAAACAAACTCACAAAGAAAAAAAATACAATAAGGTTATCTGTCTGAAGATAAGAATTAGCTAAGAGACAGCTTTAAAAATCATTACTTCCACTTCAGATTTTTGTTTGATCTCGGAAAATGTTTCATACTCACAAGTTAACACTAATGAATCACCAGCAGAAACCCATAAAAAGTTTGGGCAAGAAAAAGAAACATTTGGAGCTAGCATTTCTGGTTTCACACTTTTCTAGAACAGACAAATCTGGATCCATCTAGATACACAACGTCTCTCCCAAGAAGAGTTGTGTTACCTAGTTAAGAATAATGGTCTACGTAAAACTATAGGGATCATAGTTATAAGAGAAGTATGTAGTGCCATGTTATATTGTGGCAGATTATCTTCTTCCCCTTTGGGAGTTTATATTTTCACTAATTTCTAACTTCAGATATTTTCGAAGACTTGCATTTCCGCATTAAAAGCTGCGACAAAATTTCTGGACACTTTTCAATTCTCAGACGCTATTTTTTTCTCTTAAACAATTATATATATATATATATATATATATATATATATATATATATATATATATATATAAAAATAAAACAGAGGCCAGCATAAATATTTCTTAAAATCCACACCCCCTCCCTTGTCGTGTGAATTTATTTTATATTAAAATCAAACTAGATTCACATACTTCCAAGTTGACTTTTCATACACTCTCAAAAACAACAGCAATAACAAAAACTACAAAAACACACAGCCACGAACTAAACATTCAAAGCATGTTTAGAAGTGGATATAAATAGGCGAAACAAGCAAAATAGAACAAAAATTAATATTTTTAACTGAAAAAAAAAAAGAAGCAAAGGCACCTGGACACGCAAGAAACTATTTCACCGCTCTGCGATCATTTGAAATCTGTACAAGATCGATAACAAAACTTGAGATTCTCTGCATTTTATATTTAATGCATTAGGTAATATTTCTCTCTACTTCTAAATAGGGAAATTTTTACTAAAACAAAAAAAATGTTGTTTTTTTTTTCGCACCACAGGTGTCTCTTCTTACGATCAGCAAATCTGATATTTTTATTTCTATTGAGCGGTATCACCTCCCGATTTTAGCCTATCGGTATGTGTTACTGGTGTAACACAATAATTGAACGTTGCCATGGAAATATCAAGTTCCCGTTGGGGAATCACAACTGGTCGTCCAGTTTTGATGAGGACCTGAAACCTTACTCACAAAATAAAATTTAGTTTCATAAAGTCAAGCGGCGGTCAAGACAAATCGGAAAAATTTAACAACAATCATAATCAATCTTCCGCTCAGTGAGCAAGTTAGAAATTCAATAGCTAATTGCTACAGTTGATCAATTGTTCTGTGAACCATTTAGCCCCGAAACAAGGTTGGAATATTACAATTATTACATAAGGCAGGCTAGTTGGATTTTTATTCCAACTGTATCGGCGAAAAAGAAAAAGAAAAAGGACATATATATATATATATATATATATATATATATATATATATATATATATATATATAGACATATTTTAGTTGTTCTCTCATCAAGTATAACTTAAACATGTGGCATGTTTTTATCCTTAATTTAAGAAAAAGTTTTTTTCATGTTTCCTTCAGGATAATTAACAGCTTCTCAAGCTCGTCTCAAGCCTCAAGATGTGTAGAAGCATTGGCTATGTGCAATAGCAACATTTGGTCCTCAAGACGAGGAAACAATCTGCGCGACAAACTCCATATTTTGATCGATGCCACCATTCATCAAATCTAAATTTGTTTTCCATCCATCTGAAAGATCTTTGGGTAAAATTAAATAACCTACTGATTGACTAAATATTAATGATTTCTACATATATCAGACCGTTATTCCAAAACCATATTAAGAATTTCTCGTGGAGCTTATTGTTTTTAGCAGTGTTTTGTGAATTTTATTACTCTTGTTTTTGCTGTTATTATTGCTATTGCTGGTGGTAGTCTTATCATTAATTTTCAATAATTACTTTTTTTATTATTATCAACATCATCATCATTATCAGTAATAGAAGAAGGAGAAAAAGGAGAAGAAGAAGAAGAAGAAGAAGAAGAAGAAGAAGAAGAAGAAGAAGAAGAAGAAGAAGAAGAAGAAGAAGAAGAAGAAGAAGAAGAAGAAGTAGTAGCAGTAGTAGCAGCAGCAACAGCAGTTGTAGTGGTAGTAGTAGTAGTAGTAGTAGTAGTAGTAGTAGTAGTAGTAGTAGTATAAGTAGTAGTAGTAGTAGTAGTAGTAGTAGTAGTAGTAGTAGTAGTAGTAGTAGTAGTAGTAGTAGTAGTAGTAGCAGCAGTAGTAGTAGTAACTACTGCTGCTGCTGCTGTTGATCCTGCTGATGCTATAATTACCACTACAACTTCTACTACTATTACTACTGCTACTAGTACTTCTACTACTACAACTACTACCCTTACTTCTACTGCTACTGCTGCTGCTACTACTACTACTACTACTACTACGACTACTACGACTACGACGACTACGACGACCACGACTACTACTACTACTACTACTACTACTACTACTACTACTACTACTACTACTACTACTACTACTACTACTACTACTACTACTGCTGCTGCTGCTGCTTCTCTTGCTAGTGTTTCTGCTACTACTACTACTACTACTACTACTACTACTACTACTACTACTACTACTACTACTACTACTACTACTACTACTACTTCTACTAGTCGTAGTAGGTTCCGTAGCAGTTGTATCATCGTCATCATCATCAGCAGTAACAGCCGCAGTAAGAACAGCTTTATTGTTATCATCTTCATGAGTTTGCAGATCAGGAAACCCGCGAATTAAACATTAAATGCTATTTACTCCGCCTAGCAGTGTATTTAACCTTACAATTTATTGCTCTCGATCCCTCATTCTTCATCTTCTCGGAAACTTTTTACCGCAACGGTTGAAGAATTCAGTCCTGTTTGTTTTTTAAATTACCTGAACCAAAAACCTTTACAATACAGCTGCTCACCAGCTTGGGTTTGGCCTGAACCGTGTCCGCTTCATGTGTTAATGCTTAAACGCTGGTTTTGTATCTCCCTTAGGTGAAGCTCATCAGCCTTGGGTGGGATGGTAAGGCAGGCTGATTTCGAGTTGCTTTTCTAAGGACTTGAGCACTACAGCATCTCTGCATTTAAGTCCGCTCAAAGTGGCTTTGCTTTTTGTTATCTCTTTGCCATACCTTTTTACAACGTCATTAAAATTTTCTTTTTATACGCAAAAAATCCCACTAAAACCTCCCCGCAAAAAACCCCAAAGAATAACAACAACAAAAACAAAACAAAAGAACCAAAGGCTAAAAAGAAAAGAAAAAATATATTCTTCTCCTTTATCTTATTTATTTGATTTTTTTTTACATATGAAGCTCTTTCCCTTTACAAAACTAAATAAATTTTCCTATTTACCTGTTTTACTTCTGGATAAGTTTGTTTTCCCCTCCCTTTAATTTCAGTATCTCACGTTCCTTCTCTCTCTTCCCCTCTCTCATTAATTCTCAATCTTTGCTTCTCGTTTCAAATTTTCCTATCATTTCTTTTCCTTTCACCTCCCCTTATTTTTAGGGAATTTAGTAAGGGGATTGAACCAGATTATTATTTTCTTGCACGTGGTTCTATGTCTATTATAAGGGGTAAGGAAAATAAAGCCTTGGCACCTATGATTTCAATAACTTGACGCAACCCTTAAATGCTTTCCCTATAATTATTGGAAATATTTTTCGGGAGAGACAAAATTAAAAAAAAAACACGAAAAACGAACATCAGGAAAAGGAAAGACTTTAAACCCATCAAAGACTTACAAAGGAAAAAAAGACAAACCTCAAAATTCATAGAATTAATAAATACTACCTTGTGGAACTGATTTAAAAAACAAAATAGTGAAAAACACAACGTATTGTCGAAAAAAACTGGGTTAAACTGAAAGTTTTGAGCGTGCTTAAAAAATTTAGGTCAATACCTAAGCAAAAATTTCAATGACCGTAGAGTTGTCTGCCCCGGGCTGTCTCTAAGAAGTCAATAACAGGCGAGTATCGACTGAAGGATTTCACTGATTACATAATCCCACTTTCAGAGCTACAACTGGTGATCGCATGAAAGCTTGTCCATTTCGACACTTCCCAATACAGGTTAACCGTGCTTCCCATGCACATGTCGCGATTCGCAGCGCTAGACATCTGCTAGTTTTATCAGCTTCTGCCGATTGAAACTTGTACTCTGGTTAAAAAATTTAATGTCGACAAAAAATAAGATTTAGATAAAAAAAAAATGCGTGCATAACATGAATTTCAAAAGCGTTCCCATTCTCAGCAAAGTCGGTCTAGAGGTTTAAAGATTAAAATTGTTCACTCGTGATCATCTACATTATTTTATGGGGAATCTCTCGTGCGCAATGATCTTCAACGATGCTGCAAGCGGTAACAGAGTTAGCTCCCTTAGTTCTAAACACTATGAGAACAATAGGAAGCTGATTTTAAAATCTGTCTTCTGACGCTTTATAAAATGGCCAGTTTCTCAATAGACCTCATAACAACAAAATTGCCCAATACATTTTTATAGACTTGGAACAGTTTTTCTTTGCTGGTACAAATGACGTTTAGAACCAGCAATGAAGGATTATAAGTTATGAGTGCCAAAAGAAAAAAAACCAAAACAAACAAAAACAAACACACAATTACAGCTATACCCGTTTGTTTCAAACTTATCCTCGTTTCATTTTCAAGGCGAGAAGTT
The DNA here is from genome assembly GCA_033675545.1 of Elysia crispata. NCBI lineage: Eukaryota > Metazoa > Mollusca > Gastropoda > Plakobranchidae > Elysia > Elysia crispata. The sequence goes on from JAWDGP010003407.1 coordinate 188,142, forward strand.
CAAATATCATTATGTAGCGATATTTGAATCACTAACATAGACTAAGACCTCAACAACCACCTATTTTTGTTTTTCTCCGATACCAGGTAAATGTTAAAGTTTCATTTATTTGATAGCAAATAACTTTTTAGTACAGATACTGATTGGACTGCCTGGATATTTCGAAATTTTCCTCGAAATAAGAAAAAAACATCGCTTTCAACGTTAACACCGTCTTTTTTTTTTATACAAATATATTTTTATCACAATATTATTACAGCTGTAGCAGTAGCAGTGATAGTAGTGATATTAGTAGACGTGTTGGTAGAAGAAGTTATAATATTAATAGTATTCGCAACGCTATCAGTAATAGTAGAAAAAGTAGAAGTAGTAACAATAGTAGTAGTAGTAGTAGTAGTAGTAGTAGTAGTAGTAGTAGTAGTAGTAGTAGTAGTAGTAGTAGTAGTAGTAGTAGTAGTAGTAGTAGTAGTAGTAGTAGTAGTAGTAGTAGTAGTAGTAGTAGTAGTAGTATCAGTAGTAGTAGTAGTAGTAGTAGTAGTAGTAGTAGTAGTAGTAGTAGTAGTAGTAGTAGTAGTAGTAGTAGTAGTAGTCGTAGTAGGACTAGAAGTATTAGTAGAAGTAGTAGTATTAGTGGTGGTGGTAGTAGTAGTAGTAGTAGTAGTAGTAGTAGTAGTAGTAGTAGTAGTAGTAGTAGTAGTAGTAGTAGTTGAAAAAGAAGTGGTAGTCGTAGTAATAGTAGTAGTAGTAGCAGCAGTAGTACTAGTAGTAGTAGTAGTAGCAGTAGTAGTTTTAGTAGTAATAACAGTAGAAGTAGTTGCAATAATAGTATCTTTTTTTACTGTGTTAGTTTCCTTTAATGCGATTGAGATCTTCTAAGCAACTCATAGTATTAAGTTTAGAAAAATTATCTGTTATGAACTCCCTTTTAAAAAAAAAAAAAATCTATTGGGCAGAGTAGATGCGTTCTCAGAGAAGCAAAGCGACGAGTGCTGAAGCAACAATAAATCATTTATTTAAATCCCACAAAGGGCAAACAATTTTGAAGCACTGTCACTCGTATCTTAAAAAATAAAGGAAAAAAAACAATCAAAATAACAATGAAAAAAAAAAGAAAACAAATAAAGAACAAATAGCGGAGCAACAAAAGTGACAACAACATGAAAGCATATGCATACCTAATATCATACTTCTGCCAACAAACCTTGTGGCAAGCAAAGTCGAATCAAAGGTATGGGTTAAATAACTGAGTTTACCAAATAGTGGCCTTTAAATTTGACCCTTCAGATATCAAAGCAGGAGGAGATTGTAAATGTGAAACTAGATCTAGCTGAACTTTCAATTTGTTTACTAAGAGAAACTCCGACCACCAGGGTACCTAGATCTACCACTGAATGGATGGGAGGAAGAGAATCTCTCTTTCATTATAAAGGAAACCAGAAAAGATTCGGGAAATAAAATCACAATAGTCTATGGAATTGAGACGTCTTATGAGAAAACCACAAAATAAAATCTGAAAATTTTTTAAATTCTCTCTACTGCAATCATACCTCTTCTAAAAGACATGAAGTAACATTCGTGTTTTCAATATTGAGAATTTGTAAGAGTGTATTTTCAGCTCTTAATCAGCACCCGTTATGAATTTTCTTTCCTAAACCCAAATTTAAATAAGAAAAAAGAGAGAAACAAAATAAACGCAACAATTTTAACTTTCATGCTTTTGGTACAAAAAACTGTTTTGGAATATTAAAGAAATAAGCAATGGTCACATTTGAGGTTAAAAACCCCCCAACATTTTAAAAGATTATTTGTGTTGCTAAATATAAATAAAATACTTATTTTCTTAAAATCAAGATTGCAATTGTAAAACTAGGATTCAAAGGGATATCATGCTTGATTATGAAAAAAGATATTTATGGTTCGACATTAGTTTTTTCCCTTGTCATAATAGTATTTTATTTTGTTTCGAAACCAAGACGTCTGTTAGCTGCACTTGTTATATCACTCTGGTTCAATATATATATATATAAAATAATGACTTTCTTTGTCTCATTAGGTGTCTACTTATTACAGCCTGTCTTTGGTTGACTTATTTTCTTTCTATCAACTAAATGCTCTACCAGGCTTATAGTTGCAAAAAATAATTAAAAAAAAAATAAAAAAAAAGATTTATAGTGCAGCTCCAAAATGTATAAATCTAAAAAAAAATACAAAAGATGTAAGCTTTTGTCTTCACACTACTTTCGTCAGACCAAAAAAAAAAAAAAGCAGCAACAAAAACAACAACAAACAAACCAAAAAAAAAGACAAAACAAAACAACAACAACAAAAACCAGGATACAAAACTGTTGTGTTTAATTGTTTTGTAATTTTTAGAGCTACACTTTATCTCGTTTTATTTTTTTTTATTGCGCTTTGGAACTATACATCAAGCTCTATTGGGACAACCAATTTTACTCAAGTAGTTTCAGTTACTTGAAAAAACAAGTTTCAAAAGCAATTTGATTTCATAAAGTGAATCGTACTCTCCTATTTTCCAAATGGAAAATTGCAACAGCTATTAATATTTTAAAATCACAGGAAACTTATATGGACAAAATTTAATTGGAAAATCTGTTAAGAATGAAACCACTGTTTTATTTTATTTGTAAATTAAATTATAATAAAAGAGCAACAGCAGATCAAATGCCAATTTTTTACAACATTATTATATTTTTAACAAATCTTGGCAAAGACAAATCTCACAATGAATCTGATTTTGATCATCATGAAAGTGCAAAGTTGTTGTTGGGGTGCAGTAATCAGGCTGCTAACTAAAGCTGAGGTAGTGGTGTACAAGACAATAATATAAGAGGTAGACATCATAACTGTAATCATGATTTAAATAACAAAATACGTGACTGCAATAAAATATTTCTATTACGACAAATGGCCTCAAAATCTAAATAATAAGTTCAGAGTGTGGAGAATAGAATTTCGGATATTATTGCAACATGAAAATAGGCCGTAAATTACTTTAAAAATACCGGAAGTGGCATAAAATCTTCTGCTAAATCATTATTCTACTAAAAAAAGCCAAAGCCCCCCCCAAAAAAAAAAAAAAAAAAAAACCAAAAGAACAACAACAACAACAACAACAAAAAATAGAATTGCTAAAACAATGTTTCAAATAAAACATTTGAGATACTAAGAAAAAAAAAAGACACGCAGCTCCGCAGTTGTCTCGTCCCATCAACATTATTTTAATCTTTGGATTCTCAATTATTCGTTAGATGTTTGTCACTTCTTGCTTTATCAAAATACTGCGCACTGGTTGTCGGTAACCTCACACACTTGCTCGGTTAATAATGCCTGATCTAACACCCGCTCTCCTTCAAGGCACACCCTCACACCCACCACCCTCTGTACGTCTGTCCGTCTCTCTGTGTCTGACTTTGTCTCTCTATCTCTATCTCTCCCTTCCTTTTCTTGTACGCTCCTATCCTTCTATCTTCAACTCACGTTGAAAGAATGGTCTTCTTGAAAAAATGTTCTTTCTTTGCTCTTTACAATCTTCCTTTTTAATTCTATACATTTTGGTCTTAATTTCGACCCCGCTCGATCCAAACTCCCATCCTGGGTTTCTGCTTTATAATATCGTTCGGTTCTTGTCCGAACCATAGCTTATGCGGTTCTCACTGTCCCGTAAGTTTCAGTTTCCTCCTTTCTAAATTATGCGGTTCTCACTGTCCCGTAAGTTTCAGTTTCCTCCTTTCTGAATTATGCGGTTCTCACTGTCCCGTAAGTTTCAGTTTCCTCCTTTCTGAATTATGCGGTTCTCACTGTCCCGTAAGTTTCAGTTTCCTCCTTTCTGAATTATGCGGTTCTCACGCCACCGTAAGTTTCAGTTTCCTCCTTTCTAAATTATGCGGTTCTCACTCCAGCGTAAGTTTCAGTTTCCTCCTTTCTAAATTATGCGGTTCTCACTCCACCGTAAGTTTCAGTTTCCTCCTTTCTGAATTATGCGGTTCTCACTGCACCGTAAGTTTCAGTTTCCTCCTTTCTGAATTATGCGGTTCTCACTGTCCCGTAAGTTTCAGTTTCCTCCTTTCTGAATTATGCGGTTCTCACTGCACCGTAAGTTTCAGTTTCCTCCTTTCTAAATTCTTTTCCTTTGCTGTTAAGGATCCTTTGGCTTTTTTCATACCGGCTACTTATAAATATTAAAACCTCTACACATAAAACCAATGCTTTATACACCGACTGCTATATTCAGAGAATTAGTATTATGATGAGTGTTTTTTGATACAAATTATAATAAAATCAACAAAAAAAAAAAAAAAAAAAAAAAGAAAGACTTGGTATGACTCAATGTGGGCGCATTGAGAGTTAAACATGGTGCTCTAAGTTCAGAGTATAAAGTCCAGAATGTCCAGTGAACGATCCATGTGCAGCCGGAACCCTATTAGCGCTCGCTCACCAACAAGCGAATATCGTTCTTGGCTCTCATCACCACGCTCTCCAACTTCTCCACTTTATGGTCGGGGTCGATCCGAACGGTCACTCTGAGAAGAGGAAAACAATGCATAATCGATATCTGGCTAAGCATAATAATCAATTGATTTATTGTTTGATAAAGCAGTGGAAAAATCTTTATATAATATTTTTTAAAAACAAAGCAAATTCCGCAAATTCCGCATGTCAACAAAATATTTAGAAGCTGGGTCACCCAACTTAATTACAGGATTGGTAATTAAGTGGCTGTAGATCTCAAATTCTATCGTCTACCTTTTCAGATTGTGGGTGAAGAAATTGAGTTAGCGCTCCTCAAAAACATGCCTAGAAATGGAAGAAGAGCTTCGCTTTAAAGCTCAATTCTCTCTAAGGTAGCTGGAGGAGAAATCACTTGAAAAATCATGTTTGTCCTGCCATAAGGTTTGTGTTATTTCAAAAGCTAGACCAATTAAAAATAAAAAAGGGGAAATAATCAAATTTATTCAAACATACTTGTGTAAGATTCGGGCCAGTATAATCTTGATTTCATCCATAGCAAAATTCTGTCCGATACAGTTTCTGTAATGCAAAAAATCTCTTTCATGGTTTTATGCTTCAACCACTTTCGTAATAAGACATAAAAAAACAACAACAACAAAACAAAACAAACAACAACAAAAAAAAACAAAAGAAAAAAAGAAAAAACAACAACTAAAAACTAGTTCAGCACAGAAGGTTGATAATGCAAAGTTTGAGTTCCTAGAAACCAATGAGTAACGAAGGCTTACGGACTTTAACTTTTAGCATTAGGCAAGGAAGACAGTTTCACTTGTATATGTAATGTCTTGTGAGGACACAGTGAAGTTGTATAAGAAATGCAGCAGGTAGGAAAATATCCCATCCCTGCAAAAAAACCCCAAAGAAGCATCAAACAATTCTGAATTTCATGCTATTTTTTAATGGAACATTATTTAGCTGTGTTCCTTGATTGGACGTATGGTAATTTGGGCATGATGATAATAAAAGTACTTGTATGAACGAAAGTGGTGATCAATTGGTTGGGCTTTGGTTCGACAAAACTGTGCTTTTTTGTCCTACTACATTAATGAGACAAGTTTTTATTACTTCCAGAAATATGTTGTTAAACAAGCACGTATAAAAATGAGCACGTCTTTGTCTAATCGATCTCTATTGAGTGAGACCATTAATATTAGGCATAATACTAAACACATTTGAGATAGATTTTCAAAACAGATAAATTGCCTTGCTTCCCTTGTTTTGTACCAATGAAGTAAAATATTACCTATCTAGTCTTCAGACAATCTTGTGAGCTACCTATATTTATATTCACTAATAAGCGTTAACTAAATTTATACCTTTTGCTAGAGTTTATTCGGCTTACAATAATTTATAGTATGGAGCAATACCTGGGCCCGGCTGAAAAGGGCACAAAAGAGTAAGGCTGCCTCTTCTCGACATTTTCTGGTAAAAATCTGTCTGGATCAAATTTCTGAGAATTGATGAAAATAAAGTAAAACAAAATTTTAAATACAAAAGTCTGTAATAATCTGTGCAGAACGACTGAGCGAATATCTCCAGTGTAACTGAGCATTAAAATAATTATGATTTGAATTGGTCTTTTGTCATCTCTATCTGTCCTATTGTTATAACTATAAATATCGAGCATTTTGAAACCTCAGGTGTTTGACTTCAAACTGCTGGGCTGGAATATCCGATTAGCAGTACATTCCTTTACATGATTAGCTTCTAGGCGTGAGTAACCTGGCTTTGCTGACCTGATTATTATTTTTTTATTTTATTGAAAATTGTTGGACAAAGGTGTTCAGTGGCGAGCCCTTGATCTTCTGTCCAAAAGGTCTGAATAAAAAAAAAAGCATTACTATATCGAATGATGCACTTTTAAATTATCTGTTATTTTCATCGGTTGCATCAGATTTAAGAAAGGTTTCCAGCTGAATTAGATAGATAGAAACCTTGTCGTTATGCGATGCATGTGCCCTTGCAGTGGCCGCGCCCTGTGATTTGAGAAAAGCCTAAAGTTTGTATTAAGCTTGCATTGCAAAAAAAACCTCGCTTTTTAAGCTATAAAATGTACTGAACATTATGTAACAGAAACTAAGAACAGTTCAAGTTATGTCTGGTATCGTGTTTTCAACGATAAAAATCTTAAAGAGAAACGTAAATTTTGTGACACTTCTCATAACTCGGCTGCATTAACTTTTTTTCAAAGTTAATAAATGATAAGAAAAGGAAGCAACAAAAGTCAACAATCTGTTGCTTTTACACCTTAAGAAAAAAAAATCGTTTCTTGCCAGAACCGATTGCCTTATTCGAACCGATTTCACATGTGCCATCCTCGTGCTAAAAATATTTTAAAGTTTCAAAACTATAATTGCACTGAATAACGTGTTCACGTCTCTTACCAGAGAATCTGGCCACACCGCTGGATTATGGTGGATATTGTAGATAACGCAGTTGACCAGGGTCCCGGCAGGGGCGATCTTGCCGTCAAGCTCAGTGTCCACAGTGAGAACCCTCTGGATGAAAGGCACGGGGGCGTGGAGTCGCATGGCTTCTTTGATAACCATGGTCAAATATGGTAGTCTTGAGAGGTCTTCCCTGATGAAGATTAACATCAAGTTGGAGTAGTTGCTGCTACTATTATTATTACTACTACTACTACTACTACTACTACTACTACTACTACTACTACTACTACTACTACTACTACTACTATTATTACTACTACTACTACTACTACTACTACTACTATTACTACTACTACTACTACTACTACTACTACTACTACTACTACTACTACTACTACTACTGCTACTACTACTACTACAACTACTACTACTACAACTACTACTACTACTACTACTACTACTACTACTACTACTACTACTACTACTACTACTGCTGCTATTACTACTACTACTACTACTACTACTACTACTACTACTACTACTACTACTACTACTACTACTACTACTACTACTACTACTACTACTACTATTATTACTTCTACAGCTCACCAAGTTACATCTGAGTTATCTCTGTTGTCAAGCACAGAGTCGATCTCCTTCTGAAGTCGCCTCTGAACATCGGGATGTCCAGCTATAGAGTACAAAGCCCATGAGATGGCGCTTGATGTTGTGTCATGGCCTGTCAAAGGAAAAAAGGAGCGCACTGCTTTATAACGTGAAGGGTAGAAACGTTGCAAAATTGTTAAAACGCATAATGCTCCATGGCAACATCTTTTTGTTACAAGCATCTGCTTCAGCGTGGGAGGAAGGTTGCCACGCGCAACCGTTAATTGCTCTTATCACAAAAAATGGGCATGTAATATGATAGACAAAATGTTTATACAATTTGTTTGATGTTAATTAATAAAACGAAAACAAAATCGTTTTCTCATCCTGGCTTCAGCTGATGATATATCATTTCAAATTTCCGGTCACAAGACTGCTGATGAACTGCTGTAATGGAATAGTCATGAGCGATGTGACTTCCTCGCCCAATTTAAAATCTATAATCTATAATCAATAAACGTTATCTTCGATGCTGGTAATCCTTCTTCTCTTTGTAACAAACACCATTTTACAGCACACTTAGTCTTGCAAGTCTTGATGCTCGAAACTACTTTTTGGTGATGTCATGTTCACACGCTTGAAAAATTTCGTTCAATTTTGCTGGCAAAGTTATTTATGTTACTTTCGTGTCGCATTATTCGCGCCTCTTTCTCTTGGTGACCATTCAGAGTCTTGCTGACTCTGGATTTTCTTTTTACCCTGGAACTTCCTACATCTGTTTCCTTCAATATTTCTTAGTTGCTACTTCTCTTTTTAACTTCATTTGTGACAAATTTTTTCAAGCGCAACATGTCCAATGCGGATCGTTTACTTTGCATTTTCTAGACCTACCTTAAATTTTTATTTTCAACTTGATAAATTGAATATGATTTACGTGTGATTTTTACAATAGATAAGAGATGTTGTACTCAACCGCTATTGTATTTTGTCAAAATTTCTTTTACTTATATAGCACATGAATAGCGAGGATCAATACAGATACTTCAATTAAAAAATGTCACCAAAAAGAAAATAAACAACTGTGCGATTTATATAGTCATTCAAAGAGTTTTACAAACATGCCGATAGTCAAATAAATCTAGGAAGCTTCCTTCAGCCTCGTTATAGTTACCACGTCATAATCATAACGACACATTATCATTATAACCACCAATTACCACCGTAACAACTTCATCATCATCATCATCATCACCATCATTATTATCATTATCATAATACAATTATCATCTTCATCTTCGTCATCAAATTCCCACAACTAACATCATCATCATAAGCATCCTTTTCTTTATGACTTTCTAAAGCTTATTGGAGTCATGAAATGATATGATGAAACAAAAAAAAAAACAAAAAAAAAAAAACAACAACAGCAAAGTAAAACAAAAAAAGAAGATAAGGGAACCATCAACTTATCAATATAGACTGTGCGTAAAATTATAAATGTTTGTGCCAAACATTTGGTTCCATCACCTTCAAAAAGAAAAGTATCGACCTCGTCTCTCATCTCCCTGAAAGTGAGACCTACACCGTCCTGATCTTTAGCCCTGATGAGAATGTCCAGAAAATCGAGACAGCGACCATCTTCTGGCGCATCCAGCTTGTCTTGTGTCTGGAAAATCACGCAAGTCGAATTGTAAGATCTTAATTTTAATACAATTATCTTATACCTATCAAGGATAGGCGGGTTGAAAAGAAAACGATAACTCATGTTTTTGTTTACACGTTAGGAAAAGATACATCTAACGACCTCCTTTTTAACTTTTCATAGAATTTCACAGCAACAGTTCAGTGTATAACTAATATTTATAAATAAAAGGTCAACACACTGACAGTCGGTAAAGAATTAGTTTATTTGTTAAAATTGAATTTGTTTATGAGATATGCTCTAAAAGCTGAAAGCAATTCTTCACTAGATGTATTATTCATCAAATAGCATTTGAAAAGAGAAGTGAGGAGGGCAAAAAAGATTGTTTGTTAGTAGTTCACAATAAAAGCAATGCGCTCTATAGGAGGATGATCGTAAGTGGGGCAGCACTTTTACAATAAAAACCACAGAATTTTCAAAGACAATACAAAAAAGAAAATGTTGTTCCCCCCAACTCCCATTAAAAAAAAACAACAATAAACCAAAAATCAATGCATCGAACTGAACCAATTCTTACCAAATGTGACTGGCGTTTCTGGATGATTGTTTCCGCGACGTGATGGACGTACTTGCACTGTTTGAAGAAACTCCTTCCAGAAGGTGTCAGAGAAAATATCAAATCGTTGTGGAACCACGGTTGGCTACAAAAGAATAAAAATGAAAAGATATGAGAGTCATTAATTCATTTAGCAAATCCCACATTTAATTAGACTTTTTTGAGTGGCGCAATAAGCCTCATTAAATTTTACGAAGCACTCCTCCAAAGAAAGCGGCCATTCTAAATCAAGATTGCATTTTTAAAACGGTTTCATTTATCTTTATCGGTAGGAATGAGCGTGAAAATGAGATGTCTTCTGGATATCCTTAAGGGCTCAGGTCATGAACCAAATATTGATCTATACGGACGCCTGGTATTCTTGATTAAGGGAGGGAGGATTGACACTGTGGTGGCTGTACAAAGTTTGTATAAGTAGTTACAAAACAAAAATCAATAAGTTTTGTTTGATCCAAAGGCAAAAGAGCTACGCTAGTCTTTCATTTCACCTGTGATATTAAAAAAAATGAATGAATTTAAAAGCATACACAGAGGTGTAAAACGAAAAACAATAAAAAAAAATACACACAAAACCCCTCCTTCCAAAAAATCCACCCCCCAAAAAAACAAAAAACAAAAAAACAAAAGAAAAACAAAAAAAAAAAAATTTAAAAAAAAAAAAAAAAAAAAAAAAAAATTTAAATAAAACGAAAAAGAAATAAACAACAAAAAAAGACTAGGTAAAAAAAAAAAAGAAAAACCTAAAAAAAAAAACCAACAAACCCTCCCCCCAAAAAAGATGTCGCTGTCTTTGGTATGCGGAATTGCTTCTCTCATAAGTGTTGGCTGTTGGCCAATCATAGGTCAGATAAATAGGACGATAGAGCTAATTTGTATGTAGGCTTGACCTTCAACAAACGGCATCTAATTTCCACCGCGTATGCTCTATATTTATGTGGGTAGATGGGTAATTTTAATAACTAGCTATTTAACCCCACCCGTATGAGCCAAATACCGACTTACACGTATCATCTGGGTCTTAAATAAACATTTAAATTAAAAAAAAATAAGAAGGCCAACAATGGATGCAGCTATGTATTAATTGCGAAGTATGTTTTGTTTTTATGCAAAAAAGGCGCCATGTTTATCTAAAACAGAGTCCCCTTGCTTAGCATGCACCACGTCAAATGATCTATTAAAAACAGGCAACCATTAGGTTCACAGCATAACTCTTCTATGTTGTTCAGGAGAGAAAGTAAGAAAGGAAAAAGGACATCAAAAGAAAAATAAAACAACTGGGATACGTTCAACTAAATGAGCGATCTGAAATAGTTACAGAAGATATATGTATATATAGAGCTTAAAGTACAAGTATCATCTTTATTTAAATAAAAATTGCGTTCGTGGTGTGGTCTAATAATAAAGATTCGGCTCTCAAAGTAATGGGTCAGCGGTTCGAGTCCGAGCTCAGGCAGATGCCATGTTGAATGCTTGGTAAAGGTTTCTTGCTCACATTTCCTCACCTGACCTGTTAAATGAGAGCCCAACTTGTGAGCAAAATGGAATAAGGCTCTGTGTCTACTTTCTGCTTATCTCATAGTTCAGAAACCTACCCAATCAGAAACGGTTTGTTAGGGAACGTTTGCAACGCCGTTGAGCATAATTTTATTGCAGGAAAAACAATATAAACAAGAAATCAAAAATAAAAAAAAATTCTAACCAACCAGACAAAAATAAACGCTTATACAAATATAAAAAAAGGATTTGTATAACTCAATATGTCATTCCTAATACTGTTATGGCTTAAAGTCATTTGAAGCATTAACTGTAATGTGCATCAGGATAAAAGTGCAAAGCTAAATATGAAAAGTTTGCGTTGCCAGAGCCTTCCCAGAAGTATTGTGCTGAGAATTGGGTTTTGGGAATAGGAACTTTTGGTACATTCGAGCTTTCTGGGAATTCGAGCTTTTTGAATATATTTTACTTATTTTTTTATTCTAAAAATTTGGCTGCTTATTATAATATAGAAATTTAATTTTTATGATCTGTTTCTAAGGAGAAACAAAGATGGCCTAGGGCAGGCTTGCGAGAGATACTTACAAGAACCGCTGTACCATGATGGCCGACAGAATGTTCACCGCCTTCACGTACGGATGTTTGTTCCTAGTGGGGAAAAAATAACAGCACACACATGTATCCATCCAACATCTCCCTACTCTTGAATCGTAAATTAATGAAAAATTGATGTTTCATATGAATAATACAATGAAATTATTATTATATCTTGAACTCTATATGACATGTTAGATTCACATCAAAAACTTAGAAAAAAGATGAAATGGTGGATAAGAATAAAAACTTCAAGATTTTGAAAGCTTGAAATATTTTTCAACATTTTTGAATGAAATGCATGCTATCTATCCTCGTTTTCATTGATAAAAATTTTGTCCAGTTAATGTTCACCTCGATCTCCTCTGAACGCCAAGTATTTTTAATAATACAAAAGATTAAAATTAATTACATACGTAAAAAACATTCGACTGTTTTATTAAGACCAAATGCATTAACAAATTGTAGTGGATGTGATAAAACATGCACGACAGCTGTGAAAGATTTCTGAATTGGTTCGTGGTTTATTCCCCTTTTGTCCTTGTAACAGACCTACCCTGGTAGTTGACAGTCAGTCTCATATGACATGGAGCACCTCAGGATGACATCCAAGCTGTGCATGGTAACATTGGAAATCACTCGGAATGAGGAAGCAGTCTCCGCTGCTTTGAGAAACTTTTCCTAAGGAGACGGACAGGAAAAAATAGAGAGAAAAAAGTATTCATATCACGTCCCCTTAACGACGCTCAGTACCTGATTTTAATCAACTTTTCTTTGATCCCTTCAGGTGTAGGCTAATAAGAAAGCTCATGGAAATGAGACAAACTAGGTTTATTAAACCCATGGCCCATTTTTTTTTAGTCACAGTCTATTGAAATAAGGAATGAAAAAAACGGGACTACTGAATCAGATCTTCTATGGTTGTTCCATATTATCTTTGACAGCAGATTTCTCCCTATTCTTTGAAATAAAATATATCTATGACTGCAGCCTTTTGATGACAGTAAAATTTCATGAGCATTCATTTCAACATGGAGAGCTTTGAGGTACTACATTTTAATTCATTCGAACAGTAGAAAATCAATAGCACTAACATAGCCGACAATCTACGCAACTAAGAACTGAGGTAATTTTTACCTGTTTCTTTATCTAGAATGGGTAATCGATATCACAAAGTAAAAGAATAAGACTTCATAATTACTACTCATGTCCATCACTATAGAACACTAAAGGTTTAGCGGTAAACCAGTATTATTTCTAGTAACTCAACGAACAAAGTGGTTGAACAAGAGTGGAAGAGGCAGATTCCTCATTTTGTAAGTGTTGATATTAATTGTTAATTGCCATCCCTCGTTCATTATGTTGATAACATGTTAAAAAGTAGAGTTACTTTCAGCTTATATACGTCTCTGATTTGTTTTTCCCCCCAAACCACCTTTAGAAAGTTATTACTTTATATCTCTTGACTTCTTGAACTGCTGTGTTCGTTTTCATAAAATAGTGTTAGTCGGCCAAGTAAGGCACGGCACATTTAAGTCGGGGAAGGTTCAGAATAAATTATGAGAAATTCGGTACAGTATCCCATATATAATGACCGATTTACATGTTCAGGCTTATAGTTAGCTGACAGTACGAAAAAGGCAAAGGTTGGATATATTGAATTGATGGATAAAGTGTGTTGAGTAAACTTTGTCGTAAGGATACAGTTACTCTATGGCAAACTAAGATGGAAAACTATTTTTATTCACTGGTAGCTTAACGGCAAAATTAGACATCTTAGTCGCCTACCCTTATAGGATGGAAGTTAAAAAATAAAAGAAGAAATCTGAAGGCTATTATGAAATATAGTGCATCGTTTTTTTTCATTTGGTTTCATTTGAAATTATGTTCTATGTATACTTTTCAATGTGGTTTCGTTAAAATCAATGCACTTTTACCAGCGGTGTTTTTATAACATCTTTTCTGCCCCACTTGACTCTCTCAAAGATCACGTCGCACAGTGAAGATCCGGAATGTTGTCGTATGGCCACCAACATTTTACCAGTACGGGCTTTATAAAGTGGAGTTTACGAACATCGATGCTAAGAAACGGCTTTGGCTAAAAGTTATGCTGAAATGGTACTAATGATTCTTTTAGTAGATTATTAGCGGCTTTTAGGATAAGCAATTACAAAATAAATTAGGCTTTATTCTTATAATCTTTTCTTTTAAACTCACTTGTACCTGTGCCTAAGCAGTTTGACCTTGCGGATTACTAACGAAAAATTAAAATCTGAACGAACTCTTTGTCCATGGTCATAGCCATTTATCCAGCTCACTTAATTTGTCACTTTGTGCTGTGCCTGGGGACAGCTCTCACCACATTGACATGAACTAGCTGGCCGAACAAAACCTACCACCAGGAGGTCCGCGCATCTGTTCTTAATCTCCACGTAGCTCTTCAGGATCTCGAAATGGAAGGCTGGCGTGAGGAGGCGCCTGTTGCGGTACCACTTCTCTCCCTTGCTGGTCAAGAGGCCATCACCGATCCACGGGCGGATCAGGTCATATGTGAAAGGACCTTTGGGCTCTTTTAAGAAAAAAAGACAATGATAGTTAGTAAAAAAGATGATAAATGTATAAATATGAAAACCATTACCATCACACGTAGTTTCAACAATTACAATATTTTTCACAATGATATTGATTGTAAAACTAATTAAAGTAAAAGGGCCTTAAATGCATTCCTATGAAACTGATACTGATTGATGTCGGGTTCCATACACTCGCTTTCTTAAAATCGGCATAAAGATATTTTAATTGAAAAAAAATATGTTATTTTCATACAGCTTGAGGAATTGTTTCCCAGATGAACTGGGCAAAATTGTTAAGACTTTAGCATTGAACTTTGACTATAGCTGTCACGCGATGTCAACATTATTGCACTTTTTGTGAAAATTATATAAATCATAATGAATCATTTTGGTAATAAAAGTATCTGTTTGAGTTTTTATAAACAAATGCTACTATACACCACCGTTAAGTTGCCCTTTTTATTAACTGATCCTGCGCATAGGATGTACATCGACTAAGGCACATTTTGTTTCATGGTCGTGTTTTAGACAACATTTTTTCCTCCCCGTATTGATCAGATAATGTAAAAACAAACGGAACATACCAGAAGATTTGAGAATAACGCTGACTGTTGTTGGGTGGCTCACCAGCAGCATTGGCATGTTCATCATCCACATGATTGAAGTCTTTGGAAACTTGGTGATGTGCCGCCTCTGGTAAGCCAAGCCCGCATCGTCAGGCCCTGGGTACTGTTGATTGGGAGATTTAAGGAGAAACATGGCTTAAGACAGGATTTTTGGAGAGAAAATATTATCGTGCCCGATTCCTACCTCATTGTGTTGAAAACAATGATCATATCGGAACAATGTAAAGTCATCACACTACCTTAAAGATTCCATGTTTTTTGTCTAGATATATTAGTTCAGCTAGGGTAATTTTTTTGTTATATAAAAATAAAGTATTGGGATTTGTTGCGATTTGTCTAACATTAATATTAAACAAAAAGAAAATAGGCCACAGATAAAAGAGTCATTCAGGTGTTTTAACGACAGCTATGGCATAATTGGTTGATGGAATAGAGAGCTAAACACGCGAAGTCAAGTATGCGTAAATCATTTTGTGCCAAGACCGAAGCGAAAAGTATTTAAACATTCATTTTCAATCTATTTAAAATATATAAAATGTTTAAAGCTGGAATTGAAGAAGGCGGTGATAGAAATATCAAAACTCTTTGTAAACTGGGTGAAGTCATGAGCGAATACACAATCTGAAATGAACTTTGCCCAAAAGTAAGAACAAGAAGGCTGCTGCAAATGCCACCGAAAGTCAACAAATACCATGCATCATTCCGGAAATAACTTGGTTGACAGAATTATCACCTATGCGCATGATCATACAAACTGCGTCTCATTGATTTCTTTCGAGCACATGCGGCTCTTGTGGCATATTGCCCTTGGTCTTTGAACCCCAACAGCTGAAACCACAGCTTAAGGAAGTCGCAGACAACAAGACTTGGCGCATACGTCATTAAAAAATATTATAATTTTGCTTCTCTACCGGTCTCTGCTCCAGAAGTTAACTGCATGATATCGCCTCCTACTATAACAACAAAAATATGACAGGTTCCCTGTCCATATAGAAAAATGTACAACTTACGTGGATAAATTTTCAAGTGGGATTTAAAAAAATAACAAAACTTCTCAAGGCTTCATAAGACCAACAAAGCGAGAAACTATCAAATTTTGAGTAATATTACGCATCACCTATATTACCTAGCATTACCTATCACTTAAGGTGTGCAAAATGTAATGTAGCCTAGTTTAGGTACCGAGATTAGCACGACCGTAAATCGCAGTTACTAAAATGTTTTCTGTAACAAAGGTTCTTGACACAATGGGTATCTGAATATAATGTGCTAGACGAAAAATGAGGACCAAACATTTCTAGACCACCTAGGGACGTCAAATTTGGCAAAAATTTGTAAATTGCCTTCCAGATTGGGGTGGTAATATTTTTTTCCATCAAAGTAATGTTTTTCGAAAATAAAAAGCAAAAATATGATTATTATTTTCTTAAAAGAAAAGGGCTTTCTTGTAAGCACAGCTCGATAGAGATGGCAGAAATGAAACTGAAAGTACGCACGATACAATGTAGGCAGCGGGCAGATTTAAAACCGTCTGAAATAGATCTAAATCTAGATCTTCTGGTTAAAGTGTAAGATCTAATTGAAGAATTTAAAAAATAGCTTGTGTTTGTAATGTTCTTCCATCTTTTCAACTTTTTCTAATACATAGTTTTCTCTGCAAACCTAAAAGCTTCCATTCTTTTAAAAGATATAAAAGGACCAATAAGAATTGTTGGCTAACTTTTTTTTAAGCCAAACCTGTTCATGTACTAAATGGGCAGCCAAGACTTCCCGCAAAATAAAATGAATCTTTAAGCATTTTTTCACGAAAATTCCCTGTCTTGTAGTTTGAGGAAATTAATTTTTAAAATATTATATGGAACACAGAATTAGCTGATTTCTCGTTTTGGTAACGGAGATCGAACAGATTATAATGTTTGATTTCTCAACGATCTGCCCTGAGTTTATATCTCTCAATTCCTTTACCTTTCATGACATTTTCCTTTCTGTGTAAGATCGAAAACTACGATAAAAAGACGGTTTAGAGAGTTCAAACTTGTTCATCGTCATGTAAGCAAATTCTGTCATTCTGCGAGGTACTTAAACTTATCACCTTTCTTATTCGTGATATGAGACTACCGATAGGAGAGACTGAAATTCGACACTTTTGAAAAGCACTCTAAAACTAACACGAGTTGATAAGTATCGTTGTGACCTATTTTATTTTAGACCCTTCGATATTGGTACAAATAGACAGATGTCTCGATTTAGATCAAGACTATAATAATGCTAATGACTGACATAGGATTGTCTAATTTAGAACCCATGTATGAACCTTATTTCAACTCAAACCAAAAAACTGGCGGTCGAGTGTGATGTTAAAACAATATCTAACTGGTCTATGCTAAGTTAATGAAGCTGAGTAGGGTACAAACCTCTTACTAAAATAGTCTTAAATCTCAATCTACTGACACTTGATCAAGCATTTCTTTTCATTTTGACTTAAATAATATCTAACCAAGCATAAGATATTAATCTGTACGGGCTAGTCGAGAAATTAAAAAATGTCCTACTTTTTTATAGAGCCACGACCCTTCGAATGACTCATGACAATTTATAAGTCAATGACTGTCAGCGTAATTGCGTCAAAATCTAGCAGTCATCTTGTTTTCATGTTATAGAATTTTAGAGAGATACTTTCTGACCCTGAGTTTTTTTACACCTTCAGAGATACACTTTTTTATCTAATCACCTTGAGTGTCACCTGTTGCAGGCCTACTTTGATATGAGGCAAAAGCGAAGACCATTCATTCATACTCTCTCAATTCCATTATCATATACCGTCTCTGCTGCGATTTGACTACAGGCCGCTATTACAGTCATTGCTCAGTATCTGCTATTCTATAGATGTCTATTATTGTTTTTTTTCCTTTTAGATCTGTCTAGAAGATAACGATATCGAATATCGAGCATCCTGTAAACAGACCAGCCGGCTCGACCGCTCAAGCCATTGCGACAGGCTCAATTCTATTTTACACCACAACGTTAGCTCTTCAGTAAAAGTCGTTCAAACTGGTGGAAGGGGACGGCCCTACCCAACTTGTTTTAAAATTATTAAATATTTTGTCAACATAATGCAGCAATTTCTACTTTCTATGAATAATCAATATTGTAACTAATTCATTAAGAAAGTCGATGACGTAGCGAAGCATTTGAAAACCGAATTATTCATTTGGGTCGCTCCAGTTAGCGTGTAGAGGTTAAAGTTTATTATTTTCTACAATAGCAAATAACTCTTTTCACAACTCCTGAACATGCTAGCTTTTAGCTGAGCTATCCCAAAGGCATGCCTAGCTCAAGTCTTTTCTCTCCTGTTTGGGCCAAATCAGAACTTTTGTCATTAAAAGTTTCTTTTAAATCTGATTTCTGTATCTTCAAATAAAATACATATGATCCTGGATGCCATTTTTTTCTCCATTTGTTTAGCTTTGCCGGCATTGTGTTGCCTCATACTGCGATTTGTGACAACATGATTATGACATGTAGCAATTTATATTTACATAAAAATACCTTTATTTTTGGGCTTTGAAAAATGAAGGGAAAAATTAAAATTATGCCTAAATTGATTAAGTTCCCGCACATTATATCAATATTGTTAAGCTTTTAATAGATAACAGAATATTGCTCATAATAGCCAACTGATGCAAATGTTAAAAAAAAGCCGAGTCTACACACAATTTTCTTATCAATAGCAAAAAAATATTGTTAATATACAGCGCGACAAAGTAATAAAATGAAAAATGAACATGTGACATAATCTTAGGACTTCACGGAATATTCAGCTGAGAGGACACTATATTTTTAGAATATTACAGAAGTTAAGAGCTACTTTCGTTATCCCAACCCAATATCTATTCTTCTCCTGATAGAAAAATTGCTTGATTACTCTCTAGTCTTCTGGATAAAAAAGAGGAAGATAACCATGATAAAATGTTTAAAGCATAATGGAGTTCGCGGGAAGTTTTTATGAATCTGATAGCATCTAAAAAGCTGAGATTTTTTCACCGACATCAGCCGAATTTGAATTTTTTTTTCTCATTTGCTCACCAAAACATTCTAAGAATTGGGTCATCTTGATTTGATTGCAGACTGAATACTGGAAGGCTAACACTAAATCATCAGGAACATTTTCTTTGCGTGAATGTAAGGCATCCTTGACTTCTTATACCTATTGCCATGATTCACTAAGAGTTCGAACTGAAGCTTTATCTTTTCGAGCATTGCGCAAAGGAGATTTTTTGAAAGATTAGTAATGAAACAAGGCATGAAGTGAAGCCTGTATAGGAAATATCACGGCGGTCAAATTGGATGTATATTTTGTAAATCTAATTCTTTAATACGTGATTTTTGTCTTTTGATTTGTACATAAACAATATGTTAAAGTTTTTCACAGACTGAAAAATCTTTTCTATCGACATATCTCACCCTGCCATCGATCCACCTGGGCTTCAATGGGATGTCACACCTAAGCTATAACTAAGGTAAAATTGATAAAACTCCTAAACAGTTGAACTATTTTGTATCACGAGACGCAGAAAAACAATTCAGAGGAAAACAAAAATGCCCAATATTCATTTGGAGAAGATGCAGTCAGCCCTTTTAGGATACTTATAATGGTAAATATAATAATGATAATAATAATAATAATAATAATAATAATAATAATAATAATAATAATAATAATAATAATAATAATAATAATAATAATAATAATAATAATAATAATAATAATAATAATAATAATAATAATAATAATAATAATAATAATAATAATAATAATAATAATAATAATAATAATAATAATAATAATAATAATAATAACAATAAAAATAATAACAATAATAATGATGATAAATAGGTGTATCGAAGCACTGTTATACCCCAAAATAATAAAGTAAAAGTCAATTAGAATTGTATTCAGAAGCCACTATACCCTTACACTCTAGATATAACATTTCTATGTGCACATGATGAGAGAATATAGAATTTTGAAAACTGTTGCATTAACCTTAGGTAACACTGAACCAAAGAAATTATAAATTGGTATATAGCAAAAACAACAACAAAAACAACAACGCAAGCAAGCAACAACAAGAACAACTGCGCAAGCAACAAAAACAACGACAACAACAACAACAACAACAACAACAACAACTACGCAAGCAACAAAAACAACGACAACAACAACAACAACAACAACAACAACAGCAACCCCAACAGCAACAACCTAATAAACAAAGCAATAAGAAAGTATGCAACAATGAATGTGTTAAAAATGTAAATGTTCTTGATATAAACCTAAAAAAGACTCAAGCTATACGTTACGGTTTTCTCGCAATTTGACGTACGTCAAAGAGATGTCCGAAAATAAAGCTGGGGGCATCAGTTGGAAACTTCGAGAGCATCACACGAATCCTTATATATCCTTTCAGGAATGTAGCCAGGTGGAAAAACACGTAAGCAAGAACTACCAGAAGAACGGCGCCAGTTGCATATGTTGTCAGCGTAGCCATATTATAGAACCTTTCTTTCTTATATTTATACACAATAAACTATTTTTTGGAATGGAAATGGATTATATATATATATAAACAACTCAAAATCTTATTTATGAGATTGTTCCTTTTAGAAAAGTTATGGTAAAAATATATGTTATTGAAAAAAAAACCAATATGAATTTTTAGGAATTAAAATGAAATTGACATTTAGCCTTGCCACAAGGTGGGAGACATCAGTCCTTAGTTTTACTTAATTAAATATACTGCGGGCTTTTGTCACAGTTTATCAACTTTGAAGGGCCTACTTTTAATCAACAGTCTATTTCTTACTGTAAAATGTAGGAAGGTCCAACTATGACTAGAATACTTGTATTGATCTCACTAGTCTATTTGTAAGTAAGAATTATAAGAGCTAGAGTTTTTAGGTAGTGCTCAGCAGTGGTTAGGATAAGGCTTTAAGTGAAAGTGACCGAAAAATGTTTGAACTTGTGGGAATAGAACCATCGATTTATAATTGCTTCGGCAACCAGCGCCTTGCCACTCAAAAAGAACATAGCCCAACTAATACGCTATTACGCTCCCTAAATAGAAAGGTTCATGACGAAAGTATTTACTAAGCCTCCCCGAGTGACTTGCAATCTTGATTGAGAACATCCAAACCGCACCAATGACAACCATTGAATCCGGAAGCACCAACACTTGCCATTGGTCGCACAAACATCTAAAAAAAACGATGACAATATATATATATACCTCAAATTTATCGTAACTTCAAATTTATATCTATAGGAGGCAAACCACTGGGTTAACTATAAGTACATCTAGATCTAGATACAGTCTAACTAAAATAGATTTTGACATCGTCAAATAACATGTTTCGCCAAGATTCTATACATGTAAACTTAGATGTCAAATTTAAGCTTTCATGTCTTTTCGGCCTGTGGCTCCTAAATACATTCATCTGCTTTTCTCGGTTGGCTGCCTCACCCCGGTGCCCTGGTTATGGCTCACTGAACGAATATACAACAGACTTTAAGTGAGGAATACCAGAAAAGCACAAATAGTTTCTGAAGAGACTGGTTTCGACCTAATGCTTCATGATAACTTATTGCGCAGTATTGAAAGTGGTTCTAACTACGTCTGTGGCGCACACTATGCTAGTGGCTATAACTATAGTCATACCTAAGCAATGTTTAGTCACTCTAAATATTTGAATAATCAAGCGAAGCATCTGATTCAATTTGGGTGCAGAGAGTCCATACGGAGAAATTAATTGACCTTATGGTGTACTGCGATAACAATGGCTCGAAACTTCAACCTTATCTTCTCCATTAACTGGGACTTTGACTGATAAAGCTATCTCTACCTTTCAACTGACAGCATAACATGTTTCAAGATGAAAAAAAATGCGTTGGTCAATATTTAGACGAAAGCAAATATCATTATTATTTTTCATGGACCGCAGAATTTGACCTTTGAAAAAAAAAATAAACAAACAAAAAGAAAAAACAATCCCAAAAAGGAACAGAAAGGAAAAAAAAATCCCGCACAGTCACATACAAACCATGAGTGTTTGTAAGAAGCTACAACCTTAACTGCATTGTGGCCAAGATGTCAGGATTAATGTTTCTAGGCAGCTTCAATGACGGATAAAGACGTCAACTAACCTAGAGACAACTAGGAATCGAGTTTGAAAGAGAGAGAAACACACGAAAGACCACAGAGAGATAGATAAATACGAGGGCTCTTTCAGAAATAACCGAAAAATGCCCATTGCTCAGCAACCAGTGGAGCTTTTCTAATTCTGTAAACGACATGATATTCCTTATTTCCTTACGGATATTCCCAGAAATTATGAAGTGCATCATATTGCACAATGAATGTCTAGACGATTTTAAAGATGGCGGCCCACCTTGAAACTTGGTCAAAGGAGGAAATCAGAGCTGTCATACGTTTTTTGAACGCCAAAAGTCTGAATCCTACCGAAATTCATAAAGAACTTCAGAGTGTATATGCTGAGCATGTTATAAGCCGTACACAAGTCTATCACTGGTGTAATTTGTTTGAAGCCGGCCATTCCGACTTGACAGACAGGGAAGGGAGAGGGCATTCGATAACTGCGACGTCAGAAGACAATGTGAAGCGAGTTGATGAGATTATTCGTCAAGACAGGAGGTTGAAACTTCATGAAATCGCAAGCAGTCTTGAAATTTCGGAAACTTCTGCCCATAGAATTGTATTTGATGAACTTGGCTACAGAAAAGTCAGCGCAAGATGGGTTCCTAAGCAATTGACAGACAATCATAAAGAACAAAGATTGGACATCTGCAGGAAACTTTTGAGAAGAAGCAAGAGCTCACGCAGGGTTCACGGGCATACTGGCAACGCCGGCGGAGACTTTCTAGGGTACGATGTGACTTTTCTTGACAGCTTAGTCACCGGTGATGAGACTTGGTTGCACCATTGCACCCCAGAAACAAAGCAAGATTCGATGACATGGAAACATCCATCCTCACCTGTCGCGAAGAAATTCAAAGTCATGCGGTCAGCAAAGAAAATAATGGGAACTGTTTTCTGGGACAGTCGTGGTGTTCTTCTGTTCGAAACCTTACAACCTGGAGAAACAATCAATGCTGCAAGGTACTGCCAAACTCTTGACAAGCTTAGGGAGGCCATTCGCAGAAAGCGCCCAGGGCAGTTGACCAACGGGGTCATTTTGCAACACGACAACGCTACACCCCACACAGCACGAGTGACGCAAGGTTGGCTAGAGAAATATGGATGGGAGATTTTGCCACACCCACCACACAGTCCAGACCTCGCACCATCTGATTATCACCTCTTTGGGCCACTGAAACGTGAGCTGGCAGGAAAGCGCTTTGATGACGATAAAGAGCTTGTTGACCATGTGCGGAAATGGCTACAAAACCTTGACGGAAGTTTCTTCCGAGAGGGTATCTATTCCATGGTGCGGCTTTGGCAGAAGTGTGTTGACAGACTTGGCTGTTACGTAGAGAAATGAAGGACGAGTCAAGGTATGAACACGTGCAAGAATTTTGTTGATAGCATAAAAAACGCGGATTTTACAGGCATTTTTCGGTTAATTATGAAAGAGCCCTCGTAGATAGACAGATAGACAGAGAGAGAGAAAGATAGAGAGAGAGAGAGAGAGAGAGAGAGAGAGAGAGAGAGAGAGAGAGAGAGAGAGAAACGGAGAGACAGAGAGACAAAGAGGTTTTAATGTAAGTGCAAAAAGGTAACCGGTCATCTCCAAATCTCGATCATTTCAATAACGGGCCTTTCATTTTGAAGCACTGTTTAAGCCCTGGCGATTATCTTATAAAATCAATGACTAAAGGAGATAACTCTTATCGGTGTTGATACCTGATGATTGCAATGTAAATTGTACTATAAGGGCTATCAACACTAAAAAAAAACTCAACAATCTCCTTGTCAGCAAAAAAAAAAAAAACCCATTATTTTTTATCGTTCTTTTGCTCAGTACTAGCATTACAACATCTCTGAACAAACGTCAGTCAAGTAGCGAAATTTGAAGATGTCTATGAATCGCTCTGTGCGGGTGTCTATCGGAGGTAAACTACAGACAATAAAGCTCAGGTCTAGAGGAGGCAGACCACTGAGCTCATTATGGCAACAATTTTTCGGTTATTTTCACTTAAAGCCTTATCCTAATCACTGCTGAGCACTAGCTCTTATAATTCTTCCAGCCCTTAAGCTTAGTTCTCACTTC
>JAWDGP010003407.1:217500-250000 GCA_033675545.1 Elysia crispata
TTGTCGGGCCGCAGTATTCAAGTCTGACCTGTTCACCTGTAAATTGTTCAACCCGAATCTACCCTTGAATATTACCTACCGGAATAACCCCCTGGCCACGACGTTTGTGAGACCGAGGTATCCTGTTTGGCCTCCACCTTAATGAGAAAGACGCACCTGTGGATTATTTTCCCCGTGTCATCAAGACTAATGCTCTTGAATTACTGAATTGTCGGTTAAACTTTAGTCGATGATATGTAGATCCGCAATTCTTTTCGGAATCATGATAAGGTATGTTAGATATGCAGTCCATATCTTGATCTATATTTGCCACATATCATCATGTTGTGACATTGAATGCCACGCATCTCTATTTTTAATTACAAAAAAAAGAAGAATTTGTAACAAAGTTTTTATTCATTTAAAATACAGTGCAATGCAAAATTATAAACTGAATACAGCAACAAAATAGAAAGAATAAAAAAGTATTCTTGTACTCTTTCTTCTTTAATCATTTGTCTGAAGAAACAGCTGCACATAATAAAGGCCACACAGAGAAAATTTGTCTGTTCTCATCTGTTATTCCGACGGAATATCATATGACATTCAGATTGACAGAAAGGGAATACTTAGCAATACCACTTCCATTTTCCCAATGAACATCAGCAAAAGACCCCAACATCCGATTCTTACTGACAAGAAAAAAAATCAATTCAAAACATAAAAAGCTTATGCCACCGTTCTGTGTAGATCTAGTTGTAATAAAAGTCAACATCGACTACTTCAAATTTTTATAAATGTCCTTACTTCGGATCCTGATCTGAAATCTAAATCAAGATGTAGCTCAGTTTGGGACAAGATCTGGAATCTACATCTACATCTAGTTCTGAAACTAGAGAGAGATTGCTTGACAAAGAGCCGTTTATGGTGTCCAGAACGCTTTCGGTATGAGAATGTGTCCTTCTTGTTAAAGCCATTAACTCGATGCCCCGATGGATCCCTAGTTAAATGTTATCTGCACGTTCATGTTATTAAACCCTTTTTTATACTATTACCAAGGTGACATTTACAAATAATAGTCACAAAATCTATGTAAACCTTATTGACTCATGGCGGACTTACAAGAACTTTGGTCACATCAGAAGACTGCAGCAATATATTCATTCTCGTCCGAAGAGATAAGGGAAGAGAAAGAGAGAGAGAGAGAGAGAGAGAGAGAGAGAGAGAGAGAGAGAGAGAGAGAGAGAGAGAGAGAGAGAGAGAGAGAGAGAGAGAGAGAGAGAGAGAGAGACAGAGATTTTGGAAAATATCCCACTAGTTTCAAATATTTTAAAACAAACCAACCACATAATTAACCTATAAAATAAAAAGCTATCAAATATACGAAATTCAAAGATTTGTTTTCGTTCTTCCACAACACAAATAAATACGATTAAAAGCTCCTCATCGTGATCTTGCACAAAATATCAACAGGCCTTTTTCGAGCCAGTTCCGTCTGTCTGCAGGAGATCCTGTTTTAAGTTGAGTTTTATTAAAATTACTATGCTGTAAAAAATCCGCGACACATTATAATAGTTATATTAAAACTCGGCAAGAAAAGATTTTGTTGGAGGGAAAAGGGGAATCGCTGGAATAATTTTATAAGCTTTTTGATTTTGATTCATGCTGAACTGCCTTCTTGACACCTGTAAGTAAATTTGAAAAAGTCAGTTTTCTGGGACTACTTTTCAAAGATAATACACTGTTTTTTCATATTATTGAGCTATGTATACCCGTTTGTACAAACTTGGAATCTTTCTATGTATGACGATTTTGGAGACGTAAATGCCTTTTTTTTTGGTTGATTTAAGGTAGACAATATTAACGACACCATAGGCCCCGATTCATTTTCAAATATTTTTGATATGGAAAAAAATCTTATACAGTCCTCTATGAACTAACTTACTTTCACTACGCACTAACATTTCCGATAGCTGTACTCTTTTTTTGTGGACTAACAACATTTTTTTAAACTAGACTTTCCTTAAATTAAATAAATCTTGCAAATGCATACAACTTTTTCACTTGTTGACTAAGAAAATCACTTTTATAAAACTGATATTAATCTATTAACCGGTTTTCAGTGTCATATGGAAAAAAAAAGTTATATTTCCTTTTGCCGTAAAGCAGAAAAGACGTACAAGTTTCTGCTCTCATCAAATCACTTATATCATATACAATTTACGAGTTATCAGTTATCAGGAAATACGCAAAAAAAAAAACCTTTGGTTTAAAACAAAACAAAAAAAAAAATCCTCAGAAATCTTAAAAAAGGCAAGTCTTTTTTAACCAAAATACAACCCCTATCATTAAAAAGCCAAATTTAGAGCTCCGAATGAATGAAAAAGGAAATGATTTTTTTTCCAACCTTTCTCTGGAAAAACAATAAAACTTATTGAAAACATTTTAATGATAAGAGGTACATCGCCGAAGAATTAATTCAAAGATAGATTCGAATGACAATAGTTCTCTTGACTTTTTATTATCTTGAGACGCATTTTACAGCGTCTAAAATTATTTAAAGAATGATTATTCTCATCGTCACAAGACAAAAGTGGTGGGGAAAAAATTATAAGAATGAAAAAAATATATCCCAAAATAAAGAATGGCTTGGGTGTTCTATAATAATATATGCGGTTCCATAGAAATCTAGATCTCGACCTGATATAGATTTATCTAATCTCGTCCAACGTCGATGGCGTTGATCAAAATGTCATGTGTTTAAATAATGCTCTGGCACCTCAATTAGGCCGACATCCCCTTAGTTTACATATGAATCTTAGACGGCAATGGTGGCTTTCCTTCAAGCTAACGATGGAGCTAAGATGGAATACGATCTCAGGATGAGGTGACTCGATCAGGCCAGAGTGTTGAACCCGGGCTTCATGGCGTGTGGCGCGTCCAACGCTCTACTGACTGACACACTACACTCATCTACGTCATAGGCGTCTCTCGTTCCTTTGTTTTTTCTTTAACCGTGCTCCATCTCGATTCCTCACACGATACAGAATTTTTGAAAATATAAATTTTAATTTGGTGCAGGACAACGTAACAAACATCACAAAAGACAAAATAAAAGAAAAAAAAAACTAAGACAGAAAAGCTTTTAAAAGTTATGTATTCTTCTCGCATCGCAGCTTAACTCTTGATCAATACCTATGAGAATCATAATATAGCGATAAAAAACAAATCAATGAAATTATCATTTTAATAACGATTAAAAAATGCCTGGATCCAATTTGAATTCTTCATGGTGATGTTTCAAACTTATTTACATATTTACTCAAAAGCTTAATTTTAATACTTGCTCAACACACCAATCATGTATGTATGTGTTGTATATACATGGAAGTTTCATTCAAGTACAAGAAAAGTTTGCCTCGAACCCCATTTGTTTGATATAGATCTAGTCCGTAACCAGATGATCTCAGGCCCTTAAAAGGATCAAATAAAACCCCCAGTCGGGCAGAGCATGACTAAAAAGACCTGGTCCTAAGCCAATAGCTGTCGTTACTCCATTGCCCCCCTCCCCCCACACATACACCCTAAGCTAAGATATTGGAAAGCTGAGCAAAAACTACATTGGAAAAAATCTTCAACATCCCAATCGTAATTTAAATGAAAAAAAAAAGTGAATTAGCACAGACATGGAATATTAGTTATCAAAATGATAAGGATGATGTGTAAAACAGATATTGTGAATTCAACAATTTCACATGATTACAAAGAAAATGTGTCAAGATTCATGAACAGACACACACATTTACACACATTCTAATTCAGTTCTTGTTTCATAGGCAAAAAAATCCGAATTTTGGAGTCGTACAACTGAGCAGACTGCTATCTTAACATTTAGATGAAAAAGTTAAAAAAAAACTATGTAAGCAGGCTCTATGAATATTTATATTCTTAAAGAGGACAAATTAATGTTACTTTTTACCATTTTTCTCGTTTTGTATATCTTGAATCTCTAGAGAAATAAGGATCATTTCATAGATTTTTAAGCCGTTGGCTTTGGACGTGAATTGAAATCTACCAATTGAAACTTTATATTTGAGGTTCAAAATAGCGACGTCAGACTTAATCAGACCAAGTGTGATTGTTTTTTTTGTTGATTGATATAGCGCGTCCACAACGCGACAAGATAAGGCTCAAATTCACCACCAGTGTGGTGCTAAGACCTGCGAAGAAAGTGCCTGTGTTTCCTCAAAGCTATCAAAATAAATTGGTATCAATAGGTACGAGTTTCGGACAAAGCAAATATAAATGAAATTCTTGTTACCAACGGGTAATAATTAGCTTACTCTAGAGTAATATAGTTGCCGCTAGCTCAGGTAAATTATGCAAGGTGAGACCCCAAGCTCAACCCCACAAAAAAGTGCTTGTGTCGTGCGACATGCGTCCTTCAAAAAGTCGTAATCTCTAATCTTTTTTTTTCATATCAAAGTTAAGCCCCCGTCGAGAATGGCTGAACTAAAAGATGAGGCCCTAAACTCACTCACCTACACTGTGGGAGTAGGACACACGAAAGCGGTTTTTGGATTTCATAGCGACACAAACTCCACACCTGAGCACTAACAAAATTGAATTGGTGCAAATTACAATGGACTTCACCGATCATTGGCCGTTTTAATGACAACAATTATACATTAATTAAAAAAAAAAAACAGTTTGAGGCCTTAGCTCAAACAGTTTTCAAAATTGTGAAAATATTGAACATGGATTACAAAAATTATCTATTTTCATCAGAATACTGCTTTAAGGAAAATTGCATCAGTAAAATACAACTGAATTTAACGAAATTTGAAAGAGACCCAGAAATTCTTTTAGATACTTGTAGGGTTGGTTTACGTCTGGAAAACTTTTAACCTATTGAAATTTTTTTCTGCTTCGTCTTTGTTCATATGACATTCAAGAATAATGAAACAATTGTGACAAGTTACAAAGTAAAAATTATTCAACAACAGTTGTAAAAAATACATTGAACATCAAGCAGTACACTGAGAAATAAAATTCAAATATTTAATTGTTGGATATGTCCCATACACACCACGTTCAACGCGGGTTTCTTTTGCTCCCAGCCAGGCAAGGCGGAAATTAAAAGATAAGGTTCCATTTATCAACAGTGAGGGGCTCGAGCCAGCGAAGAAGCGGGCCTGTTTCCTCAGGACTATCAGAGTAAATTGGTATCAGTTTGTTCTAGTTTTAAACAAAGCAAATATAAATATTCTGGTTACGACTGGGTGAGTAGCTTCCCGTAGCGCACTGCAGTCGCCTCTAGCTATGGTACATTGTGTAAAGTGAGACCCCAACCTCACCGCACAAAAACCTGCGGGTATGTGTTTGTTGTAAGGTATACGCCTTCTACAAGGTCGTAATCTCAAACACAAGTTTAACACGTTTGAATCTATTGAATGCAGAACATAGATTACAAAAATGATCTTTTTTCATCAGAATACTGCTCTGAGGAAAAAAATCAATAAAAGACAGTAGCTGAATTTAACTAAACATTGATATAAAGTGCTTTTTTGAAACCCATTTGAAATTTTTACTGCTTCGCTTTTGTGTTTACATGACATTCAAGCGTAATTAAACAATTGTCACAAATTATAAAGCAAATACTATTCAAAACCAGTTGTAAAAAATGGCATGGGATATGAAGCAATACATTTAGAAATAAAATTCAATTCGTTTATAAACTGTTGTTTGATATATCCCATACACACCTCAGCTAACACGCTTCTGTTGCCTACCTAGAAAAGCCCCAATCAAGCAGGGCGGAAATGAAAAGATGAGGCGCTAAACCCATCAAACGATGCTGTGGGGCTCGAACCCGCGAGGTAACCTAGAAATGCCTCTGAAAACACTAAGGTTCTAAAATGAGGTGATTAACAATGGAAAAACACCATGACATTTATATGATGGTTATTTTACAATATTACACGTTTCTGAAAAATTCCAGGTTGACGAGAATGTGACACTTATTCTTTTATGCGACTCCGGAGAAAAAACATTCATTGATGCTAACAAATTATGGCTTTGATAATAATGAAATCAAATAGTAGCGACAAAAGCTTAGAACCAAATTAAATAAAAAAACCCATCTTAAATCACATTTGGCTGTGGTCAAGAAAATTAAAACGATCTACTGGCTGAATGGAATTTAGGCCCGAGTCCCCGTCGGGCAGTGCATAATGAAACAAACTAGCCTCCCGCCTAATTGGGAAAATTCCGGCCCTTGCCGAGCAGTACAAACTGAAGAGATTAGCCTCCCCCTAGATAACAAAGATAAACCCTCATCGGGCAGTGAAGCGCTGAATTTATTAGCCTCCGTCGGCCATTGCAGAGCTGAACATGAGAAATCTAAATATTAACACTTGTACATTATTTCCCTTCTACAAACCGTCATCCACATATCAGCGGATACCGGATATTCAATCGACACGGTCGTTGGGCAAAGATTTAAACCGAGTATAAATGGGTCAATGCAAGTGTAAAAGAGTAACTCATAGAATCTATGACACAAGTTGTTACATCGAAAAACACACACAAGGAAAGAAGGTGCGAAACGTTCTTTGCGTCCTCAACTCAACCTATTGATAATATACAGAATATTTCCTTATTAGGTCAATTTGACTTGTCAATAAATATAGCCTTTTTCATGAGTCGCATCTTATATTTGGGTTTTCAATTGATTTTCCAGAACTAATTTAGACAATATAACTTTTGGTGAATGATGATCAATTAAATTAAAATTCAGTTGAAAATCTGTGCAATTTCGGAATGTTCTAAGTATTCTAATACAATCAAGTAAAAACAAAGTATGGACCCAGCGCGAATTATGCGAATTTTCCAATCAACTTTTACTCTGCAACTGGAGCAATAAGTTGACGAAAAAAATACATAGTACCAGACGGTCGATATAAGTGTGGACACTATCAATAATGCAGAAATTATTCAACGATTACTTCATAATTCTCTATCAGTCTCTTAGTGTGATAGAAATAAAGCGTCTGTAACGGAAATTATTATAGACTCATATCTCTCCGATATAACAGGGAACATGCATTAAATATGAAAAATCCCCCCACCCTCCTAGAATGGAGCTGATCAGGTTGGATCAAACACTCCAGATGACTTAGGAATCAAACAATGACCTTCCAAAATTATGTAAATCGAACGTTCTACCGACTGAGCTTTTAACGTCTTAAACTCTGCAAATGTAACATAAAGTTAATTTATGTGCGACTTTATTCAAATAGAGAGGAAAACCATATGAAAGAGAGAAACGTTTGAACATATTTGTTCCAAACAACGTTTAGAAACGAGAAAATTATATTTGAAAAAAAAAAATTCCATTTTTCCTTCGATATTCCACAATCCCACAGTCTGCACCCGCTGTGGAAGTACCGAGAGCTCACACCTCAACTCTTGCTGACATCCACAGAAGCCCGCAAAGTCAGTTCAGTTTATGAATACCAGATCAGACCTGACGGAGGCAACAACGATTGACATGACTGTCTGGACGAGCGCCGCAAAATTGAAATCCCAAAGAGTGAGGCAGCTCGCAACTCGGACAGAAAACTGGACAATCAAATTTTTCTCGCCTCTATTTTATAGCCTTGATTTTCCTACTGTTACCCGAAAGTGCAAAAAAACCGCAAAGGAAAAATACTCTGTAAAGTCCATGTAAACAAGATATCGTTCAGAAAAAAGGACGAGTAAACTTTTAAATCATTCTACTTGCGGACAGCCCAGCAACATTACGTTGAAACAAATTTGAAATAACAACAATGTGGGAACTGACGATCCTGGACCGACTAGCTCCATCCAAACCTCTTAGGACTCACAGAATGAAAAGCCAGTGAAATTAGCTTCAAAGAAAAAATTAAAATAGTGACTTTATGCCTTCTCCCCCTTCCTAGTCTTTTTCTTTCTCCCCCCTTCCTATCCCTCTTTTTGCCGCTCATTTTTGCAACCAGCCTTGAACTAATACACCATTTAAAAAAATGGAAACATGTATTTTCCCTAACTCTAAATTATAACAATTATAACGGGCGCATCTTTCCAGGTTCACCATTGTATCAACAAAGGTTGACGTGCAGGTTAGTAGCGTGCAGGTTAGTAACGTGCAGGTTAG
This sequence comes from Elysia crispata, assembly GCA_033675545.1. Lineage (NCBI taxonomy): Eukaryota > Metazoa > Mollusca > Gastropoda > Plakobranchidae > Elysia > Elysia crispata. The sequence goes on from JAWDGP010003407.1 coordinate 225,659, forward strand.
TAGCGTGCAGGTTAGTAGCGTGCAGGTTAGTAGCGTGCAGGTTAGTAGCGTGCAGGTTAGTAACGTGCAGGTTAGTAGCGTGCAGGTTAGTAACGTGCAGGTTAGTAGCGTGCAGGTTAGTAGCGTGCAGGTTAGTAGCGTGCAGGTTAGTAGCGTGCAGGTTAGTAGCGTGCAGGTTAGTAACGTGCTGTTAGCAGGCGCAAAAAAAAAAAAAAAAAAAAAAAAAATCGAGCATGCAGTGCCAATACAATGGTGAAACTAACAGATGCAAGGATCGATATTTTATTCTCTCGACCTTAAAAGGCAGGAATGTGTTGGTAAAAAAGCTAGATCTATAAAGTGGATAATTGTTCTAAATATTGGTCGTAAAGGAATAAAAATTTAGCCTTTGACTTAAAAGTTCTAGGTGAAGGCACTCCCCACCCCTTTCTTTTCAATTAAAAAAAAAAGCAACATCAAAAAACCCCAACTCATTAAGAATTGATTGGTAAATAGTATCCTACACAGCATCGATATCCAACTCCAATTGCATGGAGCAAACGAGCCCACAGTGGAAGGATCCGAGAACAGCAAGTGACACAGGCTGAGGACCTCTAAACTGGCAAGAAATGATGTCCTCAAGGGACACGAGTGACCCACTGAAATTTGAATGATTCAACTCGAAATATCCCAAGACCAAAAAAAAAAAGTTTCGAAACTCTTCATATATACGCCGTGTACAAAATGAAAACTAGAAACGACTCTTTGCATTCTGAAAATAGAGACAAACTGCGGTGGCAGAATCCTGAAAGAGTCGCATAGAGATAAACAGGGGAAAAGGGACGGACGGGCACACGGATGTATTGACATACAGACGGACATACACAGACAAGAAAAGATAAAGACAGAGAGTAACGGAGAAAATAAATTCTAGTGAACGTAGACAGTTTTCCTGCACACTATGCAGCAGTTTAGGAGAGGGTTAGACAATAAACTTTGCGTAATAAGTGACGGATTCGATATCAGTAGCGGAAGATCTAAGAGCAGTGAGTAGATTAATAACAGGCAGTACTGAGCGACGCCGTCCGAGACAGCTCGTTTCGGGTACAAGACGATAACTCGGTTATCCTTCGATGTAACAGCACGATTACAGGCCTTAAGTCACCTCTAGAACAAGTTAATCTCAGGCCTTATCTGCATATCAAACAAGATCCGATGGAACATGGAGGAATTGAAATGGCGAAGTCCCGAACTCACCCAACGATAGAGAAAAATATTACCGAGTATCATATCAGACATACTAACCCCAACTCACAGCTGCTTTTCTTTGATTTAAACGGTTCGTCATTTCCTGAATCGCTTTAAAAATGAGGAGAAACCTCGATGACAGCTTTCTTGATACCATTAAGCATTCTTTTTAGCCCAGAACTATTTAAGATTCAATCAGATAAACGAACAGCAATTCGGATAGAAGTGCAAATATTAAGTTCCAATAATCATAAAGATAGAAAATTTTGTGTATTTGTATAGATAATTAATGTCTGAGGGGACGAATCATTATGTTCAATTTTGAAGACTGCTATCACACAAATTTTGGGCTAGCGTAGAAAAACCTTTTTGGTATTTAGATGCATGAAAAGAATGGAAGGAAAACGCAGTTTTTAGAAGTAGAAATTCGGTTGTCACAGATTGTAAGTTGAAATTCGTCAGAGCATATTTTCAGCAAACGTTTGTGCAATTCCTCAAGAAAATGATTTAAATTTAGTCTTCGATGGGCGCATAGTTGCAAGACGTAATGGGGATTATCACACGAATGGTTTACAAAGTGCAATAGAACATCCTCTTTGCGTTAGATTTTTTTCTATGTTTGAACATTTAGTCTCCTCAGGTGTTGGGACGCTCCCAACATAAGTTTTACTCTTGCACCGTGGACACAGATTTATTTCTCTTCATATACTGCGGCCAAGGAAGTCTCGCGCAAAACAATTATTCCTCTTGGCCAGTACTGAACTCAATGTGACAGACATTTTGTTCCCTATAGAAGAAATGTGCAAGTTTCGGTATGTCTCCATCAAAAGAGATGCTAGAATGCAACCTTTATTTCTGCTAAGAGCCTCTTACCCACCGTAAGTGTGATAACATTCATTCATTTGACGAAAAATTGTCTTGAACTCGTGTTCTTTCTCACAGAGTCGAGTAGGATGTAAAAAACTGTTCCGATTTAGCATCTAAATGTGCCTGGAAGCAGGTTAAAAGAAGAAATTAAAATAATGAAAAATAAAAGATTTTTTGTCACCTCGCCAGGCTGAATACTGTTACCGTTTCCCTAACTAAACCTCGTAACTTAAAAGTTCCTGCAGGTTCTTTGTTAACGTAAATGAAAAAAAAAGCTACGCTGAACCACATATAGGTTTGTGGGAGTTTTATGTTGAACAACATTTTTGTTTATCCCCTTCTCCACCTCTCTCGCCCTCTCCTAAGCAGACTTTTCCATAGATGGCAAAAACTGAGCCCCCATCAAACAGTGAATTACTCGATTAGCCTATTATAAAACAGATTGGCTGCTCTCTGAGATTACAAACACGAGTCCCCGTCAGGCAATACAGAGCTCAACGATTCAGCTATGGAAGAGGAAATCGAGACCATACCGGTCTTTTCAGATAGAATCAGGTTTGTCTCATTTGTTTTTTTTGTTTATGTAGCCTGTCACTAACAGTGATCTAAGGCCTTCTTTCATATCAAACTTAAGCCGAGCGTATGTAGCTCGGACTTTAGCTCCCGTCGAGCAGTGAAGAGCTGAGCAGATTAGCCTCTGTCAAGCGCGACAAAACTGTTCGCCATCAGGAATTACAAACTGTTAAGAAACTACCTTGCCCTTGTTTTGAAAACAAGAGCCTTTTCAGGCCAGTTAAAAGCTGAACAGATTAGCCTCCCTTTGGGATGGCAAACTGAGCCCCCGATGGACAGAACAGATAAGCCTCCGTCGGGCAAATTAGAAACTGAATAATCTGATCTGCTTAACATTTATTATTTTACAAATTGCACCAAAATAAATAAACTAAGAAGAATCCATGTCTAAATTCGGCATGTCCACTCGGAAAGATCCATCCTAGACATCATTCCATTTTGAAGGTCGAAGGTGAGTGTTGCAAAGGATATATCGGTGAAAACTTGACATCTGCCGGGCATCACCTAAGAGAAAAAAATGTTTCAAACATTGATTTGTTCATTAATCGACATGTGGCTTTATAATAGCTTCTTTGTCAGGCGACTATTTTTTTCTTCTTCTTCGAGCTTTGCATCAACGTCAAGGGTAATTTTTCCTTAAAGCAATGCAAAATATTTGGAGACTGTCGGGTTCGACCCCACTCGGTCAGTCAATATAAGATTCAGCAATATTGCATTGACCAAGTTACTGAATGTTCCTAACAGTATTCACTGCCAAGCCTTCTGTCGATGGATACATCGATTTGCAGGATGCAAAAAATTGTATTTGGGTCCAGGAGGTCTTAGAAATTGTTCTGTAATAAAACTAGAAATCATCTGATATTCCACATTTTCTAATGTAATAACACGTTCAAGTGTTGAAAAAAAACCAAAAAGTTTAATTGGAATACATTTATATTCAAAGCAAAATAGTTGTGCACTTGAAGTACTATCATGCCTAATATAAAAAAAAAATAGAGCAAGAATACCATTTCTGTACAGTTTTCATATGTCAGACTACACGTGATTGTTTTACCCGTGTGATGACAGAACCATCACTACCTAGAAAAAAAAAAAGATGTAAGGTTTTATTTTTTGGACACGATAGAGCAAATTGGTGGGTTTTTGGTTATGATGTCTCTGATTTAGCTGCTGCTGAAATACTGCACTGATTTAGATTTCAAACTTACTGCCGACTCGGCATGCCCGAGATTAACTCCTGATGAGAAAAACAAAAACCTTAAATCTAAAGGGGAGGGGGGGGGGGGATTTGGTAACAACTAAAACGGACCAACTGTTTTTTTTTCTTTATAAAGTTGAATTATTTGAAACCCTCGGGAAACGAACTTCTGATTTTGAAAAAAATTAAATTATTATATTTAGCTTGTAAAAGTTTTTGACCTAAGTCTTATCTGCCATGGTTAAACAATCGGCTTTTTTGCCCTTACTTGATATAAGATTTTAATAGTTACAAAACCAGATCAACAGAAATGGTTAAAACAAAACATTATTACCGCGAAATTTCCTTTAAACGAAACCTATGAATGGTTTTCTTGCTACATTTTTTTTTCTTTTTCATTTTATAATAACTCGTCTTACTTTATAATTCATAATATGGTTGAGACTCTCCGCTCTCGGGCGTCTTTGTGAAATGTTCCGGAAGCCAAATCAAATGCTGTGATCCTGCATGAGCTTTTCTGGTCATGTATCAGTACTCATTGCTAGTCCGAGATTGTTCAGCCCTCTTCTCCTGAAGTCAAGGTTAAGGTCAAGCTGGAACGATGGAGAGGGGATCAAGATAGAAAAAAAAAAAAAAAAAAAAATCACCGAAATAATTATTGTCTCTGAGTGTGTATAGCATAGTTAATACAATTTATGCTTTAACAGAATAGGATACATCCAAGGCAAGCATTGAAGTTTTTTTCAACTATTTCGGGGCATTTTATAAGGGTATTTACATGTCAGAGAACGGCCTAGAAAAATATAAGTTATACTGAGGTTTATAAGAATAATCAAAATCGCTTAGTTGAAAGAAATGTTCAACACTGCCACAAACTTAATCATCGTAAGAAACCTTTTTACGACAAACATTTCCATCCGTTAGTCCTGGGGCAATGTCCTGTACAATTTGAACTTTAGACACCTGCCGCATCTTCCAAGGTTCACGCAGGGAGGTGAGGACTTTTGCAAACTTTGGTACTGAAAAAAATCCATGATCTGATAAAGAAAAGCCCGTTCAAAACAAGGTCATCTCAGGCTTTTTACTATAATTATCTGAATGATCAATTTGGGGACGGCAGACTAATTTAGTTTGTTTTGTTTGGTTGATTATACAGCTCGCCCTCCTGTCCTATTTCTGTTTACATGAAACATAAGCCACCGTCGGGCAGGGTGGACATGAAAAGATGAGGCATCCACGAAGAGTTAGCTATGTTCCTGAACACTCTTAGGGTAAACTTGTACTAGTTCTGAATAAAGCAAATATAACACACTCACAAAAGCGTGCTTGTTTGTTTCTTTTATGATATTCCCCTTCCAACATGCCGTGAATCATTAGAGAATATCTCAAACAAAAGTTTAAAATGTTTTCATCTTTCGAATTGAGTACATGGATTACGAAAATTTTCCCCCAAATTGTGCTTTGAGGAAAATCATATCATTAAGTTTTTTTCGTCTTTTGTTCATTACTTCCAAGTACAATTAAACAATCATGACAAATTACAGAGCAAAAAACTATTCAAACGTAGTTTTAAAAACGAAATGGAACATTAAGTAATGCATCTAGAAGAGAAAGTTCAATCATTTGTTTATTGTTTTGTACATCCCATACATACCCCGATGAACACAAGCTCCTTTTGCATCTCAAGAAAATCCTCAGCTAGGGCAGGGCAGAAATAAGAAGAGGTTCCATTTATAGACGGCGTGGGACTCGAACCCAAGACGTAACATCCACTGAATGTCTCTGACGACAATAACATACGATCTCAAAATTAGTTTATTATTATTACAGCAATACCATGAAATTGATATGGCGGTCGTTTTACAATTAACACAGGTTAAAAATTTTAGTTACAAAAAATTGTGACACCGGTATTTTTTTTTATACGATTACGGTTCAAAAATATTCATTGAGCTTAACTGTTTATGGCTTTTAAAACTATGGAATCAAACGAAGGAGACAAAAGCTTGGAATCAAATCGAGAGATAAAAGCCGGTTCGAATCTGTTTGCCGTCAAGGAGATTACCCGCTCCCCCCCCCACCCCCCCCACCAACCCCACCCGCCACATCGCCCAAAATGCGCTAGAACCTATCGCTCCCTAAAGCAACTTATTTTGGTGTATAAAAAGAACAAAACTTATTGTAAAAGAATTGGGCTTAGAATTAGAATCTCAATATAAATGAGAAAATGATTTATTTTGAGGTGGGGTCTGGTGTGGTGGTTTATATTTCTCTTTTTTTGCAACAATATCAATCTTGGTTCAATATCTACCTTCTTAAACTATAGTCCAAATAATATAGGCGGATTTTAAATCGTCATGGTCCTGGAAAAAATATTTTCAGCAATTATAAAAAATTGTGAATGCATTGTTTAGAGTAAGTTATAGAACCTATGATGAAAGTGGAGATATCGAAACACAAGAACACACACACACGCACAAATGGAGGTCGAGATGTTCTTTGCGTTGCAAACTCAATGGCAAAATATTTCGGTGAAGCTGAAGTGTCTTTGATTTGTGTTGCATAAAATTTCATATTTATAATCCTGGAATTTACAGTTTGAGACCGCATCGACCTTGACAGATGGAAACAGCTTTGTCTTTCATTTGATTGTCTGATTTAACTCCTTCCACAACAGTGATCTTCGGGTTTCTTTCATATCAACATAAGTCCGGGTCGAAGGGACGGAACTGAAGTGATGAGGCTTAGAACTCGTCTACAGACGATATGGCGTTCGGTCCTTAGCCCCCATCGAGCAGTACAGAGCTGAAGAGATTGGCCTCTTCCTAGGTGGAGAAACAGATCCAGTCGCGCAATACAGAGCTGAAGAGATTAGCCTCTTCCTAGGAGGAGAAACAGATCCAGTCGCGCAATACAGAGCTGAAGAGATTGGCCTCTTCCTAGGAGGAGATACAGGTCCAGTCGGACAATACAGAGCTGAAGAGATTAGCCTCTTCCTAGGTGGAGAAACAGATCCAGTCGCGCAATACAGAGCTGAAGAGATTGGCCTCTTCCTAGGAGGAGATACAGGTCCAGTCGGGCAATACAGAGCTGAAGAGATTAGCCTCTTCCTAGGTGGAGAAACAGATCCAGTCGCGCAATACAGAGCTGAAGAGATTGGCCTCTTCCTAGGAGGAGATACAGGTCCAGTCGGACAATACAGAGCTGAAGAGATTGGCCTCTTCCTAGAAAGAGAAACAAGTCCAGTCGGACAATACAAAGCTCAAGAGATTGGCCTCTTCCTAGAAAGAGAAACAAGTCTCAGTCGGACAATACAAAGCTCAAGAGATTGGCCTCTTCCTAGAAAGAGAAACAAGTCTCAGTCGGACAATACAGAGCTGAAGAGATTAGCCTCTTCCTAGGTGGAGAAACAGGTCCAGTCGGACAATACAGAGCTGAAGAGATTAGCCTCTTCCTAGGTGGAGAAACAGATCCAGTCGGACAATACAGAGCTGAAGAGATTAGCCTCTTCCTAGGTGGAGAAACAGGTCCAGTCGGGCAATACAGAGCTGAAGAGATTAGCCTCTTCCTAGGTGGAGAAACGGATCCAGTCGGGCAATACAGAGCTGAAGAGATTAGCCTCTTCCTAGGTGGAGAAACGGATCCAGTCGGGCAATACAGAGCAGAAGAGATTAGCCTCTTCCTAGGTGGAGAAACAAGTCCAGTCGGACAATACAGAGCAGAAGAGATTAGCCTCTTCCTAGGTGGAGAAACAAGTCCAGTCGGACAATACAGAGCTGAAGAGATTAGCCTCTTCCTAGGTGGAGAAACAAGTCCAGTCGGACAATACAGAGCTGGAGAGATTGGCCTTCCGTAGATTACAAAAACGAGCCCTCGTCGCGCACTGAAGCATTGGATTGATAAGCCTCCGTCGGCCTTTATAGAGCTGCTGTGATGGTTTAGATTTCTCTTTTTAACAATATTAACACTTGAACGATATTTCCCTTCTATAAATTATCGACCTCGCAACTATATAAGCGTATATTCAATCGACACGGTGATTGATACAGACTTTAAGCTATGGTAAAAGGATAAAAACAAACGTAAAAGATTTGTAGAGCCTATGATACTAGTTGGAATATCGAAAAACACACACATACTCATTCGCAAGATAGATGTCAAAATGTTTACGTCTCAAAATCGATAGTGAAAGTTTTCAACCGATGCTCAATTTATCAATTTCAAGTTTTGCTCGGGATATTTGATAATTGTCTTAATTCAACCAGCCATTAAATATCGCCTTTTTCAACAGTCAGATCCTATATTTGGATCTTCGAATAAATCATTCGATACAATCTAGATATTTTAGATTGAATCAAGATGTAATGGCATTCAGAGAATAATCACACATATTTAATTCACGTTGCATTTTGTAAATGTTTTAAGTATTCTTGTATAATTAATATTTAAGTGAAAACGAAGCCAAAGATTGGTTTCAAGCAAATTCTGTGAATTTTTTAAAATCAAATTTTAATATGCAACTGGTGCGATCAGAAAAAAAGAGGAATTCTTCAAGGTAAAAAGTTGACGAAAAGATCTATCGATTGTGCGAAAACTAAAACTAATTTGTCAGTCTCATGATGTGATTGTTCCATAAAGCGTCAACACAAATTATGATAGACTTGTAATATGATCTAAACGCTAAAATAGAGAATACAAACACGGGGAATCTCTCTCCCCCCCTTTTCCCACTGACTACCTGCAAAACAAAACGGAGAGTTAAAATTTCTGTGCATTGTGTAAATTTATCACAAACAACCGTCTCTCCAATTTCTGATAAGTCAAGACGAAGAAAGGTGAAAGAAATTTCTTCGAAAAGTTTCAAAATGTCAAATATTTATTTCATCGAAGTACCTTCATTATACTTGAGTTCCGACCCAGAATACCTTTAAACTAGTCACACGATAAATGGGTTCTTTAGACCAGTGTTACGTTTCTTGATTATCCCGAAAAATCTTACACGGAGACGGCTGCCTTCCGTCAAACTGCTGCACAGTTGAACAAATAAGCCTCCCTTCTGGGTAGCAAAATTGAACCCCGGCCTGCATTGAACAGTTCTACAGATTAGCCTCCTTCAGGCGTGACAAAATTGACCATCGTCGGGCAACACAAATGCTAAACAATTCTTTTTCTCGGATTGCAAACGTGAACCTTTAAAGCTGTACAGATTAGCCTCGGTTGGGCATTTCCTAACTGAACAGATTAGTCTCCCTTTGGGGTGGCCTGAGCTTCCGTCGGGCAGTATAAAGCATAACAGATAAACCTGCGTTGAATAGACTGACATTCACAAATTCCATTAAGATAGATTACGTGAATCGAATGTTCTACCGACTGAGCTATTTGGCGCCTTAAACTTGCTAAATATCTCGTTAAGTTAGTTTTATGTGCGATTTTCATGTTCTCAAGTAACAGAGAAAAAATAGGAGAGGGAAATGGTTGAACATAATTTGTACCAATCATTGTTTGGTAAAAATCTGAAAAATAAATACAAACAAAACAAATTACATTTTCGCTTCCATATTCCAAAGTCCCACAAACTGCGCCCGCTGTGAAAGTCCCACGAGATCCCACCTCAACCCTAACTGACATTCACAGAACCCCGCAAAGTTATGACGGTTTGTGAGTACCAGACTAGACTGACAAAACCAGCAATGATTGACATGACTGCGGGAAAGAGCCCTGCAAAAACTTCAGTTTCAAAGAGCCAGGCAGCTCACAACTCAGACATAAATCTGGACTAACAAAATTGTTCGGCCTTCACTTATTGACCATGATTTTCTTGCTGCTCACGTAAGTTAAAACTGAGAAAAAAAAAAGAAAGGAAAGAAACTCTGGAAAAACTACCGTAGATGAGATACCTTTCAGAAAAAAAGAGATGTAAACTGACAAATCTTTCTACTTGCCAACAGAGGAGCAACGTCTCATTTAAAATGAAACCTTGAAATTAGAACAATTATGTGACAACAGACGGAACTGGGCCGACTAGCTCCACCCAAACTACTTAGGACTTGCAGGTGAAAATCTAGTGAAACTGACTTTTTGAAAAAAACAATGACTTAATCCCTTCACCTCCTTCCAAGTCCTCCTCTGTGTCTGTCTGTCTGTGTCTGTGTCTGTCCTCCCAACCCCTTCCCTCACCTCTTTTCCCGCTCATTCGCGCACGCAGCCCTCAAAAAATACACCATTAAAAAAATGGAAACATGTATTTTCTTTTAACTCATAAATAAAGTTACAAAATTCTAACGGGCGCATCTTTCCAGATTCACTATTGTATCAGCACAAGTTGACGTGCAGGTTAGTAGCGTGCAGGTTATGCTGTTAGCATGCGCTAAAAAAAAATAAATAAAAAGAGCATGCAATGCCAGTACAATGGTGAAACCATAACATTTGCGAGGATCGATATTTTATTCTATCGGCCTTAAAAGGCATGACTGTGTCGTAAAAATAGCTACGAGGGCTCTTTCATAATTAACCGAAAAATGCTTGTAAAATCCGCGTTTTTTATGCTATCAACAAAATTCTTGCACGTGTTCATACCTTGACTCGTCCTTCATTTCTCTACGTAACAGCCAAGTCTGTCAACACACTTCTGCCAACGCCGCACCATGGAATAGATACCCTCTCGGAAGAAACTTCCGTCAAGGTTTTGTAGCCATTTCCGCACATGGTCAACAAGCTCTTCATCGTCATCAAAGCGCTTTCCTGCCAGCTCACGTTTCAGTGGCCCAAAGAGGTGATAATCAGATGGTGCGAGGTCTGGACTGTGTGGTGGGTGTGGCAAAATCTCCCATCCATATTTCTCTAGCCAACCTTGCGTCACTCGTGCTGTGTGGGGTGTAGCGTTGTCGTGTTGCGAAATGACCCCGTTGGTCAACTGCCCTGGGCGCTTTCTGCGAATGGCCTCCTAAGCTTGTCAAGAGTTTGGCAGTACCTTGCAGCATTGATTGTTTCTCCAGGTTGTAAGGTTTCGAACAGAAGAACACCACGACTGTCCCAGAAAACAGTTCCCATTATTTTCTTTGCTGACCGCATGACTTTGAATTTCTTCGCGACAGGTGAGGATGGATGTTTCCATGTCATCGAATCTTGCTTTGTTTCTGGGGTGCAATGGTGCAACCAAGTCTCATCACCGGTGACTAAGCTGTCAAGAAAAGTCACATCGTACCCTAGAAAGTCTCCGCCGGCGTTGGCAGTATGCCCGTGAACCCTGCGTGAGCTCTTGCTTCTTCTCAAAAGTTCCCTGCAGATGTCCAATCTTTGTTCTTTATGATTGTCTGTCAATTGCTTAGGAACCCATCTTGCGCTAACTTTTCTGTAGCCAAGTTCATCAAATACAATTCTATGGGCAGAAGTTTCCGAAATTTCAAGACTGCTTGCGATTTCATGAAGTTTCAACCTCCTGTCTTGACGAATAAGCTCATCAACTCGCTTCACATTGTCTTCTGACGTCGCAGTTATCGAACGCCCTCTCCCTTCCCTGTCTGTCAAGTCGGAATGGCCGGCTTCAAACAAATTACACCAGTGATAGACTTGTGTACGGCTTATAACATGCTCACCATATACACTCTGAAGTTCTTTATGAATTTCGGTAGGATTCAGACTTTTGGCGTTCAAAAAACGTATGACAGCTCTGATTTCCTCCTTTGACCAAGTTTCAAGGTGGGCCGCCATCTTTAAAATCGTCTAGACATTCATTGTGCAAAATGATGCAATTCATAATTTCTGGGAATATCCGTAAGGAAATAAGGAATATCATGTTTACAGAATTAAAAAAGCTCCACTGGTTGCTGAGCAATGGGCATTTTTCGGTTATTTCTGAAAGAGCCCTCGTATGTCTATAAATTGATAATTGTTTCAAATATTGGGCTTAAGGTATTAAAATTTAGCCTTTGACTATAGGAGAGCTTAACACCCCCATCGACCCTTCGAAAAAAAAAACGTCACAAAAAAAAATAATAAAATAAAAAAGAAAAATACCCAAACATTCACCATACACACTGTATCCAACAAAGCCTCCGTTCCAAACACAGTTTTAGGAAGAAAACGAAGATCCAAAGTCATGAAAGGTGTCCACAGGAGACAAGTCACCCACTGAAATTTGAATAATTCCACTCGAAAAATCTCAAGACAAATGAGTCTCCAGTCCCTGTAAATTGGGCTAAATAAAGAACCACCAAGGGACGTTACCCAGCACACAATAGCTTGAGATCGTTTACCCAATACTGATATACCACTGAAAGAAAAACCCTATATGAAGAAACTTCGTTTGACACAATACAAAAACTAAAAATCCTCCATCGATTTGTGCCAACAAAATCAAACTGGACTTGTCAAAACACACGTGCGATGAGATGGCAGATAGTTGAATTTCAAAGTATAAAATGAAACACGATACACAAAACCATTGTGTGTGTGTCATAAATCAAAGATTCAGTACATAAAAACTCACTCAAATTTTCAAGTTCTCAACGAAAACCATCTATCAATATCTCTTTGCTGATACACTGTACATAATAGATCGAGGAAAAAACCCGTGATATGTTCTTAAATATAAAAAAAAAGATATTGCCGCGTCAGAGCTAATCTTTCCCAATAAAGACATTTCATATTGGCTATCGTAATGCACTGCATCCGTTACAAGAACATAGCACTACAACAGAATCATAATAAACACATTTCATATTGGCCATCGTAATGCACTGCGTCCGTTAAAAGAACATAGCACTACAACTGTATCATACTAAACACATTTCATATTGGCTATCGTAATGCACTGCATCCGTTAAAAGAACATAGCACTACAACAGAATCATACTAAACACATTTCATATTGGCTATCGTAATGCACTGCATCCGTTACAAGAACATAGCACTACAACAGAATCATAATAAACACATTTCATATTGGCCATCGTAATGCACTGCGTCCGTTAAAAGAACATAGCACTACAACTGTATCATACTAAACACATTTCATATTGGCTATCGTAATGCACTGCATCCGTTAAAAGAACATAGCACTACAAAACGCATTACGAGTGAACAATATTTTCATTATCCTTTGTTCCAAACAGTCTTCAAGGAACTACATATATACGCTGTGTAAAATGAAAACTGCATCCGAAAAATAGAAAAAAAACGACGACATCGAAAATGAAAGGGTCGTATAGAGATAAAGAGAGGAAAAGAGAAAGAGAGGCTCACAAATATATATTGACCAACACGCAGATTCACAGACAAGTAAAGATAAAAGACAGAGAAACAGAAAAGATGGTCATAGAAGACATTTCCTGCATAATTTTCGACAATTTAGAAGAGGATGAGACAAACTTTGCAAAATAATAAGGAATTCGATATAAATAGCGGAAGATCAAAAAGGAACCAGTAGAATAATAACAGGCAGCGCTGAGTATCAAGGGTATCTTATCCGTCCCAGACAGCTCTTTTCATAATAAATCGCAAGTATGGTTAAAAATACTAGAAGTTCAATAGTAAAAATACAATTCGTTCCTTGGATGTAACTGAACAAAGTTATCTCGGGCCTAAATACCTACATATCAAACTGTAGTCTCCGTTGGGCATACAGGAACTGAAAATGGTGAGATCCCGAACTCGCTCAACGATAGTGAAGGGGTCAAATAGAGAAAAATTCTGTGGATATCATATTGGACAGTATAACCCCAATACACAGGTGCTCTTCTTTCATCAAGATGGATTGTTCTATCTTGAATCACTTTAACAATGAAGAGAAAAATGTCTGTTTTCCTGACAGCTTTAAGCAGTTCTATAAGTCCAGAGTTATTTAAAATTCAGTCAGCCGAAAGAAAAGTGATTTTGATGTAAGTGTGAATTTAAACTTAAAATAATCATAAATACAGAAATTGTGGTGCGTATTCGCTTAGATAAATTTCTGAGAGAGAACGAATCATAGCGCTCAGTTTGAAAGACAAGATATAACGTGTAGAAAAAAAGCTATGTAATATATAAATGATTTAAAAAAGAATGAAAGGAAAACGATTTTTCTGACCAAAAAAATTCGTTTGTCAAATTTCGAGTTCAAATTTGCTGAGGTATATTCTCAGCACACGTTTGTCTAATCCCCTCAAGAAAATAACAGGTTTTAGGTTTAAGCGTCTACGGGCTCATAGCTGCATAGAAGAGTTCTACGGGCACATAGCTACATAGAAGCGTTCTACGGGCACATAGCTGCATAGGGCGGTTATCACAGGGGTGGTTTTATAAAGTGCCACAAAACACCATCTTGCTTAAGACTTTTCTTCTCTGTTTGATGATTGATTCTGTTTAGATGTGGGCGCTCCCAACATAAGTTTTAACTATTATTCAGTGGACTCTTTCCCACATACACAGAGGGTTTTTAGGTAAGCATTCATCAAAAAAGATGTTACAATACAACCGTTATTTCTGCTTAGAACTTGCTGTCGTTACTACGAGAGCATTCAATGTTAACAAAAAAATTGTCTCCAACCCTTTTTTCCCTCCAATAGTGGAGTAGAATATAAAATATCTCTTTCTATTCAGCATCTAAATATGTCTTAAGATAGGTTAACGGGTGAGTTTGAAATATTTAAAAATATCCGATTTTTTTTTGTTACCCCGACAGGCTGATTTCTGTTTAAGTAAAAACGACACTCGGTTGTCCAATAAGATCTCGTAAGTTAAAGTTCCTGCAGTTTACTTATCCACGCAAGTCAGAAAAGAAAGCTACGTGAAACCATATTTACTTTTATGCGAGTTTTATGTTGATCAGCTCATTTTTTTTGTTCTTTTCCCCACCTCTCCATCCCACTTCTATATGCACTTTCTCAGAGAGGATACAAATATTTATAGGATTGGGCAAAATTAACTTAACAGCCATAAAAACTAAGTGACTATCCCTTGTCGGTAATTCAAACATAAGGTTTTTCAAACCCAGAACTAACTATAGATAGCATGGCTTATAGAAATTCTACCACGATTCCAAGCTTTTGGCTCAATGTCTTCCAAGCTTAATAGAAGTTTTCTTGAGATTTAACACCACGAGTTTAAGCTATAGCTGGCTCACAAAAAGATGGTAGTTTTTCTATCTTCAGGCAAAATTGGACGGATAACTCTCTGTGGGACAAGGAGAGCACTGGAATTGTAACATTAAGCTTCCGTCAAGAGTGCAGATTTGAACAGAGTAGCGTCCCCAAGATGGTAAACTTGAGCCCCTCTCTGGGTGGAAAGAGCTGAATTGTTAAACCTCGGTTGCTATGGATCTTTCTTCAGGCAAAGCTGAACGGATAAGTCTCGATGGGGCAAGGAAAGATCTCTGAGATGGCAACATTAAGATTCCGTCAAGAGTAAGGATTTGAATAGATTAGCCTTCCCAACATGGCAAACATTAGCCGCCATCGGGCCGTTCATAATTAAACAGTTGTCCTAAATGGGAAAACTTAACCCTCATCGGGCTGTACAGAGATAAACAGATTACCTTCCACTTGGATGGAAATTAAGGCCCCATCGGGCAATTCATTAGCAAAACACATCAGCCCCCTGCATGGCAAAATTGAGCCCCCATCGGGCAATTCATAGCAAAGCACAGCCTCCTGGATGGCAAAATTGAGCCCCCATCGGGCGATTCATAGCAAAACACAGCCTCCTGGATGGCAAAATTGAGCCCCCATCGGGCAATTCATATATGTAAACAGATTAGCCTCCTCGTGCATGAAAAAATTGGGTGGTGAAGATCGAAACAGATTAACCTCCCCTTAGATGATAAACTTGGGTAGTGAAGATCGAAAAATTTTAGCCTCTTATTAATTTTGCTTGTTGGATCAGGCCATCAACAACGCAATGATCAAAGACCTTAATCTATCAAAGAGGGAGGGGGGCATTGGAGCGATGAGCTCACAAAATTATCCACCGACCTACGGAGGTCAGACTTGAGCCCTCGACATCAGTAAAGAGCTCAACAGATTATCCTCCGTCAAGAGAAAATTTTCCATGTTGGGCATTACAAATGTTAAAAAATTAACTGTCTTGAATTGCAAACGAGAACCTCCGTAGGCCAGTTCAGAAAAAAATTAGTCCTCGTCGAGCATTGCAAAACTGAACAGCCTAACCTTTTCAGATGGCTAACTTGAGCCTCTGTCGGGACAATCAGAGTTGAATAGACTTTTATTTTTCGTTTGACATTTACAAATTGTATGAACACAAATTAAACTATAAAGAATCCTTATCTGAACACAGCCTGTTGACTCGGAAAGATTCATCCTAACTGAGACGTCATCCCACTTTGTAGTTTGATTTTAAGTGTCGGAGACTCATTCAGTGAAAACTTGACATCTGCCCGGTACCATCTGAGAGAAAAAAAAATGTTTAAAACAGTTGTAAATAAACTATCGATTTAATGATTAAGCGACCTATGGCTTTACAACAGGTGCTTTATCATGCAGAAGTTTCTACAATCGCGATTAGATTTTGCTTCTTCGAGCGTTGCAACAAAGTCAAGGGTCATTTTTCTTCAAAATGCTAAACTTTTGGAGAATGTCGGGTTCGAACCCAATACGTCAGTTAATACAAAATTAAGTGTAATAGCATTTATCAAGTAACTACATGCACTTAACCGTATTCAACACCAATCCTGGTGTCGATGGATACATCGATTTGCAAGATGTGATAATCTTTGGGTTCAGGAGCTTAAAACGTTATGGATCCATTTTGGGACTCACAATTCATACAATTTCTGATCAAAACTAGAGGAAATAATCTGATATTTCATATTTTATAAATGCAATACCAGGTCACAGTATAAAATAAAAAAAAAAACCCAAAGATATTTTGTTTGGATTGCTTTTAACTTTAAATAAAATACTTGTGCACATGAAGCAATACCAAGCGCTAGAGAAAGAAAAAAAAATTAGAAAAGAATACATTTTCTGTTACAGTTTTCAAACACCAAATTAGATTTGTTTGCTTCGCTCGTGTGATGATGGGACTATCACTACCGGTGAAAGCAAAGATGTTCTTCGGCTTTTAGTTTTTTAGACGCTAGAGAGGAAAAGAAAAGGAAGAGCAGGCTTTTACTCCTTTCTAATCCTTTCAAGCCGCGAAGTTTAATTTTTTTACACCAATATCTACCATTTTGTTTAAATCTGGGTCTTTCCAGATGTAGATCTATATGCCTGGTGGAGCTATTATGAAGGCTTGCAATAGATTATATGCTTTAGATCTAGGAATTTAACTCGCTCAGCCTAAACATATTCTTTCGAAACTTTCCAGTATAAAAAGTTTTGGGTTCTAACTAGAGAGGTAGATCCTTGCAGTTGTCGGGGCGAGAGTTTGAGCCATATGCTTACTGGTGATTCTTAGACATAACGGGTATAATTTAGCATGATAACACAGACGTTACTTCTGAAAAACAGTTATTGTGACACATACAATGCAGAAAGAAAAAAAGAGAAAGACAGACTAAGTGGTAAAAAAGAGAGTATAGGAGAGGACAATAAAGAATAAAGATGAAGATTCTTTTGGGAGGGAGAAAGAGGAGAGAAAGAGAAAAAGGTAAAGTGAGCGAATATAATACAGAGACAAAGATAGAAGAGGGAAATAGAAAATAAATGAAAAATAAATGGAAGAGACATGACGTTACAAGAAACTGAACATGTAAACTTACTTTGTCAGAGCACCAATCAAGAACCACGCCATAGCCATACTCTCTGGTGACATCTTTGGTCTTTGGTCATGTTTCTCCGATTTAGCTGCTACTGAAATACAGCGATGGTCCACATAAACTTAGCGCTGTCTAAGCATGCCCAAGAGTAACTCTTGGTGAAGGAAATAAAACAGACTCTTATATCTAAAAAGAAAGTAAAACAAAGGTAACATCTACGAAAATAGCACAATGAAATAGTGGCCGAAAAAAAATTATGAAACTTGCAAAATTTAGCGATTTGAGTCTTAAATGAAATTATTTTGTAGACTATTTGCCCTGAATTTAGTCTCAGATTCTTATAGTTACAAAAACTAGATCTGAATAAAAAACATAAGATTACTACCGCAACATTTCCTTTTTACGAAACCAGTGATTTTAAAATAAATCCAAGAGCTTACAAGTCCATAGTTTACTTACTTATATAACTCTCTCCTCTCGGCCCCTTTGTGGATTGTTCCAGAAGTTAAATCAAATGCTGTGACCCTGTTTCCTCTTTCCCGGCTGTACGAGTGTCAGTAAACATCGCTCGTCCAAGAGTATTCACATTTCTCCGATGTCAAGATCAAGATCAAGATGCACTTAGCCACCATTCTGAGGTCGAATATTAATGAGCAATATTCGCACATCATGGTGTAATCTTAGGTGAAAAGTTTAAATTGCTAACTTTTCGGTCGTCTTAAATCTAATCAACAACAATAAGACTTAGTGCATGATTAACTTGCAATCTTTACTTTGATCTTATTAAACAAAGTTGGGATATTAAGCCAAGACTAAACGAATAAAGTTAAGCTTGTACACTTATAAACAAAAAATCTATTTTAACATCATATTTCACCAAAACAAAGGAATAATCCTACACATTGTTAGTGGTTTCAAAAGATATCCTACGAGTGAGATCGACCAGTCACTGACCACAACTGTGGGTCCACTGTTGAAGCCGGTGTGATTTTCTTTTTTTGATCTTTACTTAATGAAATAAGATAATTTTTGTCTGAAGTGTCAGTTTATGATACAAAATGTCTGTGATAGAAGTACCTCGCAATATGTTAAATTAAAAAAGATCCATTGCATTTCTGCTAACACCATGATTAATTCAAGATTTTTTTTCCAATTAATAAAGCCGCGCGTAGATGTAAAAAAAAACCCCCCAAAACTAGTGATCAGCCCTTTCTCAGGCTACCACAGTTAAAGGAGCATTCGGGACCGGCGAATCGACAGGTCAACTATTATAAACCCAAACCTCCTCGAGGCATGATCTCAGGGCTTCGAAATTTAGGGCACAAACCTTATCAAGCCTTGAAACGAATAGTTTACACAGCAAAAAAAGGGATGTCAAAAAATATGTTTATTGATTATGGTTCTTTAGTTTTCTGAAATGGATGAGACACCAAGAACTAGCTATTGATTACTTCAATTGATTCAGATTTGTTGCTATTTTTTTTTCATTTCGCCAAGCTTTCTATGTTTGCCAAATCTTAACATATTGACATACGCGTGGGACCTCACTCGGTTATAGAATCAGTTTATATACAGGTCAATTTAATCATTTTTTTAATATCGCCTCGTAAAAAGTGAAATTTAAAGCTACGAGTAGTTTTATATTTCGCTATTTAATTCTATTAGGAAATGCTATCTAAATTAAAACAAAAATTTTACGTATGGACGTATCTTAGATTTGGTTCAACAAATCCAGATTCAAAAGACCAATAAGAGAAAACTAAAAAGAGAGATCATATAGCAGGAGGACAAAGTAAGAAAATCGATGACTAGAGGCCATATATCTAAAGAAAACAGAATATAATTAATTGCACTCATAAGTCAGAGAAAAAAAGGACAGAAGAAAGAAAACAGATAGACCATTACGTAGAGGGAAAAAGACTCAAGACTTGAGAAAAACAAAAGTTAACTAATGAGATATCGAATAGTAGGAAGAAAAAGAAGGAAAACTGAAGGACACCGTTTTGAAAAAACGGTGCAAAAGCAATGGACGCAGCAGTCCGATAAAGGATAACATAAGGAGGGATAGAGACCACTTAATAAAATAAAAAGGAAGAAAGCGACTGGTCAGAGGCTAGATGACAGGAGAAGAGGAGACTGGTCAGAGGCTAGATGATAGGAGAAGAGGAGACTGGTCAGAGGCTAGATGATAGGAGAAGAGGAGGAGACTGGTCAGAGGCTAGATGGCAGGAGAAGAGGAGACTGGTCAGAGGCTAGATGATAGGAGAAGAGGAGGAGACTGGTCAGAGGCTAGATGATAGGAGAAGAGACTGGTCAGAGGCTAGATGATAGGAGAAGAGGAGACTGGTCAGAGGATAGATGATAGGAGAAGAGGAGACTGGTCAGAGGCTAGATGATAGGAGAAAAGGAGGAGATTGGTCAGAGGCTAGATGGTAGGAGAAAAGGAGGAGATTGGTCAGAGGTTAGATGATAGGAGAAAAGGAAGAGATTGATCTGAGGCTAGATGGTAGGAGAAAAGGAGGAGATTGGTCAGTGGCTAGATGGTAGGAGAAAAGGAGGAGATTGGTCAGAGGCTAGATGGTAGGAGAAAAGGAGGAGATTGGTCAGAGGCTAGATGGTAGGAGAAAAGGAGGAGATTGGTCAGAGGCTAGATGGTAGGAGAAAAGGAGGAGATTGGTCAGAGGCTAGATGGTAGGAGAAAAGGAGGAGACTGGTCAGAGGCTAGATGGTAGGAGAAAAGGAGGAAATTGGTCAGAGGCTAGATGGTAGGAGTAAAGGAGGACATTGGTCAGAGGCTAGCTGGTAGGAGAAAAGGAGGACATTGGTCAGAGGCTAGATGGTAGGAGAAAAGGAGGAGATTGGTCAGAGGCTAGATGGTAGGAGAAAAGGAGGAGATTGGTCAGAGGCTAGATGGTAGAAGAAAAGGAGGAGACTGGTCAGAGGCTAGATGGTAGGAGAAAAGGAGGAGATTGGTCAGAGGCTAGATGGTAGGAGAAAAGGAGGAGACTGGTCAGAGGCTAGATGATAGGAGAAAAGGAGGAGATTGGTCAGAGGCTAGATGATAGGAGAAAAGGAGGAGATTGGTCAGAGGCTAGATGATAGGAGAAAAAGAGGAGATTGATCTGAGGCTAGATGATAGGAGAAAAAGAGGAGATTGATCTGAGGCTAGATGATAGGAGAAAAGGAGGAGATTGGTCAGAGGCTAGATGATAGGAGAAAAGGAGGAGATTGGTCAGAGGCTAGCTGGTAGGAGAAAAGGAGGAGATTGGTCAGAGGCTAGATGATAGAAGAAAAGGAAGAGATTGATCTGAGGCTAGATGGCAGGAGAAGAGGAGGAGACTGGTCAGAGGTTAGATGATAGGAGAAAAAAAGAAAAAAAAGGAAAAGGTAGAGATGGACAAAAGAAAAGAGAAGAGCTGAGAGCCATGAGTGGTTTTTTGGTTTCTGTTTCTTCACCCTCTTAAGGCTACATGCCAGGGCCGCAACTTGTGCGTTCAGCTGCAAACTCAGAGGCAATGACTAAGTGCAATGTCATTGCAACCTCCGCCTGTTTGCAGAGCCAGAGGCAATGGCTCAGTGCAATGCCATTGCAACCTCTGCTTTTTTCTCAATCCCAGTTGCAATGAACAAAATGCAATGTCATTGCAACCTGCGATGATTCAGAAACCCAGAGGCATTGACTAAGTGCTATGTCATTGTAACCTCTGCCTATTCATAAACCTAGAGGCAATGACTTAGTGCAATGTCATTGTAACCTCCACAGTCATAAAGACTGTTAGGCTCCTGTCGGGACTCGAACCTGGAAGAAAAAGAAAGACTGGAGAGGAAAGATGACGAGAGGGCTGAGAGATTGATAGGAAAAGAAAGAGTGGAGAGGAGGAAAGATGAGGAAAGAGCTGAGAGATAGATAGGAAAAGAAAGAGTGGAGAGGAGGAAAGATGAGAAGGGATGAAAGTCGCCGTCGAGATAGACGGGAAAAGAAAGAGTGGAGAGGAGGAAAGATGAGGAAAGAGCTGAATGATAGACGGGAAAAGAAAGAGTGGAGAGGAGGAAAGATGAGGAAAGAGCTGAATGATAGACGGGAAAAGAAAGAGTGGAGAGGAGGAAAGATGAGGAAAGAGCTGAATGATAGACGGGAAAAGAAAGATTGGTTAGGAGGAAAGATGAGGAAAGAGCTGAATGATAGACGGGAAAAGAAAGATTGGTTAGGAGGAAAGATGAGGAAAGAGCTGAATGATAGACGGGAAAAGAAAGAGGAGAGGAGGAAAGATGAGGAAAGAGCTGAATGATAGACGGGAAAAGAAAGAGTGGAGAGGAGGAAAGATGAGGAAAGAGCTGAATGATAGACGGGAAAAGAAAGAGGAGAGGAGGAAAGATGAGGAAAGAGCTGAATGATAGACGGGAAAAGAAAGAGTGGAGAGGAGGAAAGATGAGGAAAGAGCTGAATGATAGACGGGAAAAGAAAGAGTGGAGAGGAGGAAAGATGAGGAAAGAGCTGAATGATAGACGGGAAAAGAAAGTGGAGAGGAGGAAAGATGAGGAAAGAGCTGAATGATAGACGGGAAAAGAAAGAGTGGAGAGGAGGAAAGATGAGGAAAGAGCTGAATGATAGACGGGAAAAGAAAGAGTGGAGAGGAGGAAAGATGAGGAAAAAGCTGAATGATAGACGGGAAAAGAAAGAGTGGAGAGGAGGAAAGATGAGGAAAGAGCTGAATGATAGACGGGAAAAGAAAGAGGAGAGGAGGAAAGATGAGGAAAGAGCTGAATGATAGACGGGAAAAGAAAGAGTGGAGAGGAGGAAAGATGAGGAAAGAGCTGAATGATAGACGGGAAAAGAAAGAGTGGAGAGGAGGAAAGATGAGGAAAGAGCTGAATGATAGACGGGAAAAGAAAGTGGAGAGGAGGAAAGATGATGAAAGAGCTGAATGATAGACGGGAAAAGAAAGAGTGGAGAGGAGGAAAGATGAGGAAAGAGCTGAATGATAGACGGGAAAAGAAAGAGTGGAGAGGAGGAAAGATGAGGAAAAAGCTGAATGATAGACAGGAAAAGAAAGATTGGTTAGGAGGAAAGATGAGAAGGGCTGAAATCACCAGAGATAGACAAAAAGCAGATTGGATGGGAGGAAATATGAAGAGAAGGGCTGAAATCCAGAGGGAAAATTGGATGAGTGATACTGAAAAGGTTAAAAAAAGACTGGAAAGGTGAGAAGTGCTGAAAGCCTCTGGAGAGAAAAAAAAATGAAAACTAAGACACAGAGAAACTGAAGAACATCTAACAGCTGAAGCCAACAAATGAAGGGAAAGGAATGGAGCTGGAGAACAATGCAAGCAAAAAGATTTAGAGGAGAGCTGCTGCTCAGGAAGACACTAGAGAGCAGCAAAAACTGAGGAGTGAAATGAAAGACAGTTGAAAACTAAAAGATAGGAAAAGGCAAGAGAAGGTTTTAAGCCAATAAAACTGGACGTGTGAGATAGAAGGGTTAAGAGGGTAGCAGTTGGAATGATTGAGGGAAAGTCAAGCTGAAAACTAAAAAGTAAAAAAAATGGAAAAATTTAATGATACCGGAAGTAGCAGGAAACGAAAATTGCGGAAGACGAACGCTAAGCATTGGATGCTGGAACTGTTTGAAACCAAGAGCATGCTTGGAAGTGTTGGGTGGCGGTTAACATTGTGAGGTTTGCGGGAGTAGTTGAGGCCAAGCAAACGGAAAAGAAAGGCAGGTACCTTTACAGAAAAGGATAGTTGAAGAAAATAGAAGTTGACATGCTTTCAAGATCAAATGGCTTCGCACAATTTCTCTTTAGAGAGGGGACGTGAAGATATAGATCTGGTTATTACAGCAAAGCACAGACCAAACCAAAAATATTCAAAGAATCTCTGGTTTGTAGTAAAGTTCAGGCTAGCAGAAAACGAATTTGATATTGGAGTTTCGAGCGCGCACCTTGGGACTTCTTTTAAAAAAAAAAAAAGAAAAAAAACCGCCAAAGGTGCCACAGTAATGCTGATGTTACTTTAGAATGAATGGGCGAAAATGAGTATTTCAAAATTTCTTAAATGCAAAGACAAACATTTCTATTTTTTGGGGATACATGGGAGTTGTAACCCATTCTGATTAAGTAAAGGCACAAACTAACCCACGTGTGTGTGTGTATGTAAGTTCAAGGTTTAAGTTCAAATAGGGTTCTTAGAGCACGATTTATTGAGAAATTTTTAAAGCAAGTTCAGTGCGCCTCACTTGGCATTTTGATTTTTGCCTCCGTCATTTTTTTTCTTTTAGATCTAAGTTGAATGTACATTTCCATATCAAAGGAAACCCAAAATGCTTGTTCAAGGGTTAGATTAATTTTTTTTTGCAAAGGTTGCTTTAATTCATGAGGTATTGAAAAGGTTATCCTTAGATAATCACTGAAGTTTGGAGAAAAAGAAGTTTTCGATTTCAAGTTACAGGAAGTTTTAAAAAAAACAATAAAATCGGAACGCACAAAAAATCACGAAAGCTAAAGCATTAACCTATGATCCTTAGTCAAAGAAGTTGAAACCTGCCATGAGCATCGTTATATGATCTACCATGGGCAAAAAAAATTAACAGATACGGTTAAAAAAATAGATACATCATTTTTCAATATCTAGAAAAATAGAGAGGAAGCAATACTCAAACGAGACTCAGGCCAATCGCTATAACGGACAAGGGAGAGAACAACTTGAACAATGACAAGCAGATGGCAACTCGTCACTCACGATACGTTCGTGGGAAAATAAAATAAAAGCGCTATATATTGAAAC
>JAWDGP010003407.1:255000-281470 GCA_033675545.1 Elysia crispata
AAAAAAGCCACTGAGGACCAATAATTAGGTCTGAGGCTTATATCTTATTTTACTGATGCTCTGATTCGTCTGTTTAGATTATTATTTCAACTGACGGGCTAAGTGCCACGCCCCTTACTCAACCAGTGGGAAATATAACGTAGATTTCATAGTGAATAATGTTTACTTGTACATAACTTCGCTTACAGTGAAGCTAGGGGTTTCAAATAATCTGCAAATTTTTTAGCTATTATTGCAGTATCACATAATATCAAGCGGAGCGAGGAATATTCTTGATAGAAGAGATCGTAACTAATGCTGATGTTCAGCAAATCATAGTTGATATTTAACTTTTATTCGTAACTCTGATCTCCTTGAAGCTAGAAACATCAAATAAAGTGCATATTTATCGAATTTTATTGCAAAACAACATCCGATTAATACTGATGGTTTCATCATTATGCGCTAAGTGATTTTCTCCCAAGAAGAGAGACATAAATCATAGTGATAATCTGCAACTGCAAACCAGTGGCTAAAATTGCACAAGCATAGTTTCCTTCTTCATAACTTTCTCATCCGTTAAGCTAGGAACTTAAAAAAAAGAACATCTGCGAAATGGCCAACAAATTTTGCAGATTCACAAAAAATCAACAGATACAGCCTCTCTAAAAGCCGCTTAAGAATTTTGAAAAATAAAATACATGTTTACTCGGTGTTACAGATCTACAACCGTCGCCTTCCCGCAGGTAATTGTGTGAGTTGTAGATATACAACTGACGCCCCGCGAAAACGTTAAAAAAAAAATGCTGCACATAAACAACTGTCGCTTTTCACGGGTTTTAATTAAAACGACGATAAAGAAAGAGCTCTGGGCCTAAATGAGGCAGGTGATCAAACAAAAGTGTGCAAAAATATAGCAGGTCTAGAAAGTGGAATAATTGAACGAAAAAAAAAAAATTACAAACATTTTTGTTTAGATGTATATTTTGATCTGAACCTGGAAAAGATCTCAACTGGTCTTTAAGTCACACTATTGCTGCGGTGTAGACAAAAGAACTAGTAATAATCACAGAACGTGTAACCAAGTGCTTATGGCCAGATTGATCTAGTGCTGTTTAACTTGCAAAAAGTCCATTTTTCAGTCACAATATTTCATTAACGAGACACCATGAAACTTCAAAACTAATTTTATCTACATTCTATCTGTGCCGTGCGGTTTCTTAAGAGTATATCATATTTCCCAATACTTGTGTCTTCTTGTTTTGATTCCAACCCCCCCCCCCCTTTGTTCTTCCTGCATATACATTTTAGGATTCATGTTTGATTCAGGCCAAACGGTTCGTTCAGCTAAATGATGTCTCCGTGTTAATGGATCTGAAATAAAGTTTATATTAATATAAATCTGTGTAATGATCCTTCTAAACGCTAACTTTAAGGTTAAGAAGTACTAGGATATAGTACCCATATTAGTCATCTGCGTTTTTTTTTTTTTGCCAAATTGGAGCCTAAAATTTGACAAATAAAAAAAAAAATTGTTAAGAAATTTGCCAAAAGAGCTCACATTTGTCAAAAACATTTGCCGAGCAGAATAAAGCATCCCATCTAATATAAACATGCCATATGTGGAAATGCAAATAAAAAAGACAATTAATCGTTAAAGGAGACAACCTTTATACAATTAATTTTCAAACATTCGTTAAAATTAGACTTTCAAACAGTCAATTCACTCAGCCACAGATACTCCCTCTCATTCTCAACATTACCACTATCATCAAACTTTCACACCTACATACTATCTCAAACGCACACTCTCTTAACACTCATAAAAAGACTAGTTTACCTTAATACTCAAAAAAAGAGGCATCACTGAACTTATTTTAGTAAATGAAAACTAGACCATTGAAGTTGTCTTCCGAGAGTTCCGCCTTCTGGAAGACAAAACAAGTTTGTATAATGTAAAACTTGGTTCAGCATGAGCTGTCAAGCATGTTGAGAAGGCGTACCGGGACGCCAGTGGAGGAAGACCAGGAACATGATTTGCCACAGACTTCCAGAAAACAGTCAGATCCATGTTCCCAGTAACGGACTCTCTCACTGGAGGGAGCCCAGGAACATGATTTGCCACAGACTTCCAGAAAACAGTCAGATCAATGTTTCCAGTAACGGACTCTCTCACTGGAGGAAGACCAGGAACATGATTTGCCACAGACTTCCAGAAAACAGTCAGATCCATGTTCCCAGTAACGGACTCTCTCACTGGAAGAAGACCAGGAACATGATTTGCCACAGACTTCCAGAAAACAGTCAGATCAATGTTCCCAGTAACGGACTCTCTCACTGGAGGAAGACCAGGAACATGATTTTAACGGACTCTCTCAATGGAGGAAGACCAGGAACATGATTTGCCACAGACTTCCAGAAAACAGTCAGATCAATGTTCCCAGTTACGGACTCTCTCACTGGAAGAAGACCAGGAACATGATTTGCCACAGACTTCCAGAAAACAGTCTAATCAATGTTCCCAGTAACGGACTCTCTTAATGGAGGGAGCCCAGGAACATGATTTGCCACAGACTTCCAGAAAACAGTCAGATCCATGTTCCCAAGTGACGGACTCTCTCACTGGAGCGAGAGCAGGATCATGATTTGCCACAGACTTCCAGAAAACAGTTAGATCATTGTTCCCAGTAACGGACTCTTTCACTGCACTGGGCCCCAGTTTCTCACACCTCGTCAACTCATCTGGGGAAGATCAACAAAGTCAGGAATAGCGGTAAATTCAGATGATAATTATGTTACGAAACATGAAAGGAATATTTTTGAGATTGAAAATCCTAATTTCTTTCAGAAAAATTTAAACCAGACTGCCGTCCATAGACATGTACTTTAGCAGCTAAGCATGGTAGCCTCACACTTTTTTACATCCACTATTTTTTTTTTGCCGAAATTTGTCAAGAGTTGCCAATTTTGGGGAATTTGCCATCGGTCATAAAATTTGCGGCCGCGAAGAATGCAGATAATAGCCATATTTGCACTATATATACCCATATGTACCAGTTGATCGCTAGCAAATTATACGCTCTAACATTATACTGAGAGTTTTACTAGATTTGAAAATAAATTATTTTACAAAATTAGCTGACAATCATCAGTATCAAAGGTCTACTCCTGCCAACCGTTAGAAACTGGGTAGGAAACAACAGGTAAATCTTCGAATCTATGATGGATTCCCTCCTGTACCTGTCTAGCGTTGAAATGTGATCAACAGTTATGTTTATTAACATATTGACATTATTTGCAGTCTAGTTTGGTTCAAATGTATTTTAGGTTGAGTCTGAGTTTAAACCAATGCATTATTCATAACTTGGAAGTATTTTGAGGACTTAAAAGACGCTGTAGTCTCTCTTTTTTTCGAGAATTTTCTCTTGGAACGTATGCAATTTATCACCCGCATTATTTTCATAAATACCTGTAATTATTGCCTTCATAGTGGCAACAAAAATGTTCTCAACAGCAAATTACTTGTTTAATTTACCTAATTAATGAGGCGACATAAACAAGTCGACAATGTACTTTACAGTTTGATTTAATTTTCTAAAACTAAAAGTGATAATATGAATCATAATGAAGCCAACATAGTTTATATTTTATATTATCCAGCTTTGAT
This sequence comes from Elysia crispata, assembly GCA_033675545.1. NCBI lineage: Eukaryota > Metazoa > Mollusca > Gastropoda > Plakobranchidae > Elysia > Elysia crispata. The sequence goes on from JAWDGP010003407.1 coordinate 258,647, forward strand.
TTTAGAACTTTTAAGATGTGAAACTCATTGTATCTGCATAGCACCTTACTTTCTAATATTAGCACTAGTTAGACAGATGACGTCCAACTTTGAAACTTTAAAATATACCTAAATTTTAAGCTCCGAAATATAAAAACGATAAAAAATTAAACAATCAGAAAGGTTTCAGAACTTATTTCAAGAATATTCTCATACAATCGCAACACTTAAAAATACAAATCATCCTAGAAATAAAACCGAAAAGATATAAAAAAAAGTATAGAAACAATGAATGGAATGCAACACTACTGCATGGCAAATTAATGCTGATTCTGATTTTAATAAATTATATCGCGACATAATGTAAGTCTCTCCGTTGAATTTATCATATCAATACCAACATAATTAGCATTTTCATGCTTACAGCCTCCATTCTGATTGGTCTGTGGATGTTTATAAAGCGTTTCTCCACTTTGGAAAATACCACTTGTCACATCGCCTCCAAGGAACACCGATATCTTTGTCTTCGGAATCAAGGGTAAGCTCATTTCATAATAAAACTCTCTCTCTCTCTCTCTCTCTGTCTCTCTCTCTCTGTCTCTCTCTCTCTGTCTCTCTCTCTGTCTCTCTCTCTCTCTCTCTTTCTCTTTCAGTGTCTGTATCTATGTCTATTTTTCTTTGTCTCTCTTTATCTCTTTATTCTCTTCGTCTTCTGTCTCTTTCTGTATCTTTATCCACTCTGCTTTTGTCTATATTCCTTTTTTAATTTTTACACAATTTTTTTTTCACTTATTCCAAAACTCAGTCTCTCTCTCTCTCTCTCTCTCTCTCTCTCTCTCTCTCTCTCTCTCTCTCTGTCTCTCTCTGTCTCTCTCTCTGTCTGTCTGTCTGTCTCTCACTCTGTCCCAGACAATCACACATTCACCTAGATAATTTAACAGACGTGCTCTTTCAGTCAACTAGTAGAGCTAAAACTAGATTTCTATCGACACCTCAGTTTTGATTTGTTTTATGCCGAGTTTTGTTAAAACTAGAGGCACGGTTAATATCCATCTCCTAAAAACATTGTCTATATGCCCAGTTAATTTTGGAACCCACATTCAAGCAAAATGGGGCAAGTTCTTTTACATTTGTTCTACTTGATGCATAATGAGTATAAGGTGAATGAACGTTTAAGAACAATTTTCTCAAAAGCACGTCATGTGGACATAGAACAAATCAAAACTGAGGCGTCGGTATATACATTCGTTTCAGGATTAAGTTAATTAAAATTGTTTTTTTTTTCATTAAACACATTCGATATTTCTTGGAGAGAAAGGAAAAGTAACTAACAAAATCTTAATCGTTGCTACATCGTTTGATTCATTTAGTTCGATCTCTAACTTTTTTTAATCATTAATATTGTAGCCAGTTGAACCACCATGAAGGTTATTTGCCTTATCGCATGTGTGATCCTGTGTGCTAAGCTCTCATCAGCACTGTATGATGATATTTCTGAGTTTCCAAGTAAATATTTGAATACATACTCTTAAAATCATGTACATAACTTTAATTAGTTTTTTTTTTACTTACTGAGTTTCCTTTTAAGGTGCACGTTGAAATACTCAAAAAAAAAAAAAAAAAAAAAGAATCATTCTGCCTGCGGGCGTGTGCTTCCAGCACAGTGATGTTAATGCTTGAAAGATTGCCCTGCAGGTGCAGGTTTTTGTAATAAGACTATGCTTGTAATTCGTGGTATCAAATTGATTTTAAGCGTATTTAATCTACTATCTTTCATACTAAAGGATAATTCCAGGTGTTAAACACGCTGCTTTTTTTTTGGAATAAAAACTTTATCACTGACAATATTAATGTATTTCCTTTCATCGTTTTTAACAGACTGCATGACGGGCGATCAATGTGCCAATAAAGAGTTCCAAGTAGAATATAATGGAGTGATGAACTGTTGCAAAAAGGAATCCGAATACCCCATGTTAATCACACAAATCTCCAAATGCAAATGCTTAATTTAAGGTAAACATAACAATAAACTCATTCAAGATAGGAAGGCGAAAGTCTCAGTTATACACAGCAGTTCACATCTACACGCTCACCCAGCCAATTCCAAATTAAGGTCGAGTTAGAAATACTACTACTACTACTACTACTACTACTACTACTACTACTACTACTACTACTACTACTACTACTACTACTACTACTACTACTGCTGCTGCTGCTGCTGCTGCTACTACCACTATTACTACTACTACTACTACTACTACTGCTGCTGCTGCTGCTGCTGCTGCTGCTGCTACTACTACTACTACTACTACTACTACTACTACTACTACTACTACTACTACTACTAATGATTAAAAAAAAACCTTAAAAAAATTCAGATGTCACATTTCTTTTCAAATATGTTTTTGATTTCATTGGCCAACATTATTTAATTGGGCATCTTTTTATCAGAACCTGATTTTTAAATGTAAATTTTTTAAAAAAATAAATCATAGTCATGTGTTACGAGGATTTAAATCTACGCATAATTAAGAGGAAGAAAAAGAGCAGGAGGAAAAAGAAGAGGAAGAGGAGGAGGATAAAGAAGAGGAAGAGGAAGACGATCGCAAGAAAATTTGAAAGTGAGTAAAGATCAGGAAAAAGCTGATCAAGAAAGATGCGAATTGAATGAGCCGGAAAAATTTCTATGCAGGATGAAGAACATCCAATATGATTTGAAGAGCTTGACTAGCTTGAATTTCTTTTCTTTTTGCAGCGTTGGAACCACGCAGAGGACCTTGCTTGATACTGGAAACTGACGAGGTACGAATGCTTATCTGAGAGATTGCTTAGACTTACTGCTTCTGAAATAAAATAATGTGAACCGTCTTCTAAAATTTTGAGGTTTCCATTCAATGTTTTGCATGTCATAAAGTTCTTCTTAGTAAGAAAGAAAACTTTGTTGTTTACAATCTTTTATAATTTTTTAACCTTTTGCAATGCAAAAACTGTCACTTCTGAAATCACAGTTTATATTTTATTGATCCTCTTATCTCTCATATGAAAAATGTTGTGTTCATAGAGTCATTATTTGTTAAGGAATCGAAAATAGAGGAAAGAGAGATTAGTGTTTTACAGAAGCTGCTGCAATCTCCAATATGCCATAGGGGCTGCGTCGAAATTGTTCTCGAGCTGTTCCCTCCTGATAAGACAAACAAAAGTAATGTTTATTTGATCATTAATTGTCATGATTTTTTCTTTTAGCGGTCATACTCGTAAACTGTATAATGATTAATCTTGTCTTCTTCATAACCAACAACTTTTTATTGATAGACCATTTGCAATGAAAATTTGAAATTTCAAAGCACTTGAGTTGCTGTTACTGCAGGCCATCACCTTTGTGGTGTGTGTGTAAAAAAATACAAGATGCTATTAGCAAGCCTTCGTGAAGTTTCTAATAGAAAAACCTAAAAATAAAAAGATCCAAATAATTATAAAGAATATTTTTTTTCCACAATCCTTGGATCCATGTGCCCTAAAAGATATACTTCTAGTTAAAAAAGGAGGTCACTTTTCTCATAAAGCCTCTTCCAATAGTTTAATGCTCGAAGTTTTATAGCTCATCTACATGAAAAGGAAACCTTGTGGCTTTCATCAATAATGCCTTTTCAATACCGCAGTTTTCCATGGCTTTGTTTTGGCTGCTAGATAGTATACCGAGCATGGATGATCGGTTACTTCTATACTTTTCCAAGTTGTTTTTTCTGAAATCTTAAAAGAGAGCTACAAAAATTCCAGCAAAAGTGCGTAGAAGAGCAAAGCTTTACGGGAATTCTTGTAATTCGTAAACTCATGATAATGAGGGTTTAAACGGATCCAAAGCAGTTTTGGGTGTTACAATACTATTATGGATACCAATGTATTTTTCTCTCATTATTTTAATCAGGCTGTAATCTTTCATTATTTTCATGAACCTTTTTTCCATCTTTTTTTTTTCTCTTCTTGGTCCGTAACTATCCTAGACGTACATGAAATTTGTGGTTAGCCTGACTTGGCACAGCCATGCTTTATTCAGTTTTAACTTTGTACATTTTGAAGAAGAACCCATATCTTATGGACTCTTCCACTTTCCGACGGGATAGAGATTTTTTTTTTTACTTTGTTTTTGGGCATTCAGCTTTTGGTTTTCAGAGATGTCAATGCCCTAAACTGTTTCCCCGTTGTTACAAAGCTTTAATCTTATCACGATTACGAAACCGTTGAAATAAAATTATATTTAATTATATTTATTTTAATTTTAAGATGTATTCTTCTTTTCAAATATTCACTCTTGAATACATGCCTCTTTATGACAGCCAAACCCCTCCACCTTTCCGATTTGTTTTTTTTTCTCTTCGGATCTGTTTTTACAAGCTGCGAAAGACTATATATTCAAGATTATTATGAAACGACTGTATTTCTAGTTTTTGCAAGAACAAATCTAGCATATCATGTCTCAATATCGTCATAATTTATTGTATACAGAACTTTTCCGTAGCCCCTTACAGAGATGTGTGAACAGAATCTTTACTAAGGAAAGCTACCTTTACCTAAACTACTAATTGATTTAAAAGCATCAATTCAACACTTCGTTCATAATTTCATCACTTTATTTGAGAAATTTCAAACACATATCAATTTTGGGGACATTACATTAATCGGAATTTGTCTAGATCATCAAATGTAACAAGCGAGTCCTTGTTGTTCCGAAACTGAAACATGGAAAAAAAAAGTACGCAAATTATAATCTCAATGTAAAATCAAAATACATAAATAATCACTGCACATATAAAACTTTTTTTTAATTAAAAAAAAATCTTCTTCATCGTTTTCTTCTTTTTCTCTATTTCTTTTTCTTTTGAAATTTCTATAGCATACTCAATAGATTTTTGTGTTTTCCCTTGAAAAGAAAAACATTAATAGAAATGAATAATGTAAAATTTAACATTCTCTAGTCTGTAGTTATGCTGCTTGTCTACCTTATCAAGCCTTCCTTCTTTCTTTCATTGAATTACTAAGGAAATGAATTCCAAGTAGCTCTGACCATATTAAGCATGTCTTCGTGCAGAAGAATAACTTGGAACATTACATCATGACTATAACACAAGAAAATAAAATTGAAAAGTGCTGACTGCCACATATTGTTCGTTGTCCTGATGTTAGGACTCGGTCCTCAATAGATGGTCCTAACAGAAAGCATAGATCTTAAGTCCTTCATAAAACATCAACATAACGGATAAGATATTAATGTTTAAGGTTTTATTCAAAGTTTGAAAAGCTGACCATTAACTGGAACAGGTAAGTACAGCTCCTCTAATTCCTTCCCGTCTTCCCAAGTTATTTCAGTGATGTGGGATATGCTCTTAACTATAAATATATTCGGAGCTATTTGATTTGGTCTGAAGGTTAGATTCGCCTGTTGTATCCACCAATCTGATCAGCAGACTAGCCGTCTAAACAGGTTGCTTTCAAATTGCACATGAAGACAAAACTTCTTTTTCACATGGAAAGAGAAGTAAAAGGTTTACCTTAAATACATTTGCACACGAAGGGCACGGTTCTGACTTGTCTAGGGATAAGGCCAGGTCCGCAACAAAACTTGACTCCGTTATGTGTAATGTAGCGATCGCTCGTGAGGTGGCAGGCAGAGCCACTCATACAGTCTGACAACGTTGATAAGTCGAGTTGATTGATTGATACATAGAGATGATCATACTTTAGAACTTAGCTCTTGATATAGAACAGAGAGACAGAGAACAAGAGAAAGTTAAAGGGAGAGAGAGAGAGAGAGAGAGAGAGAGAGAGAGAGAGAGAGAGAGAGAGAGAGAGAGAGAGAGAGAGAGAGAAATAGAGAGAGAGAGGGAGAGAGAGAAATAGAGAGAGAGAGGGAGAGAGAGAGAAAGAGAGAGAAAGAAAGAGAGAGAGAGAAGAGAGAGAGAAAGAGAAAGAGAGAGAGAAAGAAAGAGAGAGAAGAGAGAGAGGGTGTGAGAGGGAGAGAGAGAGAGAGAAAGAGAGAGAGCGGAGAGGAGAAAATAATCTTAAAATTGTTATTAAAACCTCGAGCTCACAATAATGTTTAGTTATGCATAACGCCTGCTGGTTTTCATACTTGTAGAGTGACATTGGACGACGGTTTGCGAGAACATTTTTTACTGTATCAAACTTCTTAAACTGAGCACATTATATTTTGTCTTTCAAGTTTCAAGCTAATCATTATATCGCTAGGCAGTACACGCTATTAATATATATATATATATATATATGTAAAATGAAATTAAATAGTGTCGTTTCTACTTGATTATGCAACGTGTGTAGTCAAAACTGTTGTACAAAATTAAGATTTAATCAAAACGAAACCAAAAGCAAAACAAACATATAAATAGAAGAATCAAAAGAAAAAGAAAATTTAGGCGTATTTCTTAACCTACCAGCAAATTCAGCATAATCATTTGCTTCAACAACCAGCATAGCACAGATGCTCATGCAGACAAGGAAGGCCAAAAGCTTCATTATGACGGGTCTGGCTGCTTGATTTAAGCACTAAAATAAATTCATCAATCCAAGTAAAGATAGAGTCACAATAATGGGAGAAGGTCGAATCAAATGTTTCGAATCTCTTTAGGGTTTTTAGCAGTTGAGCCACAAACATCAAAAGAAAAATGAAATCTTCATAAAGTCAAAATACACGGATAGTTGAATTAGAGATAGACGCAAAAACAATTTGTGTTTGTTGTTTGATATGACCAGTCAACGACACAATGATTTCATGCCCTTTGGTATATCAACTTTCGCACTAGAAGAGATTTAGGAAGCAAGAGAGTAAAAAAGATAGAGAGAGAGAGAGAGAGAGAGAGAGAGAGAGAGAGAGAGAGAGAGAGAGAGAGAGAGAGAGAAGGGGGGGGGAGGCAAGTTTATTTCAATTCAACGTAATTTTTAATCTTCTTTTAAAATGCTCCTAATGCAACATTCAAATGAATAACAATTCGGAATCAGTTACTTCATTATCTGCCTTAAAAAATAAGAGGCAGTGTGCGCTTCCTGATTTGATTAAAACAATACCGAGTTTCATTTCTCATCGGCAAACTGCAAGGCGAATACAAACATTAACGATTGGCTTTAAGTTATATCCAACCCAAGGTATACAAAAATTACGAAAGAAGCATGAATTATTCGTTATATAATATTGCTTTATCACTAGGAAAATACATATGAATAAACAGAATAACTAAGACTCTAATTATATTTATCAATGGAATGGAACTTAATACACTGCCAGATATTAAACAAGAAAGGCTATAATCATGAACATGCAATAAATTATATCTCCAAAATGTATGTCTATAATAAAAAGTATGTCGTAGATTCACACAATATTTCTCTGCAGCGAACTGTTTCAAAAGCTGAACGTCTTAATACAAAGAGTGCACAAAACAGGCCAAATTAAAACTGAAGTGTAAAAATATTTAAGAGTTTATCATAAAATTAATAATGAGGAAAAAAATAGAATATTTATAGCATGAGTCTTTAAGTTACCTTTGAAAGTCGGTAATGAAAGACTTTGAACGAGAGGGGGAAAGATACTGTGTGCGTGTGTGAGATAGATAGATAGATAGATAGATAGATAGATAGATAGAGAGAGAGAGAGAGAGAGAGAGAGAGAGAGAGAGAGAGAGAGAGAGAGAGAGAGAGAGAGAGAGAGAGAGAGAGAGAACTTGCCTTTATTTGAAGATTCTGTAGATGCCGGTGTATCTTGGTGCCAGGATAGTGATTGTATCTTGCTCGGAAAACTTTCCTTTTATAGACGCTTACACTAATTAGGGACCCATCTTCCTGTATAATGATCTGTTTTATGCTGCTGAAAAATAATCTAAAAAATCCTAGCATATGTAAATGCTCGAGTAACATTGCATGTAAACTGGATAGCTTTTACCAGCAATCGATATGTTTTTTACATTTGAATACATTTTCCATTGTCTATCGTATCTTTTTCAAAATCTGCATTATATTATAATCATATTTAGATCACCGAAAACATGTGATAACGATTGCTCATTATTCTGTATGTTTTTAACATTATATATATATAAAAAAAAAGAACCTGGAGCACTGCCGAACAAGCCCATGGCTATTATCCCATGCAACCGTTCAAATAGCCCAATGATTGTGGGAAGGTGAATTGATGAATAGTCCTAGATATAGAGATAGAAAATGCCGGCTACAACGCTGTGGTGTTGCCCATTGAGGTTGGTGCCAGAGGATTCGTAGGGTCATCTGTCTACGACCTTCCGACTAAACTTTCAATATGTGGCAACAATAGAACAAAAGCTCTAAATTTACTGACAGAAATATCCGAAAACAGATCCCGGTGGATCTGGAGCAGGAGAAATGAGAGATTCCTTCATAAGGATTAAAAAATGCTCTAACCATCGCATGACCAGTTGGCGAAGTGGAATAGCGCCTGGATAAGCAATCCATCAAGAGATGAGGGTGTGGGTTCGAATCATAGCGCTGTGTAGAGGAAAAAAAAAGATAACAAGGAGATACCCTTGAGTTATGACCTGGTTGTGGCCCGGCCCCCTTAGAGTGTCAAAGGTTAAGGTCCGAAACACTTGCTACAAAGGCGGGGTTCTTCTCCGAAGACTCCCTGTTATCTAGCTCCCTGATGAATATCTATCTACCTATAGTCCTTGATAGTAGGTCCATTCTTTTGCTTCTAGGTAACTATTATACTAATGAAATACCGTTTAATATCACCTCAGACTCGTAAGTTTATTCAATATTCACCATTTAAAAGCTATAAAAATGTTATTCTTTCTCCATTCCTGTAAAATCCAAAGAGCGACATGAGTTTCAATTGGACCCTTGCAAGGAAACATTTCGGAAGATTTTTACATCTCTCTGTCTGTCTGTCTGTCTGTCTGTCTGTCTGTCTGTCTCTCTCTGTCTCTCTCTCTCTCTCTGTCTGTCTCTCTCTCTCTCTCTCTCTCTCTCTCTCTCTCTCTCTCTCTCTCTCTCTTGGTCATCATTAATTCAATTTTATTACTTTGCTTCGTTAATCATTTTATTGTCAGATCAAAAAATCTGTCTGCTCTAATTATCGGCCAACTCGTTAAATTTATATTCACGAAAATTGTTATTCCCTGCAAATAATCTAGATCAGTCTTCACCACGAAAAAACCGCGCATGAAATTAATATTAAATATGAACATATTACTTCATAGTTAAAAAAACAAACCAACCAAAAACACCACAGAAAGTTAATTCAATTCCATATCGTCGCTGCTGTTTGCTACCCGCGTATGCAACAATTTTCGGGAAAACAATTTCATCATTAAAAATCGTGAAAAAGCCATTTCTCTATCTATGGTTAAAATATTTAGACATTTAAACCAATAGAATGGCTTTAATCCCTTCATTTCGCTATATGTGTAAGGCGCACTTCTGTAATTCCGGCTTAAACGCGTATAGAGCAGAACGCCGGTTAATGGCACCCGCAAAATCTATTTATAGCACGACAATGGACTTCCATCAAGTTATTTTAATGGGTTTCTGTGGAAGAAGCAGTTAATGTTACCATATTGTCATTAGATTTGAAGATAAATAATGTTTCGATCGGTCAATTTATATTATTTTCATCGATGGAGAAACTACTAGGCCAAAACAATTCAAAACATTCCAATAAATCTGCACAATTCCTAAAAATCCACATTTTTTTTTTACATTTGATGAGTGTAAAAAATTATTAGTCTCTTTTCTCCTTAATGTTAGACATTTTCGCTAACAGCAGACAGTCGAGGTTATTTGCTTCAGTGAAGCAACAAACTTTTCTCAAAGTTAACTTCTATCATAACGACATTATCTCGATACAAAACTCATATTAATCAAATATGGGCATTTTCATTAATTTAAACTAACCCTAAATACAGGCTTAGGCCTTAATAATCTACGTTAATACTAGACACTGCCATGAAAAAAATTATGAGGTCCGTGAAGACAATTTCTTAACTAAAGATGGTTAGACATGGGTCTTACTCTTAATAGAATTCTACACCAGCTATTCCTACGGCGGCACCAAATTCATTGGAATATTGTCTTGCTAAAAGAACTTAATGCTAGTTCTTGGGATCTAATAAAAATGCTGCTAGTTCTTTTTCTTCTACCACTGCTGCGTCTACTACTACTACTACTACTACTACTACTACTACTACTACTACTACTACTACTACTACTACTACTACTACTACTACTACTACTACTACTACTACTACTACTACTACTACTACTACTACTACTACTACTACTACTACTACTACTACTACTACAACTACTAATACTACTACAACTACTACTATTAGTACTACTACTACTACAACAACTACTACTACTACTACTACTACTACTACTACTACTACTACTACTACTACTACTACTACTACTACTACTACTACTACTACTACTACTACTACTACTACTACTACTACTACTACTACTACTACTACTACTACTACTACTACTACTACTACTATTACAACTGTTGCTATTGATAAGCATTAAAAGGCTGTTCAAGCTTTGGCATTTACTGAAGTATTACGAGTATAACCTTTTAAAAAAAATGAATGTATTTTTTTTTATTTGGGACATTTTCTAAAGGTCAACTTTTTGTTGTTATTTCATTCAGGATTTTCTTAAAAATTGACATTTTATTTAGGATTCAACTTCAATCTTTTAATTCTAATCAAACTTAAAATTCAGGGAGTATGGATCGAAATTTAAACTGCGTGTGCATTTGTACAGGTTCGTCTAAAAATTGCCATTAATTTGTCATAATCTTTCTTGGTTTTATTTAAAAAAATAATTAAATCTTTTTTTAAATCTATAGTAATCTCGATGCAACTGATAGTGGGACGTAGCTAGCTTCTCGGTATTCCTAATATTAAATCACTATGTTCTTCACTCCCCCCCCCCCCCTCCCCCTACCTTTCGCGAAAAGCGACTAGTGCATTGCTCTGTCATTTCTCTCTCTCTCTCTCTCTCTCTCTCTCTCTCTCTCTCTCTCTCTCTCTCCCTGTCTCTCTCTCTCTCTCTCTCTCTCTCTCTCTCTCTCTCTCTCTCTCTCTTTCTCTCTCTCCCTCCCTCTCTCTCTTCCTCTCTCTCTCTCTATCTATCTATCTATCTATGTATCTGTCTGTCTCATTTTCATTCATCCTCAATACTTTCCTTTTCTTTCTCTTACCGCCTATCTAACCATCTATCATAAATTATTTCCTTTCACATTATGAGTTTGATTGACTGTCTATAAATTTTTCACTATTACTTAATGCAATTTGATGGTCATTAACATATTTTTATTAAAATCTTGTCTTGATTTTGTAATTTATAGGGTATTCATTAAACAAAAATGCCAGTCTTATGAATACAACACTCATGTCTTTTTACTACTCGCAACTGCATGACAATTTTTAGTTTCAAGTTAGAAATAATCTGAAAATTAGCAAAATCGAAACGACGTTTTCTTTGCATTTAATAGAGCCTTTATTAATTTATCCTTTAGCTCCCCATGCCCTTTACGCGTAAGGCCGTGGCCATGCTGCCCGCCATTCAGTTAGCGAGTGGAATTTCTTGGGCCCTAAACGAGAATGGTGGTCGTGATGGCCACTATTTGTTGCAATCCTTTCCCGCATAAAATGTTCTCTCTGTCTCTGTCTCTTTCTCTCTGTCTCTCCCCTGTCACTCTTTTTCTTTCTCATTTGATCTGATGATCTGTTCCGCTTGCTCCACTGCCGTGACGCTTTAGCCATTCGATCTCCTGATCTGTTCCACTTGCTCCACTGTCGTGACGCTCTAGCCATTTGATCTAATGATCTGTTCAGCTAACTCCACTGTCGTGACGCTCTAGCCATTTGATCTGATGATCTGTTCAGCTTATTCCACTGTCGTGACGCTCTAGCCATTTGATCTGATGATCTGTTCAGCTAACTCCACTGTCGTGACGCTCTAGCCATTTGATCTGATGATCTGTTCAGCTTATTCCACTGTCGTGACGCTCTAGCCATTTGATCTAATGATCTGTTCAGCTAACTCCACTGTCGTGACGCTCTAGCCATTTGATCTGATGATCTGTTCAGCTAACTCCACTGTCGTGACGCTCTAGCCATTTGATCTAATGATCTGTTCAGCTTACTCCACTGTCGTGACGCTCTAGCCATTTGATCTCGTGATCTGTTCCGCTTACTCCACTGTCGTGACGATCTAGCCATTTAATCTCGTGATCTGTTCCGCTTACTCCACTCTCGTGACGCTCTAGCCATTTGATCTAGTGATCTGTTCCGCTTACTCCACTGTCGTGACACTCTAGCCATTTTATCTCGTGATCTGTTCAGCTTACTCCACTGTCGTGACGCTCTAGCCATTTGATCTCGTGATCTGTTCAGCTTACTCCACTGTCGTGACGCTCTAGCCATTTGATCTCGTGATCTGTTCCGCTTACTCCACTGTCGTGACGATCTAGCCATTTAATCTCGTGATCTGTTCCGCTTACTCCACTGTCGTGACGCTCTAGCCATTTGATCTCGTGATCTGTTCCGCTTACTCCACTGTCGTGACGCTCTAGCCATTTGATCTCGTGATCTGTTCCGCTTACTCCACTGTCGTGACGCTCTAGCCATTTGATCTCGTGATCTGTTCCGCTTACTCCACTGTCGTGACGCTCTAGCCATTTGATCTCGTGATCTGTTCAGCTTACTCCACTGTCGTGACGCTCTAGCCATTTGATCTCGTGATCTGTTCAGCTTACTCCACTGTCGTGACGCTCTAGCCATTTGATCTCGTGATCTGTTCAGCTTACTCCACTGTCGTGACGCTCTAGCCATTTCATGTGATGATCTGTTCCGGTTGCTCCACTGTCGTGACGCTCTAGCCATTTGAGCTCGTGATCTGTTCCGCTTACTCCACTGTCGTGACGCTCTAGCCATTTGATCTGATGATCTGTTCCGGTTGCTCCACTGTCGTGACGCTCTAGCCATTTGATCTGATGAACTGTTCAGCTTACTCCACTGTCGTGACGCTCTAGCCATTTGATCTCGTGATCTGTTCCGCTTACTCCACTCTCGTGACGCTCTAGCCATTTGATCTGATGAACTGTTCCGGTTGCTCCACTGTCGTGACGCTCTAGCCATTTGATCTCGTGATCTGTTCCGCTTACTCCACTCTCGTGACACTCTAGCCATTTGATCTGGTGATCTATTCCGCTTACTCCACTGTCGTGACGCTCTAGCCATTTGATCTCGTGATCTGTTCCGCTTACTCCACTGCCGTGACACTCTAGCCATTGGAAGTGGCTTAATTGCCAGTTGAGCCACCTAGTTTGCGGCACGTATGTTTGCCATGTATTAGCCTAACAATGAAACTGCAAGTATAAAAATGAAAAAGAAAAGATTTTACGAGGGAAGAACATAATTTTCAATGATTATAATGATCTGCTTTTTTGTATTCGTGCAATCTGTGCAGATTTAATTTATCAGTATCCTGGTGAATATAGTATAATGTTTTTTTTTTTTTCAATATTTAAAGCAACTGACTTTCATTTCAACAAATCATTTCTTTAAAAGCTATGTACGGTGTTTTGAATAGATTTAATTGCTAACGGTAAGGCACGTTTGGCATTTATTAAAATTGACTTTTCAGCAGCAGAGATGGATCACCTATCTGTTATGTTGATTACTTAGTAAATATTCATATCGGGTTATGAAGACCATTTTTTCAAACCGTACATGTACACAGCATAATGAATTGATTGATTGATCGAATACAGATTTTTCCAGCCTCGTTAACTCTATGCAATTTTCTCTATTTTTTTTTTTAGAGAGGCAGAATCGAAGGGAAAGGAAAGAGCGAGCGAGAGTAAAAAAGAAAAAAAAAAACAAATTCTGCATTGTAGTGATCGAAACGACTAAATTAAAACGACAATGCACAGTTCATATTTACTGGATGAAGAAGTCAACAGCAGAGAGGGTGGTTTTGAGCGAAAACGGGGGAGATAACAGAGAAAGAAAAAAAAAAAAGGAAAGAAATGCAGATAGATGGATTGATAAGCAGAGAGTGGAAAGAGAAGTTGGCCACGACAAGGCATGAATGAGAGAGAATTAGTAGAAAATGTATGCATCAATACATATACAAAGAAAGCAAAAGAGATAGATTAATAGATAGATAGATAGATAGATAGATAGATAGATAGATAGATAAATAGATAGATAGATAGATAGATAGATAGATAGATAGATAGATAGATAGATAGATAGATAAATAGATAGATAGATAGATAGATAGATAGATAGATAGATAGATAGATAGATAGAGAGAGAGAGAGAGAGAGAGAGAGAGAGAGAGAGAGAGAGAGAGAGAGAGAGAGAGAGAGAGAGAGAGAGAGAGAGAGAGAGAGAAACAAAGGGAGCGTTAGAGGATATCAATCATTGTTTTAAAAAAGAAAACAGAGGTAAAGAGACAGACAAAAGAGAAACACAGAGAGAGGCAAAGGAAAAGCGAGAGAGAAAGACAGAGATAAGAGAAAGAGACAGACGAACATAGAAATAAACCAATTGGCAAAGAAAATGCCTATGCCTGTCTTCCTCTTGAAATTGAGAAAAAAGCCCCAAACAACTTTGCCATTAAACTAGCATTTTATCATCATCTCCCCCCCCCCCCACCACCCAACTCACTCACACAAACATAATCCTCTTACACCCTTGCTCCTGGCCACCGCCGAGATATCATAATCGCTATGACACTCAGAAAGACGTTTTAAGTCTTCAAGATTAAAAAAATGTCAAAAGCTTACGTAATAAATGCTTTGGGAACTAAACTGTGACTTTTTTACATTAACAGAACCAGGATCCGTTTTTAGTCTATCATGAAAGATTGAAGATGGCAAGATACAAATCATTGGTTCACATCAAGGGGAGAAAGTGTGATATTGCTGATGGCTATGATTTACTGCATTTGATTCGCAGCATTGACGCATACTAAAAACTTACAACTACCACCACCACCACCACCACCACCACGACTACTCCTACTCCTACTCCTACTCCTACTACTACTACTACTACTACTCCTACTCCTACTCCTACTACTCCTACTACTACTACTACTACTACTACTACTACTACTACTACTACTACTACTACTACTACTACTACTACTACTACTACTACTACTACTACTACTACTACTACTACTACTACTACTACTACTACTACTACTACTACTACTACTACTACTTCTACTACCACTACTACCACTACTACTACTACTACTACTACTACTACTACTACTACTACTACTACTACTACTACTACTACTACTACTACTACTACTACTACTACCACTATTACTCTTTCTATGACAATTCGCATACATCAATACACTCATACATAGATACGGCAGACATACCCCTAAACATACACTCATACATACAGTTCATATATGTTCATACCTACATACAAAGAACTCATGGTCGGGCTGAGAGAGGAAAGATAATAAGGTTTTTACTACTCATTCTTTGTAACTTGAATTGTTCTCGCAATATTTGCAATAATACTCATAAATTTATGCCCTTTGTGTCTGATTGCGTTAAGTATAGTGTAATTCATTAATTTTTAATTTTGGAGTGTTTCGACTATTGTTGGACACATTTAAGTTTCATAATAATCTTTGTTCAAATAATTCAACCTCGACGTTTGTTCGGTAAAAAGCCTACTTCGGTTTTAGTCGAGAAATAAATAGATCCAGAATCATTTGAAATATGGATCTGAATTCTTATATCAACCGTGGTTAGGGTTTCACAAGGAGTTATGGAACGCTCTGCTTTGCTACACTTCAATTAAAAAATCTCTACGTATAAAACAACTACATTCAAAGCTCAAATGAACGCTTATTTAATATAAAAAAATGTTTAAATAAAAAAAATTCAATAAAATAAAATACTAGTGACATCTTTTGAAGGCTCCTGTTTTAGGTAAACTTCATGCATTTCCTCTAGGTAGCATGGGTCTTCATGGAAAACCATGGATCGAGATAGATCTAAGTGTATCTGTTCAAAAGAAGAAGGATTTAAGGGGAGAGTAATTGTTTTTGATTGTCTCTAAACCAGTCTTTCAGTGTTTATAAGATTTAACTGGCTAATAGGAATACTATAGCGAGCTTTATGCCCAGACATGGCTGGATGTCTAGCAAGTGAAATATGTGCCCAGGCACCATTTTGTAGCTGGATTTTCATGCAAATAAATTTTTTGCTGAATTTTCTTTCACAAATGCAGCTATATTAATATTATTTCATATATCTTATGTACAAGATCGCTTTGCGCTAGATCATATTAAAAAGGACGTTAACGGTATAGTAAAGAAGCAAAACCAAACCAAACAGGAAGCGTTTCACTATGCAAGGTTTTGCTAGACATTATTGTTTCAAAACACCGACGCTCCTCTTTGGTTTTGATGAAGCAGCATCCGGTAGAAAGAAATAATTTATTATTGCAGGTACCCAGCCGTGTTGAATAAAACACAGGTAAATTATGAGTCTGTTTAATGAGTCTACTGCGCCTTTACTTCTCAAAAGAATACAAATTATGTGTTCTACGTTGTAAACAATCCAATGATCTCATAATCAAGCAAACTGTGGGTTATATAGGTATCCCTTATCTACATTCGTGGAGTCGGACAAACTATAACCTGATTTATACCTGCCATGCCCTTTTCCATCGCTTTTATCTCGCCTCTATCCTGTCTTTGTTGCTGTATTATTGGTCCTGTTGATAGGCGCGAACTTTAACCACGCCCCAATTTATGTCTGACTTTGGGTGACTTTTACAATTTTTCTGCTTCCGATTGTGATCGATTTTGTTTTTAACAATATTTCGAGATAGCTCTTCAATGTTGTCATCAGTTCAATAGTGAGATCATAATTGTCATTCTTCTAGTAACATCGTCGGTGTTTTGAACGTGTGTTATTAAAGGTCCCTGCACCTTGAAAGATTATTTTATCTTCCTGAACTGGCGTGCGGTAGGAGAGTGGGGAGGATATATACCGTCTCTTCGAAAGAACTTATCCGAGCCGACTGTTTAGGAAGCCCGCCCTAGAGATAAGAGCGTTCGTGGTGTTTAGGAAGCCAGCCCTAGAGATAAGAGCGTTCGTGGTGTTTAGGAAGCCAGCCCTAGAGATAAGAGCGTTCGTGGTGTTTAGGAAGACAGCCCTAGAGATAAGAGCGTTCGTGGTGTTTAGGAAGCCAGCCCTAGAGATAAGAGCGTTCGTGGTGTTTAGGAAGCCAGCCCTAGAGATAAGAGCGTTCGTGGTGTTTAGGAAGCCAGCCCTAGAGATAAGAGCGTTCGTGGTGTTTAGGAAGCCAGCCCTAGAGATAAGAGCGTTCGTGGTGTTTAGGAAGCCAGCCCTAGAGATAAGAGCGTTCGTGGTGTTTAGGAAGCCCGCCCTAGAGATAAGAGCGTTCGTGGTGTTTAGGAAGCCAGCCCTAGAGATAAGAGCGTTCTTGGTGTTTAGGAAGACAGCCCTAGAGATAAGAGCGTTCGTGGTGTTTAGGAAGCCAGCCCTAGAGATAAGAGCGTTCGTGGTGTTTAGGAAGCCAGCCCTAGAGATAAGAGCGTTCGTGGTGTTTAGGAAGCCAGCCCTAGAGATAAGAGCGTTCGTGGTGTTTAGGAAGCCAGCTCTAGAGATAAGAGCGTTCGTGGTGTTTAGGAAGCCAGCTCTAGAGATAAGAGCGTTCGTGGATTCTGTGAGGTTCTGCTCACGCTTCGCAGTGCTCCTAAACATCTTCTCCTGTACTGGACCGGTCGCAGTCTTGCTTCTGGTCGGATGGATGGAAGCCGATAGCTGTAGGCCGTAAAAAAAAATCCCGTTTGGAGAATTTTTGAGAGTTTTGGTAATCGAATAAGATTAGGAATGTTCCAGACTTAGTACCTAGCAGGCTTTAGGAGATTATTTACGAATAAAAATAGCTAGTTTTGTAAAATCTCAAACTATTTAGATGTTCTTTGGAATTCTCATTTTTATTATGAAACATTTAATCGCATGAATTATCGGAAAGAAAAATATACCTCTTATGACTTTTTGTTGGAATTCAGAAATTTGTAATGAGCATGATTTTTAAAAAGATTATGACAACACAGAATTTTCTGTTTACCTGTTGTTGAGACCTTTAACCGAGAAAAGAGAAGGTGACTATCAGTGTCAAGGCTAAAAGAGAAAAAAATTATCACAATGTTAATGCCCTATTATAGACCTATATTGTTAAAATGTAAATTGCTATACATTCATAAGGGTACCCTCTTTCCTTTCTCTATGCATTAAAACTAAAGCTATGAAAAAACGAAAGAGAGAGAGAGAGACAGAGAGAGAGAGAGAGAGAGACAGAGAAAAAGAGAGACAGAGAGAGAGAGACAGAGACAGAGACAGAGACAGAGAATGAAAGAGAAAGAGAGACAGAGAGACACACAGAGAGGGGAGAGAGAGAGAGAGAGAGAAAGAGAGAGAGAGAGAGAGAGAGAGAGAGAGAGAGAGAGAGAGAGAGAGAGCGAACGAGAATAAAAATGTTTAATATGAGCTTCAATACGTTTGTTGAAATTAGATCTCTGTCCCACTCACTATATATTAGGCACAATGACAGAGTATGTACGCAATAACAAAACAGATATAAAAGATGATAAAAGAAATTGTAAATCAAATTGAAAGGAAGGCCGTAAAAAAGATGAAAATACACCGTTTACATAATTATTCAATACATCTCATCCATCCATATTAGAATGATGTGGGCAAAAAAATTTTCCCTTATATTATCATAACTAGAGCATCAAAAAAGCATATGATATTAGTCTTTGATAAGTTTTTCTTCCATTAATTGCACACGGTATTGTTTTATTTTAAATATTGAGGCCGCGTGCTTTAAACGTTGCAATGATGCGCCTTGACTTGTGTGTTTTTCAACATTTTAGTTTTGGTGCTAGATCAAGTGATAGAAAAAAAAATGAGAATACAAAGGTGCAAACTGTCTTACATTAGCTATTGAGTCTGGTAAGCAAAGTCAACCAGCCTCTCAATAACTTGCGCTCCAAGAAAAGGTTTGCATCCCCACATGTTTGAAAGAAGCAGACGTAGATGGGTCCAATTAAAATACAAAAGATTTTATATTTGACACCCAGCTATAGTTACTTATTCGATCATGATTATAACATTCTCCATAATATTTCTTGGTTTTCTTGTTGTGATCCATGATTTAAAGTTTAAAACCATAATTATTCCATTGATCTGAAATGGTGTGAAACACAATAAGAGATGACGACCCATTCCAGCCTGTTAGCGACGGGCAGCTATGAGTTGTAAGAAGTATATTTTGCTCAACTTTGCAAAATGTGCTTTTTGGTCGGTCATCTCACACTCCATACCTGCAATTCATACAGTAATAATGGTTCAATCTCAAAACAAAATGATTATTATTAAAGAAAGCTTGGTATCGATAATTGTGACAATCCGTTACACAGAGCTCTCGTTTTCGGAACAAGTCTAGTTGCTTTTTACAAAAGGTTTCTAAGCGTCTTCTCCATATAAGATGTAATAAATGTAAGCCAAGGTAGCAGCTCACAACAAAATTTGATATTGGTGTGAGAACACTGAAAACGAATTTTCCCACAAAAATTGGTTGCAACATACACTACATGATAATTTTTTCCGCCAATAATTCACTTGGTTCCCTATCCTTATCAAAGTTTCTTATTCTCCTACTCTCTTCTTTTCACATAATCATCTTTTATGACTATCTATCTTTCACACACTCACGCCATCTCTACCTCTCTCTTGCTTACTACACTCCCACCATCTCTACCTCTCTCTTGCTTACTACACTCCCACCATCTCTACCTCTCTCTTGCTTACTACACTCCCACCATCTCTACCTCTCTCTTCCTTACTACACTCACACCATCTCTACCTCTCTCTTCCTTACTACACTCACGCCATCTCTACCTCTCTCTCTTGCTTACTACACTCACTCCATCTCTAGCTCTCTCTTGCTTACTACACTCCCACCATCTCTACCTCTCTTGCTTACTACACTCCCACCATCTCTCGCTCTCTCTCTTGTTTACTAAAGTCCTACCACCTCTACCTCTCTCTTGCTTACTAAACTCACACCATCTCTAGCTCTCTCTTGCTTACTAAACTCAAACCATCTCTACCTCTCTCTTGCTTACTAAACTCACACCATCTCTAGCGCTCTCTTGCTTACTACACTCACACCATCTCTACCTCTCTCTTGCTTACTACACTCCCACCATCTCTACCTCTCTCTTGCTTACTAAACTCACACCATCTCTACCTCTCTCTTGCTTACTATACTCAAACCATCCCTAGCTCTCTCTTGCTTACTACACTCCCACCATCTCTACCTCTCTCTTGCTTACTACACTCACACCATCTCTACCTCTCTCTTGCTTACTACACTCCCACCATCTCTACCTCTCTCTTGCTTACTACACTCACGCCATCTCAAGCTTTCTCTTGCTTACTACACTCCCACCATCTCTAGCTCTCTCTTGCTTACTAAACTCACACAATTTCTAGCTCTCTTTTGCTTACTACACCCCCACCATCTCTAGCTCTCTCTTGCTTACTACACTCCCAACATCTCTACCTCTCTCTTGCTTACTACACTCCCACCATCTCTAGCTCTCTCTTGCTTACTACACTCCCACCATCTCTAGCTCTCTCTTGCTTACTAAACTCACACAATCTCTAGCTCTCTCTTGCTTACTACACTCCCACCATCTCTAGCTCTCTCTTGCTTACTACACTCCCACCATCTCTAGCTCTCTCTTGCTTACTACACTCACACCATCTCTAGCTCTCTCTTGCTTACTACACTCACACCATCTCTAGCTCTTTCTTGCTTACTACACTCCCACCATCTCTAGCTCTCTCTTGCTTACTACACTCCCACCATCTCTAGCTCTCTCTTGCTTACTACACTCCCACCATCTCTAGCTCTCTCTTGCTTACTACACTCCCACCATCTCTAGCTCTCTCTTGCTTACTACACTCCCACCATCTCTAGCTCTCTCTTGCTTACTACACTCCCACCATCTCTAGCTCTCTTGCTTACTACACTCCCACCATCTCTAGCTCTCTCTTGCTTACTACACTCACGACATCTCTAGCTCTCTCTTGCTTACTACACTCCCACCATCTCTAGCTCTCTCTTGCTTACTACACTCCCACCATCTCTAGCTCTCTCTTGCTTACTACACTCCCACCATCTCTAGCTCTCTCTTGCTTACTACACTCCCACCATCTCTAGCTCTCTCTTGCTTACTACACTCCCACCATCTCTACCTCTCTTGCTTACTACACTCCCACCATCCCTAGCTCTCTCTTGCTTACTACACTCCCACCATCCCTAGCTCTCTCTTGCTTACTACACTCCCACCATCTCTAGCTCTCTCTTGCTTACTACACTCCCACCATCTCTAGCTCTCTCTTGCTTACTACACTCCCATCATTTCTAGCTCTCTCTCTTGCTTACTACACTCCCACCATCTCAAGCTTTCTCTTGCTTACTACACTCCCACCATCTCTCTCTCTCTCTCTTGCTTACTACACTCCCACCATTTCTAGCTCTCTTGCTTACTACACTCCCACCATCTCTAGCTCTCTCTTGCTTACTACACTCCCACCATCTCTAGCTCTCTCTTGCTTACTACACTCCCACCATCTCTAGCTCTCTCTTGCTTACTACACTCCCACCATTTCTAGCTCTCTCTTGCTTACTACACTCCCACCATCTCTAGCTCTCTCTTGCTTACTACACTCCCACCATCTCTAGCTCTCTCTTGCTTACTACACTCCCACCATTTCTAGCTCTCTCTTGCTTACTACACTCCCACCATCTCTAGCTCTCTCTTGCTTACTACACTCCCACCATCTCTAGCTCTCTCTTGCTTACTACACTCCCACCATCTCTAGCTCTCTCTTGCTTACTACACTCCCACCATCTCTAGCTCTCTCTTGCTTACTACACTCCCACCATCTCTAGCCCTCTCTTGCTTACTACACTCACACAATCTCTAGCTCTCTCTTGCTTACTACACTCCCACCATCTCTAGCTCTCTCTTGCTTACTACACTCCCAGCATCTCTAGCTCTCTCTTGCTTACTACACTTCCACCATCTCTAGCTCTCTCTTGCTTACTACACTCCCACCATCTCTAGCCCTCTTCTTGCTTACTACACTCCCACCATCCCTAGCTCTCTCTCTGCTTTGCTACACTCACACCATCTCTAGCTCTCTCTTTCTTGCTTTTGCTACATCTCTTTACACCATCCCTAGCTCTCTCTTGCTTGCTACACTCACACCATCTCTAGGTCTCTCTTGCTTGCTACACTCACACCATCCCTAGCTCCCTATCTTGCTTACACACTCCCACCATCCCCTAGCTCTCTCTTGCCTTGCTACACTCACACCATCTCTACTTCTCTCTTGCTTACTACACTCACACCATCTGTAGCTCTCTCTTACTTACTATACTCAAACCATCCCTAGCTCAGTCTCTTGCTTACTATACTCAAACCATCCCTAGCTCTCTCTTGCTTACTACACTCAAACCATGTCTAGCTCTCTCTTGCTTACTACACTCAAACCCATGTCTAGCTCTCTCTTGCTTTTTACTACACTCAAACCATGTCTAGCTCTTTCTTGCTTACTACACTCAAACTATCTCTAGCTCTCTCTCTTGCTTACTACACTCAAGCCATCTCTAGCTCTCTCTTGCT
>JAWDGP010003408.1:0-16769 GCA_033675545.1 Elysia crispata
ACACAGACAGTTGTGTATGGCGGTGAATGATGCAAGAGAAGCAACTCGCTCGACACAGACAGTTGTGTATGGCGGTGAATGATGCAAGAGAAGCAACTCGCTCGACACAGACAGTTGTGTATGGCGGTGAATGATGCAAGAGAAGCAACTCGCTCGACACAGACAGTTGTGTATGGCGGTGAATGATGCAAGAGAAGCAACTCGCTCGACACAGACAGTTGTGTATGGCGGTGAATGATGCAAGAGAAGCAACTCGTTCCACACAGACAGTTGTGTATGGCGGTGAATGATGCAAGAGAAGCAACTCGTTCCACACAGACAGTTGTGTATGGCGGTGAATGATGCAAGAGAAGCAACTCGTTCCACACAGACAGTTGTGTATGGCGGTGAATGATGCAAGGGAAACATAGGATTGGCTACACACGTGGCTACTCTTTCTATTATCACAAATTGAGGTTTTGTAAGAATCTGAAAAAAGACAATGAGCATTTCTTCTTCTATTTCACATAACTAAAAAGTTTCTCTACTTGTTTCTTTTTGTTCAAATATATACAACCCATATTTTAACTCAAACTCATTTATATAGACGGAAAAAATACAACATATGTTCATGCCCCATTCGCGTTTGTGTTTTCTTATTAAACAAATATCGAGTGAATATTTTGCATCAGTGCTACATTTCAGTTGGATTTAATAAAACAATTAAAAGTAATAATAATAATAATAATAATAATAATAATAATAATAATAATAATAATAATAATAATAATAATAATAATAATAACAGTTCTAGTCATTGTAGAAGCAGCAGCAGCAGCAGCAGTAGTAGTAGTAGTAGTAGTAGTAGTAGTAGTAGTAGTAGTAGTAGTAGTAGTAGTAGTAGTAGTAGTAGTAGGAGGAGGAGTAGTAGTAGTAGTAGTAGTAGGTACAACAAGTGAAAATTTCAAACACAACCTACATAACAAACACAAACATATTCTTAAAGTACTTGACAGAACTAAGAAAACAAAACAAAAATTGATGAAATCGGACAAGAAACAACAAAGATATTAAATTTTAAAATTTTATTGAACTAAAAATAATTGCGGCAAATTGCGCAATAGTGTAATAAGCCATTTTTGCATGTTATTTCCAGTTAGATAAACATCAGGACATTGTAAATAAAGACTGTGTTGTACATAGAACTATGCTGGCTTACATATTAACAAGTTTTACTAGCATAGGTAAGTTATTTCAGAAATTACAGGGTCCAAAAAATGACGTAAAATTCATTTCTCACGTAAAATTAAGTAAAAAAGTTGCTCGCGGGCCATTTTTGAGAATACAATAACAAGGGATTTGTACTTGTATCAGCTTAAAACTCTTTTTAAGGCTTCTCTGGTACTTAGAGAATAGGTCTAATTTTTTTCAGGGTTGTTGAGCTGTAAACAATAAAATAACAAGCATTTAAAAATTGGCTGAAGCCGTATTTTGACCATTTTAAAAAAAATTCCAGTAAGTGGACGTAGAATGCTATATCATGATATATAAAAATTCATTAAAAAAAACTATTAAAGCTACTGTCAAGTATTATACATCAAATTAAAGCTTATTTAATATCCCATTCAATGAATGACATCTCAGAAAGCTTTATTTACTACAGCAAACTTTAGACCTGGACAAAACCAGACAGCTGTATTTTGACAATTTAAAAAAAATTCCCGCAAGTGGGCGTAGAATATAGTAATACATAAAAATTCATTTAAAAACATCTATTGAAGCTACTGACAAGTATTATACATCAAATTAAAGCTTATTTAATATGCCATTCAATGAATGACATCTCAGAAAGCTTTATTTACTTTTACAGTAAACTTTAGATCTGGACAAAACCAGACAGCTGAAAGGGTACACTTTCAACTGAATATCTTTCTTGGAAAATTCATATAAAATAAAAAAAAACATAGAACTACAGACAACCATTATTTATCAAATCAAAGCTTATTTAAAAATGCATGATTCAGATAATGAAAAGTAATAAGAATCAATTTTTTACAAGAGATGGCATTGAGAAATATTAATCCAGATGCACATGACAAAAAATTAATTTTGGGCTTTGATATAAAATAAACGCACAGTATATACCACTACCAGATATCAAATTACATTCAATGCAAAAATTGCAAAGCACAATTTAGTTAACTGAAGAACCTTCAATATCAATTTACTTTAATGAAAATATAATTGGAGATAGTAGAGTTCCTTACTAGGAGTTCATCTAAATCTATAATTAGATCAAAAGAAAAATCCAAAGTGCTATATTAAGCCCAGTCTGAGCTTCTCAATGTGTCTCTAAGCTAAACTAAAATTGCATTGTACGTAACAGTATTTGATCCTCAAAAAGGCAGATTCCTGAAGTAAAATAATTTTAAAACCTTCAACTTTCAGACAAAATGTGCTGTAGAAGTTTATGGTAGAGATCTCTTTTGTTTCCTGACAAAGTTATATTTTCTCCTTTTACGACAGATCTGAAGCGTATTTGATCTTTGAGCCTCTCTTTTGCATTAGGACCATTAAAAATTTCATCCAATTCTTCTTTGGTAGAAGCAAGAGTAACACCAAGTACAGCATCAATAGCAGCCAGCTTTCTTTTTTGAGACTTGATCCTTTTCTCATCTTTTTTTGATTTATTATCAGCAATTCTTTTCTTCACTATTTCCTGAACAGCCTTTTTCTCATCCCTGTGTTGTTGTCTCCATTCTGGGCCAAATTGTATGCCTGTCTCTATGAGTTTTTTAATCTCATCTGGTTTTTTATTTTGCAACCATCCGGCCGTCCCATTGTGTTTCCACATACAATAAGTGGACCTGACGCTCAGTGATGTATTCCTCCTTCTGTTCATATCATAATCCAGGTCTCCAAAGAGACGCTCACCGGTTAGGTTTGTCAAGGGACATGTTTTTAGGACCTCTCTGACTTCATCTTTAAGCTCACCTCCAAAAACTCCTCCATCCAAAAAATCATGTAGTTGCCTTTTCAGAGCTTTCGTGCATCCATCAATAATAACTTTCAAGGTTGTAGAAAACATTTCTCTATCATATACATCAGATTTGAAAAATTCTTTCATAAAATGTAGATCCTCATCATTGGCTTGAAAATCACAAAAAACACTTGCTGCAGAAGTTGGATCAAAGTCCTCAGCACTCCAGAGAGTTAGTACATTAGCCATTGTCCTCACATAGTCAGCAAAATCAAGGTATGTCTTGCGGCTGTTCATCAAGAGCCAATAAGGCTTTGTAAAGTAAACATTAAAAAAAGCAAGAGCAGCAATGTTTGAAACAACTCTTCTGTCATCCAAGTCAGCAATAATAGATTGTAGTTTCAGGTTGGAGTGGGATACATAATCGGTCAAAAATATCTTGATGTCATCTTTGTGATGAAGTAGGGCAGTTGAATTTTCAAATAAGTTGTTAAATCGGTTTGAACGATAGCTAGTGAACTTTGATGATTTTGAAAAAGAATCACAATACTGCAGCCACTCTTGTCTTGCCCCACTTTTCTCATCCCCTCTTGGTCCCAGGACTTCAGATGACATTCGAACGGTCCTGACTGCAGCACTTTCTGTGTTTTTTTCAAAGGATTTGTAAACAGGATTGGCATCTCTGCCTAACTTCTCTCCATCTTCAGTCCATGTTTTCTCAACCAAAGAGACAGCTTCTTCTGCCGCAGATGAAAGAGCTAATAGAAAATGGGCGTTGCAAAAGAGAAAATGTGTAGAGCAATCTTCATCTCCCAAAAGTTCCGATTTAAAGGCTGCTAGTTTTTTATCAAAGCACTTCATGACAGAAGCTCTGTCTGACATCAAAGATTTCATTTTTTTAATAACTTCTTTAAAAAGAGAACTTAAGTCATCATCAGATGACTTACAGTAAACATGGCAGAGCTTAGTAAACATGGTACTGCACCTTTCCACTAGTGTATCAGAGTCATCTGAGGCAATTTCAGAGAAACCAAGGCTAAGAACTTTTCCATTTGACAGTTGAATATGCTGTTCTAAATAATGTGCTTTTTGACGACTGGTCGCATCACTGGCAAACATAAAGTGATCACACTTCTTAATTTCATCAACAACCTGATGGTGAGCAATTACGCTAGCCTCATTAGAAAAATTTAAGGCGCTTGTTTTACAAGGTAGATCCTCTTTGTTAAGGTTTGTATTAAACATGTGCTTTGCCACAGTAGCAACTACACTAGAACAATTTGAGGCCGCAACATTTCCTTCTCCTTGGAGAGCATAATATGTTTGTCTGATGTTATTGCTGTATCTATGACTGCTGCCCTCTTCTCTCATTTTGATGTTATTTTCTCTTTCGAGCATGTCAGTCAAGTCTGAAATGATTTTAGTTTGGTCTGTGCAAGCAAGCTTGTATTTACTTTTTAATGTCTGCTCCGTTTTTAGTTTTGCTTGTAGGCCACTAACATTTGCTTTTAAAGCTTTGATTTCGGTAAGATTCTCATCTTTCTCTAGTACTAGGGCATCGTTTTCTTGTGTAATCTCTTCAAGTTTTCGTTTCTGAGCATGATTCTTTGTGTATAGTTTTGACTTTTCCACAGCATGCAATTTTTCTTTGTAATTTTCATTTGTCAACTTTTCAGCTTCTAACTGTTTCTTTAATTGCTTAATGGTATGACTTGCATTTTTCTCTGCTTCAATCAATGTCATTTTTTCATCATTGAGAGACGTAATTATTTCAAGATGCATTGTTGTTTCTGATGAAGTAACTTCCTGCTTATCTTTAAGTTCAGATATCACAACATCTTTGTTTGAGCACAATTTGCAATTATCTGGTTTAGGTGAAGGTACTGTTGCATTTACATGTACATGTAGTTTATCAGTAAAGGGCAAGTTTAAGAAGTCATTTAGCTGTTTCAGACACTGATCTGATTTGTTTTTGTTTTTTGATAACTTTTTATAGTCA
The DNA here is from genome assembly GCA_033675545.1 of Elysia crispata. Taxonomy (NCBI): domain Eukaryota; kingdom Metazoa; phylum Mollusca; class Gastropoda; family Plakobranchidae; genus Elysia; species Elysia crispata. The sequence continues at coordinate 4,959 of JAWDGP010003408.1, forward strand.
CTAAAACATTTATCAACTTTCCTTTTGACTTGAATCATTGTTAGTCCAGAACACGATGAACTTAGTCGTTTCACCCATTTGTGAACAAAAGACTGTCCCTCTCGTTCTTGAGCCCTAATCTTTTCCAAATCAACAACAACTTTGTTAATAATATCACTGGAAGGTGGGAGGGTATAGGGTGCTGCTCCAGAAATGTGACATCGTTTGAGTCCATGAGCAGAGAGAGAGTCTGATAGACTATGAAAGCAGTGGCTTTCTTGAAGAAATGGTGCAGGCCTACTGTCTCCATCAACACACACTTTGATGATCTGTAAAATGCGCTGGTATGGTAGACACGGCTCTCAGAGACAGATTCTGTGTTGGGCACCAGCTTCGTCAACCAGTCTTTCAGCTGTTAAAAAGAATAATAAGAACAAAAAAATAGATGATTCAAAATTTAACACTGAACACAGATTTTTTAACAGAATTGAAAAAAAAAAGGATACGTATAAAATGAATGTTTAACGTCTTTGGATTTTATCTAAGGAGCATCAATTTTATACTGCATACATGGTGTTATATTAACAGGGCAGAGTAAGTGCATAATGTCACTATTTTTAATTCAAGAATCAAAGTTGTAAACCATCTGGTCATTAGAAAACAAAAAATTATTTTGCCATTAAAACATTGTTATTTATATTAGTTGAAAAATTAATGCATTATGATGCTAAAGCCTCACCTTGCAAGCTGTGGATATAAAATACATTATAATAAAAACCTACAGTATTCAAGCTAAACTTACCTCTCTGAACGAGGCATTGCACTCTTCCTTAATCACGTACAACTTGAGCAGGAGCCCGTTCGTCACTCCATCAACTTTTGGTAGATCACACGGCCTACCCTTTCCATATCTTATAAAGTGCCGCCGCAGCTGTTGGTACACGTCATCCTCTAAAAATAAAAAAAAATAAAAAAGTTTTAAAAAACTACTTCAGGATAAACTGGAAGAGAGAGAGAGAGAGAGAGAGAGAGAGAGAGAGAGAGAGAGAGAGAGAGAGAGAGACAGAGACAGAGAGAGAGAGAGAGAGATAGATTGTTTTCTCAATCTAGATTCCAGTAGTAGTACAGCTTTGACTTTCTATTTAAACAACTAATAACAAAGGATTTATCAGATTAAATATTGGTTTGTCGATCTAATTTAGGTCTAGGCTTAGAGTACGTAAAATCAGGACAGTAAAAGATGTATAAGAAGGCTTCAATTGCATAGGCATTAAAGAAATAAGACGTAGAATGACTGCATTCGGCAACTGTGCCCGTTCCGTAACTATCGTAAACATCCGCCATTTTATCCAGAAGTCGGAAGAGCCGCTGTTCCACTAGTAATACAACCTCCCCAGTCTATTGTATTTGAATTATTTTTTTTATTATAGTTTACGCTAGTTTACCACAATTGTTGTAACTAAACATAATAATTAATATCTAAATAGTATTCTTACCTGTAATTGATTTTAAATGGGACAGTTCATCCATATTTATTGTGCTTATTGGCGAAGCTGTGTGGTCTTCCCGGCCGGTCACTGGGCTGGCTGAAGCCATTGATGGCGTAGAGAAAGATTTAGAGCTAGTGACCTGTTGGGCTTTTAAAAGCAAACGCTCGGCGGGGAAGAAAATAATAGCAGGGTTGTGCACATCATTGGTTTTGTATTGAGAAGGGCTTTAATTCCATGCCTGAAGATTGTTATATTTGTGAGGGAGGACTGAGATTCAATGAAAAGTTTGCCGAGCTGAACACTCACTTCGACCTACCCCCGCCATTTTGTAATGCACAGAAAACATCCGGGCATCAAAGTAAAGCTTAGTTTTCGCCCTTTTCAATGATGTCATTACTATTTTTATACGACTATTCACGGCCGAGCGATCTTCTTTCAAAGACGGCCCTTTACGGCCAAAGAAATGCCGATCCCCGAGATGCTCCCAGCTCGGGATCGACAATGTGGCCTCAAAGTCAAACGGCTACCTTCTCACTCACATTACGACAAAACTCACACCACACAAAGGCAAAACAATACACGATTACAAAGACTTCTGTTTTATTTTTGTTTTTATTTCATGAAAATCCGACATCTTAAAGCAGAGATAGAGAGGGTTAGATTTAGCCACGTTTACGGCACTATGCACAAGCCAGCCGCATTTCCACCACCCACGGGCGTGCGGTTGGGCTACCTAGTAGTAGTTGTAGTAGTAGTAGTAGTAGTAGTAGTAGTAGTAGTAGTAGTAGTAGTAGTAGTAGTAGAAGTAGCTATAGCAGCAAAAGCGGCAGTAGTAGTAGTAGTAGTAGTAGTAGTAGTAGTAGTAGTAGTAGTAGTAGTAGTAGTAGTATTAGTAGTAGTAGTAGTAGTAGTTGTAGTAGTAGTAGTAGTAGTAGTAGTAGTAGTAGTAGTAGTAGTAGTAGTAGTAGTAGTAGTAGTAGTAGTAGTAGTAGAAGTAGCTATAGCAGCAAAAGCGGCAGTAGTAGTAGTAGTAGTTGTAGTAGTAGTAATAGTAGTAGTAGTAGTAGTAGTAGTAGTAGTAGTAGTAGTAGTAGTAGTAGTAGTAGTAGTAGTAGTAGTAGTAGTAGTAGTAGTAGTAGTAGTAGTAGTAGTAGTTTGCTTAGCATAAACTAAGTATTAGAAAAAACTATTGTAAAGGTACGTTCTAAAATACGTATTTTGCTTACAAACTCTATTTCTGGTGATCTAGTTATAGACAGGTGCAAAACGTACTTGATAAAGAAATATGCATTTTTCTTTCCATTACAGATAAATAGATAGATAGATGTATAGATAGAGCAATACAAATTTTTTAACAGATTGAAAAATAAGTAGGCCTCAAAACCCCTTGGCTTATACAGAGTTAGACTAAAATGCATGTGTACAGAACCATTGATACATCGGTTGATGGGGTCTTATCTAAACAGCCCTACACCTAGCATGAGGTAATACTTGCTGAATCATTAAAAGATGTTTTGGTAAACTCAAAACAATGATGTAGAAACATAGATAGAAAAATTGACATTTGAACACACATACAGATTTATAAATAAATAGGTAGATAGATTGATATACAGATAGGTAGATAGATCCATACAAAGATAGATAGATGGATAAATAGGGAAAGAGATAGATAAATGGATATATATATATATATATATATATATATATATATATATATATATATATATATATATAGATAGAGAGAGAGAGAGAGAGAGAGAGAGAGAGAGAGAGAGAGAGAGAGAGAGAGAGAGAGAGAGAGAGAGAGAGAGAGAGAGAGAGAGTCAACTGAAGAAAGGTGGCTGATAACTTATTCACAATCCCAATGCCAATAACTGACTAATATATCATTCTTACATATAAGAAGAAAAATAACAATTAAAAAGTATAACAATATCATTGGCCTTCCTTATTGGTAATGGTATTGTTTATTTTTGATGGTCTTTAGATTAGACTTTTTAAACTAAATAATGACATCGCTTCTTCGTTTTAAATTCTTTTATATATATATATATATATATATATATATAATACAGGCATACTGCTTTATTCATCAATAACTTTAATGCTACAATGATCATTCAAATTGTATGAGAAGGTCAAAAAGGAAAAAAAAAAGAAAAAATAACTATAAATCAAACTGAAGTTTTTCTCTGTTTATTAAATTGTGTTTTGGCTTATACTTTCATTTTTTATCAATTTATGAAATTATCATAGATTTGGAGCAGACCGAAACTTGTGAGTTGAAGCAAACTGTCTTTTTTTTTTAAATACATCACCTGAAGTTGTTTTTACATTTGCTTATGAAACTGACTAATAGATTAATAATGATGGAGTAAGGACTGGACCCCCCTCCCCTCCTCCCCCTTTTTCTTGTTTATATGCCAAAATAAAAAAAAAAACAGGCCAAGACTCAGTCACTTGGAGCGGTGCAATTCAAGGACAATACGCTGTGTTTATCATGCTCTTGCATGCGAAGAGAGGCTATCATAGACAGCAGATCACTGTGAAGAGAGGCTGTCATAGACAGCAGATCACTGTGAAGAGAGGCTGTCATAGACAGCAGATCACTGTGAAGAGAGGCTATCATAGACAGCAGATCACTGTGAAGAGAGGCTATCATAGACAGCAGATCACTGTGAAGAGAGGCTATCATAGACAGCAGATCACTGTGAAGAGAGGCTATCATAGACAGCAGATCACTGTGAAGAGAGGCTATCATAGACAGCAGATCACTGTGAAGAGAGGCTATCATAGACAGCAGATCACTGTGAAGAGAGGCTATCATAGACAGCAGATCACTGTGAAGAGAGGCTATCATAGACAGCAGATCACTGTGAAGAGAGGCTGTCATAGATAGCAGATCACTGTGAAGAGAGGCTATCATAGACAGCAGATCACTGTGAAGAGAGGCTGTCATAGACAGCAGATCACTGTGAAGAGAGGCTGTCATAGACAGCAGATCACTGTGAAGAGAGGCTATCATAGACAGCAGATCACTGTGAAGAGAGGCTATCATAGACAGCAGATCACTGTGAAGAGAGGCTATCATAGACAGCAGATCACTGTGAAGAGAGGCTGTCATAGACAGCAGATCACTGTGAAGAGAGGCTATCATAGACAGCAGATCACTGTGAAGAGAGGCTATCATAGACAGCAGATCACTGTGAAGAGAGGCTATCATAGACAGCAGATCACTGTGAAGAGAGGCTATCATAGACAGCAGATCACTGTGAAGAGAGGCTATCATAGACAGCAGATCACTGTGAAGAGAGGCTATCATAGACAGCAGATCACTGTGAAGAGAGGCTATCATAGACAGCAGATCACTGTGAAGAGAGGCTATCATAGACAGCAGATCACTGTGAAGAGAGGCTATCATAGACAGCAGATCACTGTGAAGAGAGGCTATCATAGACAGCAGATCACTGTGAAGAGAGGATATCATAGACAGCAGATCACTGTGAAGATAACAATTATGCGCTCGAAGTGACATGGCTGTTATCAAAAGTAGATGGATTAAAAAAAAAATATATGTCGCTTTGGACCAGCAGTATCTTGATCATGCTCCTTATCACAAAGTCAAGAAATAAATGATTAGTATATCATATTAAAGCCTTGCTGGTGTGGCTGAATGAAGCTGCAGTGACATTAGATTTGGTTCAAAATTTTGTACAGAAACATTCCAATTCTGTTACATTCTAAGGAGCACGCACAAAGGTATGTTAAGGCTGCATAGACTGTTATCCTTAGTCGCTGAGGATAGATCTAGAATCAAAATGTTGTAGAGAAGCATTCCCATTCCGTTACATTCTGAGGAGCACGCACAAAGGTATGTTAGGGCTGCATAGACTGTTATCCTTAGTCGCTGAGGATAGATCTAGAATCAAAATGTTGTAGAGAAGCATTCCCATTCCGTTACATTCTGAGGAGCACGCACAAAGGTATGTAAAGGCTGCATAGACTGTTATCCTTAGTCGCTGAGGATAGATCTAGGATCAAAATGTTGTAGAGAAGCATTCCCATTCCGTTACATTCTGAGGAGCACGCACAAAGGTATGTTAAGGCTGCATAGACTGTTATCCCCGGTCGCTGAGGATAGATCTAGAATCAAAATCTTGTCCTATACAGGTGAGAGTTTTCATCTTGTGGAATCTGTGAAAAACATGCTTTAGAAAATTCTTTTAAATAGGTTTATATTAATGACGACGAAATACTTTAACAATCATTGACATTTAAGAGGAAGCTGTACCGACTGCAGCTGGACATCGGCTATCAGACAAATTTCGTCGATAATTATTCATAAAGAGGTTATAAATATTTTACAATTTGAAACTTAAAAAGCTAAATCGATATGATATACATGCTTCATGCATTAAAGCTAAAACTGTTTTTAAGAGCGACACTCAAGTAGATAAGGATGAAATCGTTCACAATCATTCTTGTTACTGAATTCAAGACATGACCTTATGATATGTTATAATGAATCAGTGCGTGTGTATGGAAAGGAAGGGGAGGGGGTCAAGAGAATCGTCAACTTATTCTTACATTCTTACATTTTTGTGAAGTGGAAAATTTTACTTACTAGTCCGGGAAAAATGCATACAAGAATAAGTTGACGTTATGCACAGGATTAAGCCCTAACTCATCTTTTAGAATTAAATTCAAATAGGAAGAACAGGACGGAGAAGAAAGAATTAGCTGCAAGTTTTACAGATGAAAGAATATGAGCTAATAAGAGAAGTTGGATCATGGGTGGAAAACTATATTGTAAGAAATTTGAGTTGACCAGATAGTGCAGAGTGTGGATGCAAACTGGGTGTTAAGTTTGTTGATTAGGAGGAAAGGGTATAGAGTGGTATACAAAATAGGTGCTAAGTTGTGTTTACCAAGAGGAAAGGGTTACATGTGAAAGGGTATAGAGAGGTATAAAAAATAGGTGCTAAGTTGAGTTTACCAAGAGGAAAGGGTTACATGTGAAAGGGTTTAGAGTAGTATACAAAATAGGTGCTAAGTTGTGTTTACCAAGAGGAAAGGGTTACATGTGAAAGGGTTTAGAGTGGTATACAAAATAGGTGCTAAGTTGAGTTTACCAAGAGGAAAGGGTTACATGTGAAAGGGTTTAGAGTGGTATACAAAATAGGTGCTAAGTTGTGTTTACCAAGAGGAAAGGGTTAAATGTGAAAGGATAATTAAAGCGAAAGTGATAATACTAAGAAAAGAAGGATAAGTGTATGGCAAAGATAGTTCTAAACGAGATCTTTTTTTTTAAAAAGGAGGCTGTAGTATGGAAGCAAAAAAGTTGGCTAAAATAGATATTCTCTAAGACATGAATGCATCTGTAAAGTGATCTTTATTGAGATATAATGGTGAAGAACAGAGACAAAAATGGACGAATAGTGATGCAGTTACCTAGGGAAAGAGAAAAAGGTAGAGGAAGAAGTAGTAACTGAAAAAATTGGAGATGTAGAGACGTTTCGAACATGAATTTTTGTATATGTGTGCAACCGCAGATTGTTCGATACAAAAATGACTCAATTCCAAATCATACGCACGATTTTGTCCATGCAATCATCTGTTTCCTCACGCCATCTTTAAAGTAGGTCACGTGTCCAAGAATAGGGTAAGGTTTAGCCGGGAAGGGAGGGATGTTCTCAGGAACCCTGGCTGTTAGCAGATACTTCAGCAACACAGCAAGGCTGAGAGTCATGGCGCCATAGGACAGCACCTGGCTGGTCCACGCTGCTAGTGGCTCTTGTGGTGAAGATGACATTTTTGCCTGTGAAAAGACAAAACAAAATATGTTGTATATTTTAGATGGAAAATGCTAAAAATTCTTTTGGTGAAATGTAAGGCTGTGGTTCAGATAACAAGAGACGAGTAGTTTCCCCTTGCACTCCCTTAAAACTCAATTTATGTTCTACATCACTGCGAGCCTTGGTTACCCTTTTCAGACGCCGCCTCTTTCATTAAAGTTACACCTTTTCTCGCAATCTCTTCACCTTAATGCCTTATACCCTCTGCCTTTCCTCATTGTAATTCTGTCAATATGCCCATTCTTAAGTTAAACATGTTGACCTAATTCTCTGGTGCAGCTGGTCACATGTGTATCGCTACCTTGGTTGCTACTTCCCCTAGTTATGTTTTAGGGGAAAAGACATAATCTGCCTCATACATGGTGATTTTTTAATACTTAATGAGACTTTTCTTTACCACAGCAGTTATTTCCTAGATTGAGTCTGGATTAAGCACACCGTTAGTGTTGCACGATTCGTGGTTACAGTAGTGAATAAAAAAACTGCCACGATCTCGTTGGACAGAATTAAAAATCGGCCTAAATGTGAGTCATGGTTCATGGGTCATGGTTGACGAGTTATGGTTGATGGGTCATGGTTGATCAAATAAGGAAGCTTTGGGTTAAATTCTCTCCTAAGTTATATCTTCAACCCAATCTACCAACATCTAAAAACGATTCTGCTCTTTATTTCATAAATACCTCAAGAACTTTTAAAACCTTCCCTGCATCTCAATAAATTGTTTTCAAAAATTTGTGATGGCTTCTAATGGCGTAAAATAATATTTTGAAAATCTAATTTGTTAACTTAAAAAAGAAAAAAAATTGCTTTGCGAAGTAAAGAAACTATTAAAAATCTTTGGAGAATTAAGGAAGATAAATTACAGGAAGAAAATGCTAAATTTTTTTTCCTGCTAAACGGTTTATAGTAAACTTCTATTTAGTTTAAATTATTGTTAAAGTTCATTTCGATAATCAATGCTTTGACATAAAACATATTTAAAAAATTTATCAATTTCCCTTCATTGAAAAGGATTTAAAAGGGACAAGTTTGAGTTATAAATAGTTCAATTTATCAATTTCGCTTTGCTAAGAGATGGCTGTGACGATTCATGCATTAACTAATCTAATTCAGATTAACTGTATTTTATGCCTAATTCCGTTTGGTGTATCTAGTAAAATTTAAAACAATCTTCATATACATAAACATATTTTGTTTTCTCGAAAAGAGGCACAGGCTTCTAAATAGGTCCTAATGTCATAAAGCTTTGGCCCCCTCCCCTTCCTTTCCATACACACGCACTGATTCATTAATATATCATAAGTTCATGTCTTGAATTCAGTAACAAGAATGATTGTGATGATAACGATTTCATCCTTATCTACTTGAGTGTCGCTCTTAAAAACAGTTTTAGCTTTAATGCATGAAGCGTTTATGTAATATCGATTTAGCTTTTTTATTTTAAAATTGTAAAATATTTATAACCTCTTAATGCATAATTATCGACGAAACTTGTCTGACAGCCGATGTCCAGCTGCAGTCGGTACAGCTTCCTCTTAAACCTGAATGATTGCTAAAATATTTCGTAATAAGTAGAAAAAGATAGACCTATCTAGAAGAACTTTCTAAGGCACGGTTTTCACAGATTCCACAAGATGAAAACTCTCACCTGTATAGGACAACATTTTGATTCTAGATCTATCCTCAGTGATTGGGGGTAACAGTCTATGCAGCCTTAACATACCTTTGTGCGTGTTCCATAGAATGTAACGGAATGGGAATGCTTCTCTACAACATTTTGAACCAAATCTAATGTCACCGCAGCTTCATCCAGCCAGACCAGCAAGGCTTTAATTTGATATGCTAATCATTTATTTCTTGACTTTGTGATAAGGAGCATGATCAAGATACTGCTGGTCCAAAGCGACATATATTTTTTTTTTAATCCATCTACTTTTGATAACAGCCTTGTCGCTTCGAGCGCATAATTATTATCTTCACAGTGATCTGCTGTCTATGACAGCCTCTCTTCACAGTGATCTGCTGTCTATGATAGCCTCTCTTCACAGTGATCTGCTGTCTATGATAGCCTCTCTTCACAGTGATCTGCTGTCTATGATAGCCTCTCTTCACAGTGATCTGCTGTCTATGACAGCCTCTCTTCACAGTGATCTGCTGTCTATGACAGCCTCTCTTCACAGTGATCTGCTGTCTATGACAGCCTCTCTTCACAGTGATCTGCTGTCTATGACAGCCTCTCTTCACAGTGATCTGCTGTCTATGATAGCCTCTCTTCACAGTGATCTGCTGTCTATGACAGCCTCTCTTCACAGTGATCTGCTGTCTATGATAGCCTCTCTTCACAGTGATCTGCTGTCTATGATAGCCTCTCTTCACAGTGATCTGCTGTCTATGATAGCCTCTCTTCACAGTGATCTGCTGTCTATGATAGCCTCTCTTCACAGTGATCTGCTGTCTATGATAGCCTCTCTTCACAGTGATCTGCTGTCTATGATAGCCTCTCTTCACAGTGATCTGCTGTCTATGATAGCCTCTCTTCACAGTGATCTGCTGTCTATGATAGCCTCTCTTCACAGTGATCTGCTGTCTATGATAGCCTCTCTTCACAGTGATCTGCTGTCTATGATAGCCTCTCTTCACAGTGATCTGCTGTCTATGATAGCCTCTCTTCACAGTGATCTGCTGTCTATGTTAGCCTCTCTTCACAGTGATCTGCTGTCTATGATAGCCTCTCTTCACAGTGATCTGCTGTCTATGATAGCCTCTCTTCACAGTGATCTGCTGTCTATGACAGCCTCTCTTCACAGTGATCTGCTGTCTATGACAGCCTCTCTTCACAGTGATCTGCTGTCTATGATAGCCTCTCTTCACAGTGATCTGCTGTCTATGATAGCCTCTCTTCACAGTGATCTGCTGTCTATGATAGCCTCTCTTCACAGTGATCTGCTGTCTATGACAGCCTCTCTTCACAGTGATCTGCTGTCTATGATAGCCTCTCTTCACAGTGATCTGCTGTCTATGATAGCCTCTCTTCGCAGTGATCTGCTGTCTATGATAGCCTCTCTTCACAGTGATCTGCTGTCTATGATAGCCTCTCTTCACAGTGATCTGCTGTCTATGATAGCCTCTCTTCGCAGTGATCTGCTGTCTATGATAGCCTCTCTTCACAGTGATCTGCTGTCTATGATAGCCTCTCTTCACAGTGATCTGCTGTCTATGATAGCCTCTCTTCGCAGTGATCTGCTGTCTATGATAGCCTCTCTTCACAGTGATCTGCTGTCTATGATAGCCTCTCTTCACAGTGATCTGCTGTCTATGATAGCCTCTCTTCGCAGTGATCTGCTGTCTATGATAGCCTCTCTTCGCAGTGATCTGCTGTCTATGATAGCCTCTCTTCACAGTGATCTGCTGTCTATGATAGCCTCTCTTCACAGTGATCTGCTGTCTATGATAGCCTCTCTTCACAGTGATCTGCTGTCTATGATAGCCTCTCTTCACAGTGATCTGCTGTCTATGATAGCCTCTCTTCACAGTGATCTGCTGTCTATGATAGCCTCTCTTCGCATGCAAGAGCATGATAAACACAGCGTATTGTCCTTGAATTGCACCGCTCCAAGTGACTGAGTCTTGGCCTGTTTTTTTTTTTTCGCATATAAACAAGAAAAAGGGAGGGGGGGGGGGTCCAGTCCTTACTCCATCATTATTAATCTATTACTCAGTTTGATAAGCAAATGTAAAAACAACTTCAGGTGATGTATTTAAAAAAAAAGACAATTTGCTTCAACTCACAAGTTTCGGTGTGCTCCAAATCCATGATAATTTCATAAATTGATAAAAAATGAAAGTATAAGCCAAAATACAATTTAATAAACAGAGGAAAACTTCAGTTTGATTTATAGTTTTTTTTTTTCCTTTTTTTTTTCCTTTTTGACCTTCTCATACAATTTGAATGATCATTGTAGCATGAAAGTTATTGATGAATAAAGCAGTATGCCTGTATTATATATATATATATATATATATATATATATATATATATATATATATGTATATAAGAATTTAAAACGAAGAAGCGATGTCATTATTTAGTTTAAAAAGTCTAATCTAAAGACCATCAAAAATAAACTATACCATTACCAATAAGGAAGGGCAATGATATTGTCATACTTTTTATTTGTTATTTTCTTCATATATGTAAGAATGATATATTAGTCAGTTATTGGCATTGGGATTGTGAATAAGTTATCAGCCACCTTTCTTCAGCTGACTCTCTCTCTCTCTCTCTCTCTCTCTCTCTCTCTCTCTCTCTCTCTCTTCCTCTCTCTCTATGTATATATATGTATGCATTTATCTATCTCTTTCCCTATTTATCCATCTATCTATCTTTGTATGGATCTATGTACCTATCTATATATCAATCTATCTACCTATTTATTTATAAATCTGTATGTGTGTTCAAATGTCAATTTTTCTATCTACGAGCG
>JAWDGP010003409.1:0-10000 GCA_033675545.1 Elysia crispata
GTAAATATAAATATATATATAGCGAGAGAGGGAGGGAGAGAGTGAGAGAGAGAGAAAAAGAGAGAGAGAGAGAGAGAGAGAGAGAGAGAGAGAGAGAGAGAGAGAGAGAGAGAGAGAGAGAGAGAGAGAGAGAGAGAGAGAGAGAGAGAATTTAATTAGTCTATTTACTATTTGCCATTTCAAGATACAAAAAAATCGTTTTTCTTTATCTCATTTTAGCAATCAAACAGTATAGTTCTAAATGTAGATTTCGATTGTCATCTAAATCTAAAAGTAGATCTTGGTCATCTAATGTAGAGTTTCACTCCGGTAGATTTTGTTTAGATCTAGATCTAAATCTCTAGATCTATACTGCAGAGAATTTTGCTTATCAAGTTCTCCTTTTTCTAGTTTCAGTTATTAAGATAAACCTACTGGTATGCATAAAAAGGAGTTTTATCTAGACCTTAACCATGAAGAAGAAGAAGAAGAAGAAGAAGAAGAAGAAGAAGAAGAAGAAGAAGAAGAAGAAGAAGAAGAAGAAGAAGAAGAAGAAGAAGAAGAAGAAGAAGAAGAAGAAGAAGAAGAAGAAGAAGAAGAAGAAGAAGAAGAAGAAGAAGAAGAAGAAGAATTATTATAGTCATTGTTATTTTCATAACATTTTTAATTAGGCCTATTTTCTATATTTATCTTTTGTTTATTTGTTCTTATCGATGTCATTATTATTATCATCATTATCATTATTATTATTATTATTATTATTATTATTATTATTATTATTATTATTATTATTATTATTATTATTATTATTATTATTATACAAACTTTAAGTAGGTATAAGCAAGTGCAATATTTCGGGTGCACAGCTTAACATGGAATAATAAGTTGAATAACAAAGTGAAAGAAATTAATTCAACTCACAAAAATGATTACGAAAATCGGGGAGATAAATGTTACCAGACGATAAGGCAAAATGATGTGCAAATATGGAAAAATTAATAAACTGGCTCACGGACAAAAAAAAAACAAAACAAAGAAAAAAAACAAAAAACGAGCCATATTCATACTAACACCATAACAATCAAAGTGTTAAAGCAGGAATCAAATGAAAATACAGTTCACATAATACTACAATGTGTTTTAAATTTCATGCATATTAAGATAAAGCAAGCATAAAGGTATCAAAAGGAATACATTTTTCATGCACATAACAACACTCAAATTAAAATATAAGTAGAAAGATAAAATGAAAAATCTTTTCGTCCTCTCGTCCGCTTACATACACCTCTAAAAATTTACTTTTTTATGCTGCATGGTGCTATTGCCTCAGCTTTCACAGGCACAAAAAAAAAAAAAAAAACTTTTCAGGTGGTGTATAGTATTTCATTTCGAAATTGAATAAAAGAGAGAATTTGAAACAATGTCACGTACCTGGCATTTAAAAAAAACAAAATTAAAAAAAAGTCAAATGAGGCAGAGGTTGACGTTGTTTTATTCAATTATATTTGATCCTATATCAAATTGCAAAACGACTCTTCTCACGTAACAAACTAGAATGCCTACGTCTAGATCGAATATGAATGTTCTAATGTTCTATGAAGAGCCTTTTAAAGCATTTATGCAATCAAGTAGATCCATTGAGTCATGCTAGTTATGTAAACAACGTTATGCCATCTCATAGTTTAATTAAACACCATGTATGAATTCCCACAAGGCTGTGCACCTTTCGGCACTTTCGAGATTTTTAGCGTTTAAACTTGTAGGATCTTGAAATAGATTCAGATGGTACAGAATCAGTGGATACCATTTAACTTTACTCTCGTTTTGTAAGACAATAAAGACAAACTCTTCTTTAAAAAGGGTTTTCCCCGTATGACTCGCGCAGTAAACACCCGACTCGTCGAATGACACAGTTTTAAACAAAAAGCTACTTGGAACTTTGTAATCATCCCTGATTAATTTATGCAAAGTTGCTCTTTCCATCAGTTTGTTGTAACAGATGATTTTCTCCGCCCCTGATTGGAAGATGCACACCATGTGACAGCTGGATTTAGATGAGCATGCAGAGATAACCATTGTACGCATCACGCTTCTCTGAGTACATTTCATTCTGGGCTATGTTGTCAATGGTTATGTCTCTATTCAACTCAAAACAAGGTAAGTAATAATGGCTCTTGCTTTAAATTTCCATTTGACTAACTGTTGGTATAAGCCCAATCTAGATCTGCAAATATTGAAAGGTGAGAAATTATTTCAGAGCACAAAGTATTTGAAAATGATGATTTGTCATAATAGAAACGGAATAACGTTTTTTTTACATTATCATAATTTTATTTTCTGTCAGTCACCAAGAGACTGACACTAGCACATGTTCTTCAGTGCCAGCAGACAGAGCTTGGCTATAGGTTAAAGATCCATGGCATTTATTCTCTTACATGTAGACCATCATATAACCAAGACTTGGCAATCGCCAACAGACTTTAGTTTATAAAGTACATATAAGTTTCTATAATTAGAAGGGGAAAAAATCAATTTTCCTAAAACCAGAACCTGCCTTTTGTGCAATTTTTATCTGATATAATTTATTTATATTAAGACTAATATTAATTCTGTTTTCGATGGCAGAAATTTCAAAGAAAAAAAAAACTAAACGTTCAATATTTATTTTTTTTTGGTCATGGATACAACGACGGTAATCGATATATATATATATATATATATATATATATATATACATATCATGACGCAATTCTATATTATCAGTTAAGCTAGCGCTATGCAAACCGATTTAATTGCTTAGATACAAAATTTGATAATTAATCCGTGTAAAGAAAAATAAACCATTTCAGATCTAGACTTAATCTATTTAATTCCATTCCATAACTTTTTTGTTGTATTTAACGACTAGAGACTAGATAGCGGCCCAAATTATCTGCAGGTCATATTTAGTCAAACAAATGGTCCAGTTTAAATAGAAAGATACTCAGAACGTAAAAAAAAGTTAGATGGATGGGCGGTGGATATATAATGATGTTTTTTTTAATAGGTATACAACAAAATTAAAAAAAAAATAATAAGATTTTCCAGATCGCACTTGAAACTGACCAAAAAAACAAAAAACAAAGCAAAACAAAAAAAAACAAAAACGATAACCATCTCATGATTCCTATTGACAAAGCAATTAATCCTATTCCTATTCCTATTGACAAAACAAAACAAAAAAAACGACAACCATCTCATGACTCCTATTGACAAAGCAATCAATCGAAATACAAAAAGAACAAAACGAAAGCCTCTTAACTAAAAGATGTAGGAAAAAATGCGAGAAATCTACCGAAACGGTAGAGCTGCAAATCTCAAGTGCGGACAAGAGCGTTGCCGAGTAGCTCAAACTCTATGACAGAATCAACATAACAGCAGAGAGAGGAGCATTTATTAACCTTAAAGACCACAAGCGAAATTTTCAAAATGAACCAAACTGCTTGGCAAAGTTAGCGAGCTAATTGTAAAGAAAATTATTCACGTCGTCAAATCAAAGACAAACACCAACCAGTGGCAAGCCACAAAAATTTTACCTTATAAGCTGGTTCAACACCATTGACAACAAGAACAGACACCCAGTAATCTACTTTGACATTTGCCATCTCTACCCATCCATATCGAACGAGCTCCTGATCCTCCAAAATATTCGATGATCATAGATGAAGATACCCACATAGTCAAACGCATTAGGAAAACATTTTCATGGGATCTTTTGACGGCGTCGAAACATGCCCTTTTCATAACTACAACACTTTAACATTGACATGATTGGGGTAGGATTTAACTAAGATGACGGGCTCGCCACAACAAATCAGACTCCAAGAAAATGTCCGAAAGATAAATAAGAAATATGTAAGATCTTTAAATAAAATTGGCTAAACATAACAGAAGAAGCCAACGGAAAGGTTGCAGGCTTCTTTGATGTTATGCTCGATTTGAACACAAGACTATATATACATTATACAAAATAATCAACAGCATCATCAGCTACATCCAGCGGGATAGTAACCACCTACCTCTCTTGATTAAAAAATTATAACGTACAGAAACATGCCTATCTAAGAACTCCGCTAAAGTCGATATATTCAATAAAGCAGCAAAACTGTATGATCTTGTCATAACAGAAAAGAGAAACAAGCATTAGAGTAATAAAAAACAACAACAACTAGTTAAAAAAACAAACAAAAGCCAAACATAAACAAAACAACAACAGAAAGCTAAAAATTAAGTGAAAACAATACACAACGCTGTCACTGAAGAATTGAGACAACTTATTGAGCTTCAAATTTTTCATGACCACGACTACAAATTTAGATGAAACTTGACTGCATTTCTCACAGCTATGATTCATTTTGCCTCACCTTCAACAAGTACCTGAGAAATTCTAATGGCAATTAGCGCTAACCTCAACCTTTTCTCACACAGATATCACCCAGATTGTTGAGAAAGAGGAGATAACATTCTGAGCCCATCATGCTGCACTCAGAACTCTTCACTGTTCTATTTACCACCGGAGCCATTCTGCTAGCATGCTGGTATTTCTTCCTCTATCGTAAGAGAAACGAAAATCATCTCAAACTGCCTCCTTGTCCTGTGCGACCTTGGCCTTTGGTGGGAAACATCTTCAGTATTGGAGAGGACATACGGGCTCAGTTTAAGGCCTGGCACAAACAGTGTGGGGGGCTTTTCAGGTAAGCTTATGAATTATGAATATTTTTTTTTTTAATTTTGGTAATAATAGTGTTGACTATAAAGCATTTTGAAGATAGTTTTACTTATGAATACCATTAAAGTAAAAAAGTGAATTTATTTAAGATCTAATAGAAATAACAGCTCACCCGTTATATGTTCATGTTATATTAGTGCCATTCACATTGTTCATTTATATCGTTTTGTTAAATTCACTATATATATATATATATATATATATATATATATATATATAAACACATTTAATAATACATAAATACATACCAACATACATAAATGTCATTTTCATTTCTGTTTTCGTTTGTAATATTCTCAATAATTATACTGTGACAAAACTTCCAATTTTAGACAAAAATATATTTATGTTCTCTATAATGCTTAAGATAAGCATACTTAATAGAATGGTATGGCTTATGTATTCTAATTTTGATATTTCATCCTTTAAATTTGACCTGTTTCAACTTCTCTGCATACATATTCAAGATAAAGCATGCAGATAAAATAATTTTCCTGGACTTTTTAAATCATTAAGTATAAGGCAAATGGTAAAATTGTCACAAAAGACAATACCCTGAAAACCCAACCACATGCATGTTGCATGAAAGCAAACTTCAAAGATGACATATTGTTCGCATGGTGATAGTTGACGCATTACTCTATCGATTTCAGCATCTACTTCGGATCTAAACTGGTCGTTGTCATCAATGGGTTCAAAACACATCAAGAGGTCTTTGTAACTAAGGGAGCCGTGACGTCCGATCGGCCCGAGATATTTTTGAATGAGGTATATTAGTGCGATTATTAGTTTTTAAGAATTTAAAATGCCCGAAATCTAAGTCTTTTATCCAGAGGTAAATAGATGAAACCAATAATGACATTATTTTGTGGCAAGAATTTTACGCTTCTTTTTCGAGTAAAAGAAAATATTTGCCGGTCTTATCAGAGGCCAGTGATGTTTGTCTGTGGGTGTGAGTGTATGTATGTGTATATATATATATATATATATATATATATATATATATATATGCCTCTTCAGAGAACTCTGAATGAACTGTAGCGAATTATCACTGAATTACTTGTTTTTAAAAATTAAAAAAAAAAAAACGCTCATGAAAAGGCTCCGAATCTGCAAAAAGTTGTCTTGCGGAAGGTTATGGTTGCTAATTGATTGAAAACTTTGTGAAAATGGGCTTCAGAAGAATCTACATTTATAAGTATATTGCGAAGAGAGAGAGGGGGGGAGGGAGAGAGAAAGAGAGAGAGAGAGAGAGAGAGAGCGAGAGAGAGAGAGAGAGAGAGCGAGAGAAAGAGAGACAGAGAGAGAGAGAATAGCTTTTGCCCAATTATTTTATGCACTATTATTACAAGGCTTTCAGTTTTATACCCTTTCAGAATGGACATATAATACGTTTGCTTACATGACTGTCTTTTTTTAATTCTACAAAAATCTTATAATTAGATCCAAAGGGAGACTAAGAGAAAGGTGATGAGTATTTAGCGTTCTTGATTTCTGTTGCATATCTATCCACCTGTTTTGATATCAATATTTAACAAATTACCCCATCTAATATCCACTTTTCCACAGGTTATAGGATTAAGTGGAAAAGGAATCTCGTTTACCTCAGGGGCAGTCTGGAAAGAACTTAGATACACTGGGCACCAAATTTTGAAAGAGTTCGGTATGGGAACAAACCTTCTGGCAGAAAGAATTCAAGAGGAAGTTACTTGCTATATGAACAAGTTAGCTGAAATGAAAGGCAAACCTGTTGACCCTCAGCATTTCACTTACGTCAGTGTCGCGAACATCATCTGCTCCTTTGCGTTTGGGAGGAGATTCAGCTATGAAGATCCACGCTTCAAGAAAACTGTAGACAGTCTTAAGAGAGTGTCAGAATGTGCAAGAGGAGCGGAGGCAATCAATTTCTTTCCTTTTCTCAAGTACCTCCCTGGAGATATGTTTAAAGCTAAAACAATACAAGCAAACTCTTCATGTGTCAAGAAAATGATTGCTGAGAAAGTCTCTGAGATAGATAGAAAAAGCGATGTGAGTGCGAAGAAAGATGATGGTGGCAGTTATATTTTCTCCTATAGAGATAAACAACACAAAAAGACGCAAAGTGGAAAGGCAACCTGCTTAAATGATGATAATCTACTAAAAAGCATAATTGATTTATTCGCTGCAGGGACAGAGACAGTCTCATCTACTATTTTATGGGCTTTGCTGTTTATCTTGCATTCGCCTTCTGTGCAGACCAAAATCCACGAAGAGCTTGACCGTGAAGTGGGCCAAGGGAGACAACCAATAATGGAGGACCAAGCCAGGTTACCTTACCTTAATGCTGTCATCAAAGAAACTCAGCGTCTTTCGAGCGTTGTACCATTTTCCGTTATGCACAAAACCAGCGAGGAAATAAAAATTGGCGACTTTGTCATACCAGAGGGTACTACTCTTATTCCAAACCTAGACTCAGTCCTTCATGACCCAGAAGTTTGGGGCTCAGACGCAGAAATGTTTAACCCAGACAGGTTTCTCGACAAGGATGGGAATGTAATCCACAGAGAAGAGTTCATTCCTTACTCCATGGGTCCTAGGGTTTGTTTGGGTGACGCTATGGCCAAGATGGAGCTATTTCTATTCCTGTCTTTCATGTTTCAGAGATTTCGATTTATTGCCACTGACCCTCTATACCCACCAACTTTAAAACCAAATATTGGCTTCACATCTTCGCCAACAGCATTTGAAATCTTATGTGCGGACAGGTTTAAATGAATAGTATATTTAAATCTGGTGTGAAGGAGACCTGGTTTATTCAATATAGAAAATGATTCCATATAATCGGAGCTGCTTTATATTTACAAATCAAATATTCAAACATTTGAGCTCATTCATTCATTCTTCATATTCTTCTAGCTGCTATTTTTCTCTTAGAGCGATATTTTTGTGACATTTGCTACTGTCACAGAATGTATACAACTACCCTAATTATGATAATGAAGTGAAAATAATAATCTAAGATTGATACAAATAATAATCATGATGAAAAAGAACAAAATAATAATAATAATAATAATAATAATAATAATAATAATAATAATAATAATAATAATAATAATAATAATAATAATAATAATAATAATACTACTACTACTACTACTACTACTACTACTACTACTACTACTACTACTACTACTACTACTACTACTACTACTACTACTACTACTACTACTACTACTACTATTACTACCACTACTACCACTACTCCTGCAACTACTACTACTACTACTACTACTACTACTACTACTACTACTACTACTACTACTACTACTACTACTACTACTACTACTACTACTACTACTACTTCTAACAATAATAATAAAAACATTTATATTAGATGCTGCCAATATCAAAGCAATCAACAAAAACAAGAACCACAACAACAACAACAACAACAACAACAATAATTACAACAACAACAGCAACAACAACAACAATCTTCACTCAAGATCCAAGGAGAACAAACAAGGCGGGTGCGTTTGTGGTTTGATTTTAAAAATATATAAAATTGATTTATCACCGAAACAGAGAATTTTTCAAAATGTTTTTTTTTTCTTTTTTTTTGCTCAGTTCAGATATATTGCACAGAGTTTTGAAATTGTTTGCCTTTTTCAAGGTGAAAGCTAATGGTGTAACTAACGCCACTAATTCACAGGTAATTCTACTGTCTATTTATAGGACCTTGTTGATTATATATCTTGTAGATGAAGATATCCAGTTCAAATGCTGGTGCAGCTCTCCCAATATTTTTACTTTTTCAATTTTCATTCAGTCAATAAAGTCTTGTTTTGTGCTGAAAAGCCACATTCCCCGGCCCAAAATCCAGGTTGATAAGTTTTTACAGATCCTTGTAACTTTTAGTTGCAATGTATAGACTTTGATGAGAAGTAACTTGAGATTTGTTTGCTTATCAAACTTTGAGAACTTGATGTAGGATATTCATTGTTCAAACGTGCCAATATAAGAAATCTCAACTCTTGAATCACAGTTGGGTCTCATATCGCTTGACCATCGAGATGAGAAAGTGATGAAAATGTTGATAATGGCACAGTGGAAGATAATGGGAAAAACAGAACAATGAGACTGATTCTCCAGCATTAGTTAGTAGGATCAAATTAGAGAACGCTGTAATTTATAAGAATCATATGATGATTACGACTCAAAAGGATAATTTTTCCCCACCAGAAACAAAAACTAAAAATTTCTAGAATAGCATCAAATCACTAGTATAAAATGGTTTATCTGCATGGATTCTCATAAAATTTGTAATTCTTCATAAGACAAATCTTTATTTTTCTGTCATTAAAGTGCGCAATGTTACCAAAATTAATTTTATTAACTTCAGAGACTTTTTTTTAATGCAATCACAAGAGCGAGATGTTATATCCGTTTCCAATTAACGATGTATATCTTTTCGACTTCTGGGTTTTGAGAACATGATGACATGCCACAACGTCAATAGTGAAGAGCGCCAAGGTTCTATGTTGATAAAACATTTGGTTTTGTCCTATGTTTCCTTTCAAGCTGCTTCGCTATAATCCAATTAAGAAACATTCAATTTAATGGTATTATAATTATAGTGTGGCTTGTTTGATAGAATCGTATATCTTGAAGTGTTGTCAAATCGTCCTAAACATGCTTATTTTGATTTTTGACTTATAGGAAAATACTTTTTTATACATATATACCCTGCAAAAGCTTATTCTCCAAGTAAAACTGGAATTGGTACCAGGTTTCATACGTAGTATCATCAAGCTAACTTTTGTCTGACTAGGTTCTAATTAAAACTAAAATATCAATTATTCTTTTCATTTGCTAATCTCGTGACTCAGAGCAAATTTTTTTTCATTTTTTTTTCTTTTTAGTGCTCAGCAAATGAAAAGCTAGATAATTGCCTTTTAAGATCAGAGTGCCATGCTCAAACTCAGCCAGCGACGTGCATCAAAATACAGATAATATTGTATTGGAATGGCACTTGAATGTTCCTTTTTTGAAATATTAAAAAAAAAAAAATTCTCATGAATAATTTTATCTCTTTAATTTCTGCTGCTGCCACCGATCAATTTCTGTTGCTTCTCGTTTAAGACTCATAGAAATATTTTGCTGCTATTCAATGGCAAATACATTTCCCTAAAGCTTTTTTTAATTTCTCAGACGCTCTGCACACCATTTTCAGCAAAAGCTCTAGTACAATTTTGGGTAGCGGTGGAAATA
>JAWDGP010003409.1:15000-30386 GCA_033675545.1 Elysia crispata
CTCCTCCATCATCACGAATAATGTTAAGATTTAAAGTGTCCCCTCCTCCATCATCACCTCTGATATTCTAAGATCTATGATCAGATCTTTTCTTCTGGGCTTGTGGTGTTAAAGCGCCCAGTCGAAATCCTTTTTTTCCTCTTCAGATAGATAATCCTGTCTTGATTTTAAAAACTTTTACACAATGGAAAATCGCAACAGATTTTCATAAATTTGTCAACAGGAGTACTAAAAACTTATTGCATCAAAAAATTTTTCAAAATGTTTTGCGAAAAGAAAAAAAAGGCATAAAAACCTCGTAACACATTTGGTGAAAAACTGATACAGTTTTCGCATAATATAGAACTTTGAAACATTTAAATTTTTTTCACGATGAGCCACTCATAGTACGGTGTGAAAAATGTTATTAGAATTCAATTTATAGATCTTTCTAGATAAAGTTTGCATTGACATAAAACAATTGATGAAGTCTTACAATCAAAATTAAATCTCAGAGCTTTGAAAACATTTTGTTTCATAGGCAAGCTATTGAGAGAAAGAGAGCGCTTTCGACAGGTTTTTAGAAGAAATTTGTCACAAAAGAAGTTTAAAAAAATAAAAGTCTTAGAAAATCTTGTCTGGATCTATATAAAGTTTGTTGAAATAATAAAATGTGTGTACATTTCCAAACAGTATTGAAGATCAACTGTGTTATCAAAAATTCTGTCTGCATTTTAAAAATTTTTTATGCAATGGAAAATCGCGATAGATTTTCAAATAATTTGTAGAGAGGTGTAATAAAAACTTATTGCATCCAAAAACATTACAATATGGTTCCAGAAAGAAAACAAAAACTTCCACAATCAAGCAGTTCTAAATCTAGTAACCGCAATCAAAATTTTGATTTTGGAAACATTTGGTGCGATTTAGTGTAAAAAAAAAGTTATAGATCTAGCATCTTATCAAGATCTAGATCTATATTTTGACTTGGGAGTAGTTTAAATGTCTAGATCTAGATCAGATTCTGACTACATTTCATTGATAGCAAAATCCTCAAGATTACCCTGATTTTGATTCAATGTTTAAATCTAGATCTTAGTATTCTTAGACTATATTTTTATACCTATAATTCAAAACTAGTTGATCTAGATCAACATTGTTTTATATATTATTTAATTCCTTATTGCGAATTTGGCAATTAAATTTGAGGAATTAATTACAATAAAATACAATCAACTTTCAAAGGCATTTTTTAGTCTAAATCCAGAACTTTTTAACATTTTTTGTCAACGCGACACACACAAAACCTGGCCATCATAAATCAATTAACTTCATCACTGTACGTGGAGAGGTTTAGGAAGAGATAGGGAACATGGAAGTCAAAATTGCCTTTTATAATATAGATAAAATGCCACATTTTCTAACACAGATATCACCCAGATTGTTGAGAAAGAGGTGATAACATTCTGAGCCCATCATGCTGCACTCAGAACTCTTCACTGTTCTATTTACCACCGGAGCCATTCTGCTAGCATGCTGGTATTTCTTCCTCTATCGTAAAAGAAACGGGAATCAATACAAACTGCCTCCCTGTCCCGTTCGACCTTGGCCTTTGGTGGGAAACATCTTCAGTATGGGAGATGACATACGAGCTCAGTTCAAGGCCTGGCACAAACAATGTGGGGGGCTTTTCAGGTGAGCGTGTAAATTATGAATACTTTTCTAATTTTGGTACTGGTATTGTTCACGAAATGACACTTTAATTATTGTTTTCACCATTTTTATATGATTACCGGTACCATATAATGCAAAATTATACTAGTGCAATATTACGATGACAAACCCTAATTCCATTCGGAATATTCTCATTAATTATACAGCCATAAAAAATTCCGGCTTTAAACAATAGTAATTTGTCATTATTACTTGAAAGCTTATGCTATGGCCCATTAATTCCATTTGTGATATTTCTTCCGTTTATTTGATCTACTCCAACTTTTTTGTACACATATTCAAGATAAGGCAGATGATCATAATTTTCGTAGATTTGTTAAATGAAAAAGTATAGCCTCGAACAATAGTAAAACTATAATAAAAGGCAGACAGAAAATTGTCAAAGGAAATCCAGCCTGAACCACATTGCAAAAATTTAAAAGCTATGACATTGTGTTAGCTCAATGACAGTTGATATTATAATACATATGTCGAGTGACCATTTCAGCATCTACTTTGGAACTAAACTGGTCGTTGTCGTCAACGGCTTCAAAACACATAGAGAGGTCTTTGTGTACAAAGCAGCCTTCTCGTCAGATCGCCCAAGGATGTTCTTGAATGAGGCACGGTATTAATTTAAATGCTGCTCTTACTTTTTGTTTAATATGCTTGAAATCAATCCGAGGCTTTTATGCAGATCTAAATGAAAGAAAGCAATAGTGCCATTTGTGGCCCTGATTTTATGGTTTCGATTAATAGAAAATGACTGCCGGGCTTATCATAATCCAAGGATACAGTTATGCCCCTTTAGAAATCTGCATGAATTGTAGTGATTTAACATAGTTACTAGTCGGGAAAACCTTTCCTCACAAACATGCGTCCACTTCTGAGCTTTTTCGTGCAAAAAAAGCTAATTTTGTACTCCCTTAATCAATTCAAAATCCACATATTAAACTTTCCACAAAAAAATGCTTAGAAGTGCAGTGTCAATCGAAAGGTCAGGGTTGCTCTTTTATTAAATGAGCGTCAAAGTATCTACATAATTATAGATTTTTTTAACAAAAGTATGTAAGTTTTCTTGTTCAGAGGCTAGCGTTCATCATGGCTATGCTTGGTTCGTTAAAACTGGCATAGAAGGAAAATAATTGTATAATATTTATCCTCTTCTTTTTAAATGAGACTTTATTAAGGAAACTAACTCTTAAAGTGTTAAAATTAGTAGGAAATAAGAAAAGAAATAATTAGCATGAAGCTCACCACTAGCTAGGCTCTCTGTTTGGCAAAGTTGTATGCTGGTTGTGAAATCAAGTGCTGTTTTATAAAAAAAAGAATGATATCGCGTGCAATAGGAAATCTCAGAAAGGGAGAGGAAGAGGGAGAGAGAGAGAGAGAGAGAGAGAGAGAGAGAGAGAGAGAGAGAGAGAGAGAGAGAGAGAGAGAGAGAGAGAGAGAGAGAGAGAGAGAGAGAGAGAGAGACAGACAGACAGACAGACAGACAGACAGACAGACAGACAGACAGAGGGAGAGACATAGACAGGGACAAATAGAGATAAAGACAGACAGAGAGACAGAGATACAGAGAAAGAAAGAGAAAGAGAGAAAAGACGCAATATATTTTGTCGTATTTTTTGTTGCTTTAAGAAATTCGAATTCACATTAGACATATCATATATTGTTTTTACATGTCCCTTCAAATTCTAGAAAAAAATAATAATCAGAACCCTATAGAGGCTAAGTGAAAGATGATTTCTTTTAAATGCTCTACATTCACTAATTCTGTTGCATGTCCATCTGCCCATTTTCCACAGGCGATAGGAATGGGTGAAACAGGTATCGTCTTTTCCTCTGGAGTCATCTGGAAAGAGCTTAGATACACAACACACCAAATTTTGAAAGAGTTCGGTATGGGAACAAACCTTCTGGCAGAGAGAATTCAAGAGGAAGTTATTTGCTATGTCAAAAAATTAGTTGAAATGAAAGGAAAACCTGTTGACCCTCAGCATTTCACTTACGTCAGTGTGTCGAACATCATCTGCTCCATCATGTTTGGGAGGAGATTCAGCTATGACGATCCACGCTTCAAGAAAACTGTAGACAGTCTTAACAGAGTGTCAGAATGTGCAAGAGGAGCGGGTGCTATCAATTTCCTCCCTTTTCTCAAGTACCTCCCTGGAGATATGTTTAAAGCTAAAAAGATACAGTTGAACTGGTTAAGTGTCAAGAAAGTGCTTGCTGAAATAGTTTTCGAGATAGAGAGGCAGGGTAAGATTACTGCGAAGAAAAGGAATAGTGGCAACTATATTTTCTCCTATAGAGATAAACAACACGAAAACAAGCAAATTGGAAATGCAACTTGTTTAGATGATGATAATCTTCTCAAAAACATAATCGATTTATTCGCGGCAGGGACTGAGACAGTGGCTTCTTCTATTGTATGGTGTTTACTGTTTATCTTGCATACGCCTTCGGTGCAGACCAAAATTCACGAGGAGCTTGATCGTGAAGTAGGTCAAGAGAGACAACCGACGATGGAGGATCAAGCTAGGCTACCTTACCTTAATGCAGTAATCAAGGAAACTCAGCGACTTTCAAACGTTGTACCATTCTCCGTCATGCACAAAACCAGCGAAGAAATAAAAATTGGCGACTTTATCATACCAAAGGGTACTACTCTTATTCCAAACCTAGACTCAGTCCTTCATGACCCAGAAGTTTGGGGCTCTGACGCAGAAATATTTAACCCAGACAGGTTTCTCGACAAGGATGGGAATGTAATCCACAGAGAAGAGTTCATTCCTTATTCCCTAGGTCCGAGAATTTGTGTAGGTGAGGCTATGGCCAAGATGGAGCTATTTCTATTCCTGTCCTCCATGTTCCAGAGATTTCAATTCGTTGCAAAAGACTCTAAAAACCTTCCAAGTTTAAAGCCAAACATTGGCTTCACATCTGTTCCGACAGCTTTTGAAATATTATGTGTGGACAGGTTTAAGAAGACAGAGGCGCTGGTTTAAAGAGATCTGTTGCTGAATAAACACGTCATTGGCTTAGATGTGCAAAATTAATGCTATTTTTCATTCATTCTTTTTTTTTCTCATTCTGGCTGCTGTATTTCTAATTTACCTTTTCTTTCCCACCGGTACTGCTTCCACGGCTGCTACTGCCAAGGAAGGATTTTGTTCTTGCTGAGGAATAGTAAGTTATAGATGATACATGTAATAATAAATGATGTGCTGAATTTACAGAATTTAAGGACATCCGTGTCTACTATTGGGAAGTTTGATATTGGTAGTACCTTATCAAGGTGGGAAAGCTATGTTAAAACAAAGTCCTTTTTAGAAAATTTGTTATATATTTTCAGTACCATTTAGCTTTAAATATATCCATGTGTATTTATATACCAGTTGAATTGTCATTTGCCTCAGACAACATAATTAAGATCATAACTATGGTAATATTCCTTGTATTGTTTAATGCTTGTTATATTAAAAGAAGAGCTAGGCAGTCTGTCAAAACAATAAAAGGGTAATTGTTTTTGTTATCTTAAAACTTCTGTTTGCCTCCTGATTACACTGCTTGAGTACTTAAGACACATGGGCTTTTTGTTAGTAAAGGTTAGAGTCGATAACTTCTGCACATAAGTTATGCTAAATCGTTACTAAAATTGAAATGTGCTATCATATAATCAACAAAATACGTAGGCAGTTATGACCTAACTACATGTCATGCTTGAGCTTTCCCAGCCTATCTAAAGACTTTTTTAAACATTCACTCTAAGGCTATTCAAAAGTACCTAGAAATGTACTCCCTTGGGGTAATTCATAGTTACCCATCTGTTCATATCTATGGAATGCGCAATTAAAATGATCTTCCAACAGGTTGGTCTTGAACACAATTATATAAATATTCTTATAAAATAGTTTTAAATCAGGTAGAAGAATGAATGTAACTCTTTAAAAAAAAATAAAGGGTTAATAAAAGGTTAATAAATTGTTTGATGTGTCATTTATATGCGTTGTTTATATCAATTTAATTAAAGAACTAATGATTATAACCTGCATCGCATGTTATTGTTTTGTATTTTGCTATACGTTTTACTATCGGCTTTATTTTTTATACACCAAGAGAGATAACCTGGCACCATGTTTATGTAGATTATAAAGGATAAGTAAGGTTATAATGATTATGGTGATGATGGTGAGGATGATAATGATGATCATGATCATGATAATATTAATGATAATATTGTTATAATAATAATAATAATAATAATAATAATAATAATAATAATAATAATAATAATAATAATAATAATAATAATAATAATAATAATAAAAATAGAATAATGCATACAACGACTATGAAACAATGAAAGCATTACACAACTTTATACATGCCTACAACAGGGAATATGTTGAATACAAATAACTTGTCATATTATTCAGTCCCACTGGTTTAACTTTAGAAATAAAAGCAGGCATTTATTGAGTTAAGAAATATTCCTAAATAGATGCAGTTTTACACTTTTCTTGAATGCTGCAACTTATTTTTTTTCATTATTTTGATTTGGCAAATTATTCCATTTTTCGGTAGCAGAGAAAGGAAAAAATCCCGCTCCAAATGTTTTAAATTAGTCCCTGTTTAAGAAATCATTTTTTTTTTAACCTTAGACAACTGATAGGAATGTATAGGATAACGAGTTCTGTCAAATACGAAGGAAAGTCTGGAGTATTAGGCTCTTATACGTTAACTTAAATTTTTCTCCATTTAGAAATCAGTGCAGAGAATCGTCACTTTTCATTTTTTTTAAAGCAAGCAACAGATACGGTGGGGCCTGACTATTTGCAATACCTTAGCAAAGAGTCGTATTTTCTTCGCGTAAAAGGTGCCTAATCTTCTACTGATTTCATTTTAATGCTTTGCGCAAATGGTGGATATGTGCTGCTTAGATTAACCCCACACACACACACACACACACATTTTTTTTTTTGCTTTTAATTTGCTGACAATGACTGCAATCTTATTTAAAGTAATTTTTTAGATTATAGTTTAATCTATCTAAGTTTTGATTTAGATATGCAGAAAAGCCGAGTTGGCACTAGTCCTGTAGAGGACAGTGTCCACTGTTGTAGTACATAAAACATGATCTTTCATCACATGATTTGGCTCTACAGTTACAAACGGCGCTACAGCTCTACAATATGTGCAAGATTCTTTTGTCATTCGAGATAAAAGAATGCGATCATCATCATCATCATCGGGTGCAGTCTTAAACATTTTGAGATATTACCTTTAATTACAAGTCCAAGGCTGGGACACACAGGCAATCTTTATAAACAGTTTTAGTGCTTGTTTTAAAGTTTCATATAGCTGCTCTAACTTGTGGTCTAAGGAATACCGTCTGGCTTGTTTCTCCTATTCAATTGATAACAAGAACACCGATGACCCTGAACTCATCTAGTTCTGCGACCAAGCGATCTTTTTTCATTCTTTCACATCTGATTTATGCAATGGTACAATAAATTTCACTTGCTGTGGGAACACTTCATCTGACAATTATTAGACAATGATAATGTAAAGTTTATTTTAATAATTGATGAGTATTAGATTACCATAATTATATAATATTTTTTTTTCATAATTTGATAGAATGAAATCAACATTTGTTAAGTGGATATTTGTTTTGAAATTTCTCGACGCGAGAGATATTTTAAAACACTAAGATGAAAAAAAATCACCAAGGAAGTTAGAACTATCATGAAATGGAGATGCAGTTTTTTGTGTTTTAACGTGAGATAAAACTAAGAAAAAAATGATAAATGAGATTGTCAAACCGTTCGTTTGTGTTTGCCTTGAGAATCCTTTGCATTTATGGAAGAAACTGCTATCTTAAGTTGAACCCTGACTGTGAACCTCTTTGACTTCATTAACAGTCAGTCGTAGAAGGAAAAGAAAAGAAGTGTTTGAATGAAAATATGTTCTGTCAGTTGTGGCAAGAATTATTAAAAAATTTAGTTCTATTATTTCTGAAATCAGGATGTCAATGGCTTTATTTTTAGATTTTCCAAAATCTTTTTTAACTTTAAATCGATATTTTGTTTTTCATTGAGAAAATCTGCACAATGTTTCAAAAATAAAAAAAATAGAAAAAAAAATAGCCAGGCCGACATTAGATGCTTTCTAGATTTGTTTTTTCATTTGTGAATCTCATAATGTAAAGTAGCAATCAATAGTAGGTATTCATCATTTTGAAGTAATTTAACAGACGTTAATTGGGCACTTATAATCAAACAAAGAGATAACCACCAAGCAGAACCATTTGCAAATTCACGTTTGGCAAATCAACATCCAGTCAGCAATCACACAAAGGAAACAATAAAAAATTTTCGAAAGGTCTTTGCCCTGCTCCAACAAAATATTGCTTAAGCTTTGAAACCTACGCTCAAAGGTAGAGCGCAGAATAGCAAAAGACACTTTCTTTTCCGAAAAAACCAGGAGCATCTGAATGTGTCCGCCTGAGAGATGACTCCTTTTTAAATGCAGAATTAGATGACATGCACATAGTCATTAAATAATTAATGTGGATTGTTTCACGTGTCGTAAAGACCAAACTGTGTTTGTAGACTTCGTATTGACCACGCTTAGCTAACGCATAGACACCTGCTTGAAAGGAAGAGACCACCGATTGTCACACATATGTAGCCTTTACTCTGTGAAGCACATAATGGCAGAATATGCAGACGAATTTTTGACATACATGAAGTAGATTCTGTTGGACGAATGACTTCTACACAATTTTGCACGAGGTAAATTTCTGTAAAATTACATTAATCTAAAAGATCTTGGAATATGGCAAAAAAAAATTCTATCCATTTTAACTTGTGTTGAATTGATTATTTTGTACATTTATATAATTAAAATTAAATGAAAAAAAAAATAAAAGAGTTTTGTATTAATTTACAGTAAGTCTGATGAACCGCATGTTGAACGAGAATCGTTGAGAGAATTTTACTTATCACGTCCAGACTAGAAAATCTGATTTAACAGAAACATGTTAAACTTTTTACCGTTCTGATATTTATCTTTTTTTTTTAATCTTAGTGCGATTTATATTCAGAACAATATATACGTATAAATGGAAGCAGAGAGAGCTGTAAGAATAAGGAGGCTCTGAGATCTCTGATAGTGGTTGAGTGAGCTTGTAGAAATCTTCAAACAACCGATCAATCAACAAAAGACCTTCTTATGTCAACACTCTTTTTATCTGCTATTTAGGATTGAAATCGATCGGCTTAACTTTTAAAAGAAAAGTCTTTTTCAAAAGCAGATTCAAATTTTAGGTCTAGAAATGAAAACACAGAAAGAAAATAGAAACATTAAAAAAATTAGTTTATTTATTTATTTTACTTTATTGAGTTAAGTAATTATGTCAGCTCCAGAGATATAATTGTTTGGCACTAAATGTTAATGGGAAAGGAAGCGGAAAAAAAGGAGGTAAAAATCTTCGAAAGGCATTTGTGTATTGTAGTGTCGGTAAGGGAGAATGAAAAAAAAAAAAAAAAATATATATATATATATATATATATATATATATATATACAGACAGACAGACAGGCAGGCAGAGAGACAGAGACAGTGAGGTTGGATTTTATCGCTTATTTATTCTAATAGTAAAATTAAAGTAGCACTAGAAGCAGCAACAGTTCTAGCTGTAGTGCTACTAGTGGTAGTAGTAGTCGTAGTAGTCGTAGTAGTAGTAGTAGTAGTAGTAGTAGTAGTAGTAGTAGTAGTAGTAGTAGTAGTAGTAGTAGCAGTAGCAGTAGAAGTAGTAGTAGTAGTAGTAGTAGTAGTAGTAGTAGTAGTAGTAGTAGTAGCAGTAGTAGCAGTAGTAGTAGTAGTAGTAGTAGTAGTAGTAGTAGTAGTAGTAGTAGTAGTAGTAGTAGTAGTAGTAGTAGTAGTAGTAGTAGTAGCAGTAGTAGTAGTAGTTGTTGTAGTGGTGTTAATACTAGTAGTAGTAGTAGTAGTAGTAGTAGTAGTAGTAGTAGTAGTAGTAGTAGTAGTAGTAGTAGTAGTTGTAGATGTGTCATTTTTTTTACTCTAGTAGGCATGATTCTCAAGTTACAAAACAGAAAGGCAATGAACTCCATAGAATCCCTTGCGTGTTTGGCTCTAAAGGGTTTCAGTCATTTTATCATCAGTAGCCTTGACCAGTTATTATGGCCGCAGTGTCCTGAATAACACCGTTTTACTAATATTATATAAGGCTCTTGGTGCTTAAGATAACCGTTCAATTCTATAGCTTCCTTAGCGTTTAAAGGAGCCGCACACATAGGAACACCACTGTGGACAGTGTGCATGCAGAATGCAGGATCTACGACCACAGTAAAAGTTATCTTTGGTTAGGCGTAGAAAGCTCTTAAAAATCACTATGTTCATGTTGATTTTTTTTCCTTCAAATTTATTTTACCCATTGATTGATGTAAATCTTTAAGTTTAAAATAGGGTGTCTTGTATGGTTAAAAATATATAGTAGAAACTTAGAATTTCGATGCACTCTTTAGACCACCTGGTTCTTCATAGGCTTTGCGCACTAGTGTTTAATAAATTGAAATTTACTTTATTAAGTTGATATATATATATATATTTATATATATTTGTACATAAGTTCTGTGATGCTTTCATAGGTGCAAAGAAATTACTATGCTGCCATAAACTAAGTCAAATATATATATATATATAAGGTTATGTGCTTCATTTTTCTTTTCTTAAACATGACACCATGATCTAGAGAATAGGTACACATTGTTTTGTAATAAATTTTCTCTATGTTTTAAAACATAATTATGTTATTCTATGCTATTGATTGGCCAAGATTGACAAGCCCCCACAACCTCGGATTAGCAGTGTTAAAGACTCTGTTGAGCATCTCAATATGGTACTCTAAACAAATTCCTTAAAAGAACTATTAAGGATTAATCCTATTCTTTTTATTTACAGGTACTCCAACATCATATTTGAACTAGGATACTAAAATAAAAAGGAATTCTTATTCAGCTTCACATCAGCCTCAAGATGCTGCAGTCAGAATCGAGCACCCTACTGTTTACAACAGGAGCCATCCTTCTAGCATGCTGTTATTTCTTCCTCCGTCATAGAAGAAACAAGAATCACTGCAAACTGCCTCCTTGTCCCGTGTGACCCTGGCCTCTGGTAGGAAACATCTTCCATATGCAGGATGACATACGGGCTCAGTTCAAGGCCTGGCACAAAAGTGTGGGGATCTTTTCAGGTTAGACTGTACTGTCCTATAGGTTCTGGCAAGACTAATCTACTAACTTTTTCATTAAAAAAATTTAAAAGAAAACAAACAAACAAAAACAAAACCCGGTTTACTTTGATTCTATGAAAAAAGAGACACTCACCATTTTCATTGTATGCAATATTATAAGTTTCATATTGCCCAAATAACTTTGCTATAGCGAAAGTAATTTTGAAAAAAAAATACTGCAGCATAAAAAAAAAGCCAGTTCACCTGCAAGTGATCCCATTTTTATAGGCTACAAAATGTCCAGTTTTACATAATTTTCCATGAAAAAGTCTTAAATATTAAACACAATTTCCACATAAACAGAAATTATATCGTGATAAACCATGCAGAAGTTGAAACTTATTTGTGCTGAAGTTTGGTATATTTGTGTAATTGCATCTTGTTTCTTTCACTTCATAATGTTTTAAAATTTAGTGGGCTTGAGCCGAGTGTGTGTTCATTGAAAATGGGTTTGGGATTTGTGGTGCGGGGGAAGGGATAATGAGCCTGTTACAAAACAATATTACCTTGCGTATAATGTGAATCGTCCGAGTAGGAAAAAGCTCAAATATGTTTACATACTTTTCTCAAAATGTAAAAAAAAAAACATAGAGGTGTCCATATCTCGAAAACTATTGCTTTTACTTAAACATAGTAAAATATGATAAAGCCGCCTGTGGCCTTTATATTAATCAACAACAGTATTATGAAAGAACAGAAACGTTTCTTTAAGCTAAATTTGTAGAATTGAAATAAAGCGTAGAATTAGCTGTTTATGAAATGGAGACTGATAGGAAGGTTTTTTTTTTCTTTTTAAATCTTTTCAGCATTTACTTTGGAAGTACTCTGGTCGTTGTCGTAAGCGGCTACGGAACTCTGAAGGAAGTCTTTGTACAGAATGGAGCTGTGACATCCGATCGGCCCAGGATGTTTCTAAACGAGGTGATAAACAGAGTGACAAATGTTTCAGGATAATAACTTTTGGGAAGTGTTTCATCCATGTTTTTATAATAAATGCCCAAACTCAAGTGAAAGTGTAACATATTTTTTACCTATAATTTGCACATCGTACCTTCTGTTTTTTTTTTTTTAAATGGAAATTGAAATTATAATCGTATGGAAAGCTAATTTATAATTATTCAAGCTATTATGTCATTAAAGAGTTCTTTGTCTCGTCCCAAAAATAAAAACATACAGAAAATTGCATTTGTAAATACTTTATCCTTTAAAAAAAATCCTAAATTAGTAATTACTCCATTTCAATTTCAAATTAGCTACCGGGGGAAATAACCTGTCCCCAAAAAGAGCAAACTCTGAAAAGCCCTTTATGTTATTTTATTAACGGTTTGTATTAACATCGTTCCCATCGAAGATACAACGATTCAAATGAGGTGGACGTTACTAGAAAGCCTTCTGCGTACACTATTCTAGATGGGTTTCTTTCTTTTTTATTGTTATTTTTTTTTAATTTTAGGATATGATAGGACTCTTGTACACAAGGAAAAAGAAAGGATTTTATAAGACCCTATGTAAGCATGCTTTTTTAAAATAGACATTTTTGATTAAAATCATAACCTAATATAAATCAGAAATCTGGATACTAAAGATTCAGAAATGATTTTGAATTTAATTCCTGAATATTTAACAAACGTCCCAATTTCTCTATAAACTTTTGATCAATTTACAGGGACACAATGTTGGCAGTTCGTTGACGAAGCATTGTCATGTTAGCCATTTTAGGGCATATTGAGCACAGCAAAGATTAGTATTTGGTCAAAAAGACAATGAAGCACACCGTGCGCTGAAGTCTTGGCAATGAGTTGGCTCTATAAGATCTTAAAAACCCTCATTTGATGTAATTGTGGGTAAAGCTCATTTTAGAGAGATGGTTTCAGAATTATATGTTCGCTAAATAACTTGAGAAAATTACCAGAGGAAACAGACTATATTTCAGACAGGAGATGATTTCTTTGATAAGGATATTGGACTTGAATCCGCCCTTCTTGTCATTAACACACAAATAAATAAATAAATAAATCTGCAGCAGATTCTTTGCAGTTGATATCCCCTGTTTATAATCAGTCAGAGCATGTTACAAGTTGTATGTGTATAATAAATAGTCATAAAAAAACGCTCAAAGTCACCTCAGGATAGAGATGGTGCAGGACACCTTTCATGGCCTCAACGTGGCTTGGGTTTACATTGACAAGAAAATGAAAATTCTCCTAAACCTTTGCACAATCAGAACTTTGAAGAGTTGTTTTTTTTTCGACAGACTTTTCATCAAATTATTTTGCCCGGTATTTCTTTTCATTTTTTCCCTAAAACCTTTTTTCGTTAAACAATTTAAATTAGAAACGCAAATACTTCATTTCATATTGCAGTTGTTTCATTTTATAAACGATAAGGTTTATGTGCGGTAGCAACAGGCATGACAGTTCATAAACAACTTGATGTGATAAATATATCGACAATAATTTAACAATTAAAATTAGGAACGAAACTTATGATGTAAGATTCTGTTTTGCATTGAGAATTTGTACATTAATTTTTTATCCCATTTGTTATTAAATTCAGTACCATAATTATCTAGTATCACGATTAATTCCCAGTTTAATTTTTACAGATCATAGGGATGGGAGATTCAGGAGTCGCTTTTTCTTCTGGACCACTTTGGAAGGAACTGAGAATGACGACACTACAAATTCTGCGGAAATTTGGCAGGGGTTCATCTTCATTGGCAGAAAAAATCCAGGAAGAGGTCAACTGCTTCGTGAATAAGTTGGCCGAACAGAAAGGGGAAGTGATCGATCTCCAGCATTATACTCATGTCAGTGTCTCAAACGTGATTTGCTCGATCATTTTAGGGAAAAGATTCAGCTATGAAGATTCACGCTTCAAAAGTACTGTAGAGAGCCTCACGAGAATAGCAGAAAATGCAAGAGGTGCAGCTGCTATTAATTTCCTTCCCTTTCTAAAGTACCTCCCTGGAGACATGTTCCAAGCTAAAAAGATTCAAAGGAACTGGGCAAACGTCAAGGACATGATTGTTGAAATTATTTCCGAGATGATTCCAGATACTGCTGACACACAGTCTACGACGGAGAGTGCTCCAAATTACATTTCTTTTTATAGACGAAGACAACAGGAAAAGGTGAAAAAAGGGAAAAGAACGTATTTGGATGATGAAAATTTGAAAAAGAGTGTCATCGATTTATTCGGAGCAGGAACCGAGACAGTTTCATCAACCATTGCTTGGTGCGTGCTCTTTATCCTACATTCGACTGACGTTCAGAAAAAGGTGCACGCAGAACTTGATCGTGAAGTAGGTCAAGAGAGACAGCCGACCATGGAGGATCAAGCCAGACTACCTTACCTTGGGGCAGTCATCAAGGAGACACAGCGTTTGGCGAGTATTGTGCCTTTCTCCCTGCTCCACAAAACCAGTGAGGAAATAGCTATTCATGACTTTGTTATTCCGAAAGGCACTACAGTAATTCCCAACTTGGACTCAGTCCTTCATGATCCGAAAATCTGGGGTTATGACGCAGACAGGTTCAACCCAGGGAGGTTTCTTGACAAAGATGGAAGTCTTCTTCAACGAGAAGAATTCTTGCCTTTCTCCATCGGCCCAAGGCTTTGCGTGGGGGAGGCTATGGCCAAAGTGGAGCTATTTATATTTACGTCCTCCATGTTTCAGAGATTTGAAATTTTGGCCACAGAAACTCTGAATCCTCCATCTTTAAAACCAAATATCGGAATCACATCGGTTCCTGAATCTTTTAGGGTGCTGTGTAGAGAGAGATTCAAGGACAATCTGAGTCCCCAAAATGTGTAATTTATTAAGAAATGTAATCATATTTCCATAAAACAACCATAGCCGTATAGTTGTGGCCCACAAATTGTTTTTTAAAATAAAGAAGAATGTCAATAAATAAGCAGTAAATTACCCCACGTTTTTTAAAATTTAATGCTGTTCTGCTTCGCATGATGAGATCTATCCACAGCTGAGTTGTCACAAACTTGTTTGAGACACCCATTGCCAATTAGAGCAACAGCCAAAAAAAGGTATTGTGATAAATGTTCCAAAGTAAAATATTTTCGATGGTTGAGCGTCAAGGGAGATTATCAAACAAACTTTTCAAGAAAAATTCTAAAAAGTTATTCCTCTTTTTTCTTATTTTGTTTATGGAATCCTCTTGGGGTTAAAGGCAACTTATCAGAGATTGTGTTGATTGATCACAAGACACTGTCGTGATGGAGAGATATTCTAATTATTATTATAATAAGAAAGATAATAATAATAATAATAATAATAATAATAATTTTAATAGTAGTAGTAGTAGTAGTAGTAGTAGTAGTAGTAGTAGTAGTAGTAGTGTAGTAGTAG
>JAWDGP010003411.1:0-22500 GCA_033675545.1 Elysia crispata
AAAAAGGGTTCGCCTGGATATCGTACAGCTTTTTAAAGATCGATTTATAAAAGCCATACGCAAATGTAAAATAGTTTAATAGTCTGGAGATTTAAACATCATTATCTCTGGTAAATCGAATTTCTTCTTACTTTAGTTGAATTTGTTAAAAACAACCAGAACAGAGGCAGTCAAGGTCAGAAAGAAATATAAACAAACCCCCAGGGGTGTTGACAGCGTGAACAAATTCACTTGTAAATACAAAGGAGAGCTATTTCAAGCCAATCAGTTACTGCGTAGAGTTACATATCTTAAAACCCATACAAGGTTTTCACTGATTTTTCTGAAAAATTGAAAGGTTCATCCCACTGTGTTTCATCATAGAGAAATAGGTTTTTATTTATTGAATACTCAGTAAGAAGCACAGGTTATGGTTAAATTTCACGAATTTTTTCCTTTAAGAAATAGGTATTAAACAAAATTGGAAGAAAATGCGTCCCAAGTAAACCGCATGAAGAAAGTGTGTCACTGTTTACTTAATATTAATCAGGAAGGATTGAACTTTGCCTGGCAATCAACTTCGCCAGGAACTGGCCTCAAGCCCTAACGGTGTTAAGGCCCTTAAAACGGTCAAGGTGCGCCTGTCGTCATTTATGCTTTGGGTCTGACGTGGCTCCTCCCATAAAACACAGGGGTGCGCACTTGTGTGCATCACTTGCTGGCAGGGAAGCTTTGTCGTGGTTTGTGTGATTAGCGCAACCTGCTCAAAGGTACCTGCGACTTGGGTACTTCGTCGATGTGGTATCGGTGGGCCGGCTATCCTGAGAGTGTCCATATGGCGGAGGTTCAGAGCTTAAACCCTTCACCCCCTGCAATCTGTTTGACATATCTCCCATTATAGGGAGGTGTATGTTTTTTACTTATATATTTTTTTACTTTGAGAGGGGGGACATTATCCATTAAATATGCAACACCCTCCTTTTTATTTGTTATCTTTCATGGGGGAAGAAATTCACATACACTTCCATTTCTCCACTAACGCGCTGTCCACTTGTGACTGGCATAACATGACTGTATCTGCTTCTCAATACTAAAATCGTGATAGACTCTGCCTCAATGAAACTGTAAGTAAATAGCGACACATAGAGAGAAATATTTAGTAATAAACTGATATAGACAGAGACATAAAGGTAAAATTAAAGCATCAAAAGTATAGGAAGAGGCAAAGAAGAAAGAAATAGATAGATAGAGAGAGAGAGAGAGAGAGAGAGAGAGAGAGAGAGAGAGAGAGAGAGAGAAAGAGAGAGAGTGTGGCAGGGGAAGAACCAAAAAGGGAAGAAAGAAATAGCCACCATTTGAGAGAAATAAACATTACTGATAAAGAAAGAGACATAAACGTGAAACAAAAAGGTAACTAAGGTATATGAAGGGAGGCAAAGTAGAAAGAGATAGAAGAGAGATAGACAGATAGAAAGAGAGAGAGAGAGAGAGAGAGAGAGAGAGAGAGAGAGAGAGAGAGAGAGAGAGAGAGAGAGAGTAATGCAGAGACATCGACATAGACGAAAGGGGAAAAAAAATATTTATCTGAAGTGGGCGA
The DNA here is from genome assembly GCA_033675545.1 of Elysia crispata. NCBI lineage: Eukaryota > Metazoa > Mollusca > Gastropoda > Plakobranchidae > Elysia > Elysia crispata. Next base: position 1,577 of record JAWDGP010003411.1, read on the forward strand.
AGAGACGCAAACAAAAAAAAAAGAAAATGCGAAGGCAGAGAGAGAGAGAGAGAGAGAGAGAGAGAGAGAGAGAGAGAGAGAGAGAGAGAGAGAGAGAGAGAGATAGAGAAATTAAGAAAGAAAGTGGGAGAGATTAAGAAAGAAAGAGAGAGAGAGAGAGAGAGAGAGAGAGAGAGAGAGAGAGAAAGATATTAAGAAACAGAGAGAGAGAGAGATTAAAAAAGAAAGGGATAGAGAGATTAAGAAAGAGAGAGAGAGAAAGAGAAAGATATTAAGAAAGAGTTAGAGGAAGAATCAGTTATATGGATTGTAGGAAACAGACATAACGGTGTAAAAAAAAAACAAAGTGAAAAAATGAGGCTAAGAAGAAATAGAGAGAGAGAGAGAGAGAGAGAGAGAGAGAGAGAGAGAGAGAGAGAGAGAGAGAGAGAGAGAGAGAGAGAGACAGAGACAGAGAGAGAGAGACAAACAGACAGACAGACAGACAGACAGCAGAGAGACAGAGAGACAGAGAGAGACAGACAGACAAACAGACAGACAGACGGACAGACAGACAGACATATAGACTGACAGAGACAGAGACGGAGAGGGGAGAACGGAAAAAGGTAGGGAGGAGGATAAAAAAGGGAGAGAGACAAAGTTGTAGAATGCACATAGGTCTTTTAATTGAAGCAGTAAAATTGTCAAACAAATTTAATATAACAATCTAAATCATTTTACTAAACAAAGACAATATCCTGTTTCAGAAAAGTGATTCTTATTATATTTGCCAGTTGCAGCTACTAGAGAGGTAGTGGTGATTAAGGTATAGAAGTATGAATTAGTTGGTTTCATTTACACTAATTTCATGGACCCTCATTTATTGAGGGAGAGAAAGTGAGAGAGAATAAGAGAGAGGGGGCAAAGAGAGAGAGAGAGAGAGAGAGAGAGAGAGAGAGAGAGAGAGAGAAGAGCGAGACAGAAGGAGAAATAATGTAGAAGAGAAAGAATCAGAAAGGAAAGAAAGAAATTGCGACACACAGTTAGACAGAAAGAAAGTGTAATAAACTGCCTTGAACTCATCTATTAAAACATAAAAAAAAATGTTTCGAAAATGACAGAAGCAGGGCAAAGAAAAGAGAGGAATCAGATATACTAATTTACAAACGGACACAATGATAAAAACAAATTTTAAAAAATGAAAGAAGAATTGCTAGGAAGAGAGAAAGGTGGAAGAGCCAACGACCGAGCAAAAGTGCGAGAACGAGAGAGAGAGAGAGAGAGAGAGAGAGAGAGAGAGAGAGAGAGAGAGAGAGAGAGAGAGAGAGAGAGAGAGACAGACAGACAGACAGACAGACAGAGAGACAGACAGACAAACTGACAGACAGACAGACAGACAGACAGACAGACAGACAGACAGACAGACAGACAGACAGACAGACAGACAGACAGACAGACAGACAGACAGACAGAGAGTAGAAACATCAGAAAAGATATATAGAATTATCGACTTGCGGTTTCACACAAAGATTGAGTAATATTTTGACATAGATGACATTAAGATGAAAAAATGATTCTAAAGTGAAAGAAGAAAGGCAAAGAAGAAAGAGAAAGAGAGAGAGAGAGAGAGAGAGAGAGAGAGAGAGAGAGAGAGAGAGAGAGAGAGAGATACAGAAAGAGAGATAGAAGAAAAAGGAGAACTAGGAAGAGAAGAAAGAAATAGCCGCACACATTATCCACTCAGTAAGCGTATTGACTCTTTTAAATACGTGTAGAAATCTTATATAGCCTTACGTTTAGAGGAAAGTACTTGAAACTGTTGGAATGCAAAATTTCTTACAACTCTTGTAAAAAAAAATATTTAAAAAAAAATACACAGTGCGTCTTTTTCGTATGTCCGTGTTGTAAATTGTATTAAATTTAATAAATAAGCTGTTGAATACACATTTATCTTTTAATTCAAGTAGAAAAACTATCAAACAAATTTAATATAACGATCTGAATCTTTTTAGTATACTAAGACAGTACCCTAATCGAGCAAAGTCATGCATATTATGTTGAAGCCACTAGGTTGATGGCGGTGAATGAAGATATATAAGTCTTAATTGTTGGGCTCACTTACACCCATTTCATAGACCCCAACCCTCCCCATTCCCTCAGAAGTTCCCCAATATTGCAAAGAGAAAAACTAGAGATATAATCAAAGAGACCAAAACACATGCCAGCTGACCTATAAGAGAATAAATGACGAGCAATAACGTAATAAAAATCTGATGTTCAAAGACATCCAATATAGTATAATGTGTGAAGATATAACAGATGGGTTATATGCAAGGTTTTACGAGAAAAACTGGCTTTAAGCAAGGAAACCGATGACAGTAAGGTGTGATAACGGTGTAGATCGCTGGGAAATATTTCTTGAAAGACCATAAAGATGAAAATGACTGATTTTGGCAGATGGTAGAAAGCACAGAAATGCAGAAACATGAGCAGAAAAAAGAGGTTTAAAAAAAATGGAAGATCGCTTACAGCCACAGACAGCCTGTACATTGATGTGCGTTCAATAGAGAATTACCGATAGAAATAAAGTGTAAAAAAAAGGAAAGATAATTTGAAAGATTTATAAAGAAGTCAAAATCATTGAGAGAGAGAGAGAGAGAGAGAGAGAGAGAGAGAGAGAGAGAGAGAGAGAGAGAGAGAGAGAGAGAGAGAGAGAGACAGACAGACAGACAGACAGACAGACAGAGACGAAGGAGAGATAGTGTGGAAGAGAAGGAATCAAGAGAAGAAGAAAGAAAAAGCGAAACACCGTTAGAACGAAAGAGTCATAAACAGCCACAGACTCATATCTATTAACATTTTTTTAATTGTTTCGAAAATGACCGAAAAGAGAGGGAGAGAGAGAAAGAGAGAAAGAGAGAGAGTGAGAGAGAGAGAGAGAAAGAGAGAGAGATAGATAGAGAGAGAGAGAGAGAGAGAGTAGAAAAATCATAAAGAGGATAAAGAATTAGCGACATGCAGTTAGAGACAAAGATTTGGTAATATCTGACATAGACAAAGATATAAAAATGAAAAAAGAATGATTTAAAACGATAGATTAAAAAGGATACATTTCGCAAACATTAGATAAAAAAGAGCCTTACTTCTTTTAAAAAACCTTCTTGATGTTAGCATGGAAAATACCCAAAAGCATTAAACAGAAAGAGTGTAGATATTATGAGTCATACATTGGATACTGTAAAGAACCAGCTCATTAACGAAGGCAATTTGTGTTCAACAAGTCCGTCGAAGTCGTTTTATAGGTATAAATTGTGATGATACATCAGGTCCCTTTACCACATTTAGTTGTTCTTTCTCCACATTTTATTCTTTATCATTGGTGAACAGGAAAATTGTAGTATTTAGTACATTAGGAAGCATTGACGATTCATGACAATCTATTTTTATTTGTGTGTGTGTGTGTGTGTACTTTATTACTCGACAGCTGCAAGTGAAAGTTACCCACTCCCCCTATTTTTCTCAGCTTGTATAAGACCAGCAGTGACGTGACACCTTTTCTTTTCTCGTTATTAGCAAGCGATTAGAAATGCTTTGCAGTGGAGAATGATTAACAACCTTCAAAATTATAAAACTACAGATTGTGAATAAAACATTATCGACAACAACACAAAAATAATTGAAAAAATTAATGCGTACTTTAAAACTAGTTATAATATAGTATAGATAGAATATAATTCGCATTGATCTTGCTTTTCAATCCCGTACTGGTTGTCATCCTGTTATCATCCTTCATCGATGAAAGTAAGATTGTTGAGCGAATCAACTTCGACCCTAAACCTTATCGAGGTATGGTTTATCAAAACATTATGCGTAGGGTGTCATGTGAAAGCTAGCGAGAGTTCACGGTTGGGGTCAAAGTCGCCCCATGTTATTAAAGTAAGCAGATAATTTTGATTTTATCTAAGCGTAAAACTAGATCGATTATGTCGTCTGGTGATTCATTAAATTATATTCAGAAAAATTTATTCCAGATTTTTCTCTCTCTCCTTTTTGTGCAGTCTACAGAATTAATCTATCCCGACACTATTTGGTATTGATTACTTTTTTTGCGTCTCGTTATTGTTTATTATGAACGACATGACCTTTTTTTTTTTTTTTCTTTTTTTTTTAGCTGTGTAACATAATTATGAAGCAGCGTTTTCCAAGCGAGCTATAAATGTGGGAACTATACTTTTAGCAAAACGGCAGTATATATTTTTTTTGCCTTTTAGGCTAACATTTTGAGAGGACTATGATTGACATATTGTTCTTTGTAACATTATTTTTTGAGTATCGAAATAGTAGGCCTACAAGTTTGCTGCGCGAATAATGCGTTGCAAGTAATATCGTGCACAACAGACATGAAACGAGATTGAACTTGAAAAACTTAATAAAAAAAAAAAAAAAATAAAAAAAAAGGGGGGGGGGGGGGGGGGCAGGGGATTCGCAACTTACACAACTGTTTACATCTTTGCACAAACCAATGCACCTGATTCGTTTTTAAACATGGCCTAAAATAGATCCAGCTAACTAGCATCTAAGATTTTAAGCCAAATGAACTATATTTTAGATTTTGTCTAGACCAAAGATCTGGCATTACGAAAAACATTTTGGGGTTTAAATGTTATCAGTAGGCCTATCATGAGACAGCCTATATTTTATTTCAGGTTTCTTGTTTTTTCTTTTTTTTTTTTTGTAAGGCTCCGAATGTGGTCAGGGTTAGAAAAATCAGCTACTTCATAAACTTTGGCCTTTGGAATGAATTAATGAACATTTCTGATAGTGATATTAAATAATGGTAACAATGGTTAGTAAAGTCCTGATTATTTTATTCTAGCGAGCGATTTTTTTTGTTTTTGTTTTGTTTTTTTTTGTTTTGTAATTTACTTTCTTTATATCATTCTTGTCAGGTGGAAGAGACCCTGTGAGTGCAAAGTTCTCTGACAAAAACAATCTAGGAAGTTAAATGCACCATTCTCCACAGCTCCATATTGATCGTAATATTACTAAGAATCTAGGTTCTGTAAGTAGCAGAAGCTATTTTAGAAACTTAGATCTTTCTCTTAAATCTACATCTTGAAAAGAAGGTTCGTATTTTCTGATGTTTGTGTAAGCCATGGCTGATTCTTAGTTATAATCTAGATCTAGATCTAGATCTAATGCTATTTGGTTGCATTTATGTTCTCAGAGATAAGGGTTAATTAAAAAAAAAAAAGTAGTAAAGTAGCATTATAGATAAAGTGACTTTTATTACTTTAGAAGATTTGAAAGGGCCCATCATGTGCAACTAGATCAAGATTTAGTTTTAAAAAATTTGAACTCAAAATTAGTTTAAAGTTTTACTCTTTTATTTTTAAATGAAATTGAAAATTTAGAACCCGCCGCATACTTTTGACAACAGTGTCTTATAATTTCAATTTATTTTAAACTCCTATAATGCATATAAAATTGAAGGTATTACTTTAGAATGTAGCTTCAGAATATATCAGAAAATTGAAAAAATGAAAGCACTACATTTTCTTTTTAGTTACAATTTATTATCAAGGAGTATATGAAGCAAATTGGTAAAATGTGCAAATAAAGCCAAACAATCAACTTGAAACAATGGAAGCAGTCACTCTTTTGAAACAATTATCAGGGCTTTGCATCAGAATTTTATAAGTCCTGTGAATTATGTATCAAAACAAAGGCAACTGAAAGCAGTTTCTGAAAATCTGAAAATCAAAAAGATTGATTAAAGTATATGGCTGAAAAGATCTATGAAATGAGCATAGTTTGTAAACCAAATATGACTAAATATCCCAAACTAAAACTTGTTTATAAATAAATGTAATTGTGTATGACTTGCATTTAAGAAAAAGTGCTGAAGACTACATTTAGGCTACTTTACATCGAAAAAAATACTGAGAGAATTAGACCAATGCTTTTATCTCTTCTCAGTTTCCAATGTTCAAACTGGTATGCCACAGCTTGAAACAGCCTTTCTTACAGAGATAGGGCTGCCCAACGCACGTTTGGCATATAATGGTTGTGTGTTTGAGTTTGCCTATATTGCTAAACCTTACAGTTTCTATCTTCCTTTATTGATTGTATGAAATGATTCTATGAGACCAAACACACGGTTTCTGGCACAGGCTCGTGAAACCAGTAGTGTTCTGTGTTTTCAGAGAGTCTTTGAAGTCCACAAGATCCATTTTTTTAAATAGGTCTTGTCTGTCGTGGCTTCTGTTAGTTTATGAAAGATCTATGTTGATGACAGAGATCTCGAACAGCCGTAGTTATTTTTCTTCCACCACTTGTTAATATTTATAGTTTTTTTTTTTTGCTTGTTTCTATTTTTTTACCATACCTGCTAGTCAGCTTGATCACATCCACTCATGTAATCCTTGTAATCATCAATACTTTGTGATTATTCCACACTGGTTTTGAACTGCTTGGGTAGCGACCTCTCCAGCATTAGTTACTACCACTCAGTTTTTCTTAGCTTTTTTGTCACAGAAAGCTTAAAGCAAATGTTTCTTGTCTGCGCACATGTACCATTTCATAGCCATAAAATCTAACTTGAGGGTTTTCAGGTCAAGAAGGATAAACTTTCTCCTTACATGAACGTTTCCTGTGTAGCTGAATCCCTTGATTTCTAGGAAAAAGAAGATTAACCTTGAGATGTAAAAGCGATAGGCAAAAATGTAATGGCCTTTTTGAAGAGGGCGTAAAAGTTTTTTAAATAGCTCGGTGGCCTCAGATCAGTCCTTGTCCAAAAGAGGATGGTAGGCTTTTAACGCACCATAGAATGTAAAAAGATTGACAGCATAGGAGGTACATTTTTCACATCTCTTGATCGAATGTTTGATGGTTTGATTTTCTCTGACCGTGTTAAAAATTTGTGACCTGAGATATATTTTTGGGTCCAAATTTGGGCCTGTGTAGGTGATTGGTTTTGAATGCTAACTTTGTTAAAAATTATTCAATTCTCACAAAACGCCTATCAAAATAAACGTCTTCAAAAAGGTGTTCATTATGATGTAATTACATTAGAACTTTATCGACGCTAAATAATTAAAAAAATATATATAATTTATTTATAAGCTGTTTACTTTTGCAGGCACTACTAATATTCACCGCAACTATGGCAAGACCCAAAGATTCCTTCTGCGCTCTGATTATGATTGTGAGCATAGCTGTTTGTTCAGGCAGTGCCATAGTTAGTAACCAGGATATTTCAAGTACCAAGTGAGTTGACACGGCAGGATTAAATTTTATCAGGTCAAAATAATTCTGTATTGCGATAAGAAGACTTGTGCCATCAGTTAATGAATTAGAACATGTTTTGTTAAATAAGTTAAAAGACAAATCAATGTCAACAATTCCACTATAAATAAAAAGAATATTTAAGCCAAAATGTTTGACTTGGCCAAAATGGCCGATTGTCCTTTTCTTTTGGAAACCAAATTGCAAATAACACTAGCTAGAGGTTTTTTTTTTTCAATATCTAAAATCTATGTTATTTTACACATATCCTTCAATTACTGCGTTGTAACTTTTTGCTACTTGTCATATTGAGTCATTGTCCTTTTTTTATGTAAATTTGTAATGCTTGAAATCTTTCTAAAAAATTCAAAAAATTCCATTTCAAACTGATTGCCTCTGTGCCAAACAAGATCTCTTTCACACATCCGTAAGTTGGGAAACGGATGGCAATTAACAGTAATGGAGAGGGCCAGATCAATTTGACTCAAAACTGGTCTGAACATGTCAGGTTTCTGCAGACTTGATTTAAAAAAAGACATCAATGAAAAGATATAATAAATTCTTTTTTCTATTTTTTTTTTCAAAAGAGATGAAACTTTCGTAATTATTATCTCAAAGACTACTAATAACTTCATACAATTTTAACCTGAAGAAAATGCTCGGTTCTAAATTAATAGCAAAATTGTAAAACTGATATAGACGATCCTTTATGGATGAAGTGCTTGATATTTTCTTTTTCACTCTAAAAGATTCTTCTACTCAATGCTTGTAACCTAGCCATTCTTCATTTTACTAAAAAAATAAAATGGACTTTGAAGTGAGTGACTTAAATTGATAGTGTAATACAGACACCCATACCGGATAATTTTAATCTTCAATTATAAAGATCTAATGCCGGAGTTATTTTTTCTCTCTCAAACATTTTTTTTATGCTTTACAGAGAGAAATTATAATTGTTATAGCTATATTGCATGTATAATTATTTATGTCTCTTTGGTGTAGTATTAGAAAACTTAAATCTAAATTTTCTCTTGAATATTTTAATTAGAGATAAATTTTAGAGTCATTGCAGAGATCTATACTTTAGCCCTTACAGGTATAAGAAACATGGACTCTCTGCTCACTTAATTCTTATTCTGCTTCCTTGATAACTTAAAATGAAGTAGTGAAGAAGAAATAATTCCAGCACTTAGGCTATTTCTTCCTGTATTATTTTTCATACTTGCATTTTTTTCAATCTCTGTTGGCTCTAGTTTATTTAAGATAAATGATATATTTTTTTCTGTTTGTAGGAGGAAGTAAAAGTCTTTGTTTTTTTCTCGTTATATTATTTCTTTTGGAAATTACGCTACATGCTAGTTGATAGTAAATTCATTATAAATAAGGCTAGACGCAAAGACTACAGAAGAATAAAAAGGTAAATTAAATGTGCCTTTCTAAAAAAGCTTTTTTTTTAGAGAATCTTTCTTAAAAAATCAATTCAAATCTTGAATTTATCATTTCAAGGGAAATTCAAAAACCCCAAATGGAGCTGCTCCTTCGTAAATCCACACCTGTTCAAAGTCTTCCCATGATTCCTCTGTATAAAGTCAATAAAATTCCTGGTCAGATGACAGGTAACATTTTTTATGTACATGTGAGTTTCAGAGTTCGAAATCATATTATTAGACTTAAATTTGAATAGTTATAGCTAAGTCCTGAAACTTAAATTTCATTCTTTTTATTTTTATACTGTTCTTTACTTTAACTGAGCATAAATCTATTCTATTGAAGACTGACAAATTTCTTTTTTTTATTATAACTTTTTAGACATTCGCTAACATTTTTATGCCATGTGCCAAATTGTTCTGTTATTTCTATATATATTATTCCATTGTAAAGGGCATTGAGCATGCTTTATCACGGAAATAGTCTTTAAAAATTTGTTATTATCATTTATTATTATTATTATTATTATTATTATTATTATTATTATTATTATTATTATTATTATTATTATTATTATTTTATTTTTTTTTAATAATTTGCCTATTTTTCTCTCAAAAGCATGAGAGAAAAACTTGGGATAAAAAGAGGTCAAATTGTAACCAGTAATATGGACTCAAATCTTTCAGATTTGCAGCGGATGAACAATAAGGGCTGCTCGTGTCAGGGAATGCAGTGTGGTTGCTGTATTCACTTAGAGGAGGAGTCTATCGGGCTCAATGATACAGGTACGTTTCAGCTTTCTGATAAGTTTATATATATTTTTTACGCTTGTAAAGTTGCATGCCTAACATTTGTGGTCTCGAAGTATTGTCTTTTTTTTTCTCTATTATCAAACAATCAAAAAGTAAACATATCTTCAGAGAATGACCAATTTTGATCTGTCTGTCTACACATTCCTTAGTTGTATGGAACATGATGAAATCACTTGAACTGGCAGTGGATCGGCTGCTCTCAATGTTTGTTACCCAAACTAATGTCTGCCCACTTTCCAATCTTACCATTTTCTTTTTCTGCTTCTTTTCTCTCTTACTTTCTTTGATGATGCCTTTGGGTTATGCTTTTACAAGTCAATGATGAACTTAAGATGTTTCATACTTTAGTTTGTATCCATTCAAAGTATAGAGAGTCCCATCATATCCTTTAAAAATGACATGATTCACATTCCTTTGTAAATTGTGATCTGGTCTTACGTTTATGAGATGCTTAAAAGTCTTCAAAAAACTCTGCATCTCCTTGATATGTTCCATTATCATCTTTTGTCAACACTCATAACTCACAAGCATGCAGGGATCGGATAGTGTAATTATTTATGCTGTTACTATAGTGTTAAGAAACTCAGAAGATGCATAGTCCTATAAGTAATTTACAAGCACCATTGCAATTAAAAAGAAAGCATCTAGCTGATTTTGGTCGGGAATGAGACATAATGAATAGTCCATATCATTCACAAAAAAACCTGATGTTTGTTTGGAAATTCCCTGTCAGTCTTTTATTTTTCTTCTTGTGTTTTCGGAAAGAGATCATTTCATTGACAGTATACAATACAGTTGTTTATTTGTACAAAAAAGAAAAACCAATAATTTCAAAGCAGCACCTATGAGATTACAATTAAAGTTCTAGCAGACAGTCAAAAGATGGCTTTTGTATTACTGGTATCTCAAAACACTGTTAGATTTATTCAATTCTTTGCTACTTGTAATTTTTTTTTTCTCTCATGTTGTTCTTTAACTGCATTTTTTAAACGTTTCATTACATTTTTATTCTAGGCTGTGTGAATGTGACTTACCTTTCCAAGGAAATTGGCTTTGAGTTCACGCTCTCAGTGGATGGTATTGTACTGATTGATAAAAAAATCTCAGGTCAGCAGACTCTTCAAGTTTATATAATAGTGCAAACTTTTCATTAAAAAAAAAAAAGCAATTCTTTTCTTTAGAGAGTTTTTACTTATTTGAAATTAAAAGCAACTTAAGTTTAGTGCTGATGATTCTATTTCTCTATCCACTAATATGGCCTCAACTATCACTGTCAATGCTATCACTTTCTGCTGCTACTGCCACCACCACCACTACCACGCTACTACTTCTATCATTATGACTTGCACAATCACTTCTACTGTGCCTTTCCCTACCACAGTTATCTCTCCCAACACTAGTTAATATTAAAAATAATACCATTTATTACTGTACATAGGAAAGCCAGATCACAACTCTTGAAACTGCTGAAGTTAAAGGATCAAATAAGATGTAAGGAGTAACAATGTAGAGAAATGCAAAACAGTTACCAACTTGAACTTTAGGAAAAAGGACTCTGTACTATTACTAGTTTCATTATCATAACGCATCATTCTCTCTTAAAACAAAAGTAAATTATGACAGTGACAAAAAATTGAAGTTAGTAACTGTAGCAACAATGACAATGATGATATTTTTGTTTCTCATCTTTCAGTAAGTAACCCACCTCCCTTGTGTGCTGACATTCCCTATCTGAAAAAATTGGCAAGTGCGTGTGTCAAGTTCAGCGATCTTCATTTCCAAGACAAACAACTGTCTGGCTGTATAGCTGTTGAGATCGTTTTTGTCGGTGAAGTCCTGGTCAATTACAGCCTCGGCTGCTTCCACATCCCTCCTACATTGGATAACAAGTATGCCATGGTTTTTCAATACTCGCCTCTGTATCTGACCGAATCTAGCTTTTTTTTTATCTCCCTGCAAACTTAATCTCTTGTCTTGCTTATTCCACCCCGCTCATAAGATTACTGTTAGCAGAGGAGCAGACTTGTCAATATGTCATCTAAACAATTTGTGCTGTGCTCTAAGTTCTCTGAAGAAGACTGGTTTGATTCAGAGTCGTGTAAGAATTTGATGATTTAAAATTATCACTGCTGTTAAAAACTAAAAAAAAACAACTAGAGTTCGTTTTTCTAAGTCTCAATATGAGAAAAAAAGAAACTTACGTAACTTTCTGAAGAAAGAATACAGTGGAACTCGTATAAACAGAAATTTTAAGGGGTCTAATTTCAAGTTCGGTTTAAACATATTTTAGTTTAAACATAGTTCAAAATAAAACAAAACAAAACAAAAAATAAAGGGACATAATAATCTGTTGGGGGGTGAAATCTAAGCCCATCGACTTTGAAATTTCTGAGGCTTTTTCGATCAGGATAAGTCTCAACACAGGCACAAAAATGCATATAATGCTGCCTCCATGTCCTCATGACTGGCATACTTCATTTTCTTGGTGTTTGGAAGAAATCTGGATTCCCCTTTGGTCTTTTCTATCTTTTCTCTGCCGCTAAGAATAGTTGACAGTATAGAGTTCAAAATTCCTTGTTTACAACAGATTTCTATTTTTGTCAACTTTTTCTCATCAACTTCTTTCAAGACTCGAAGTTTGAACTCCAGTGAGAAAGCCGCGTGTTTTCTTTTTGACATTGTTTCAAAATTCAAGTCTAAGTCGTGAGGATTTTGTGAAGTGAAAAACTTTAATTTAGACTAGGTCTAGGGAGATGAGGGAACTCTGATGAACTTACACGTGCAATGTGAAGCAAATCTAGAGTGGGGATAATGCATGCCTTGACAAAGAAAAAGCTAGGTCGATCCTATTAAGATCCGTATTCTAAGCCAATCAACAACAGCCGGCACCCAGACTTGTTTAACACAAAGTCAGCCAATTTCTCTTAAGCTTATTTTGTCATTCTCTTCCTTCCTCACCTATCCTTTCTTCCTAAAGCTAGAATCCCCCTCCCCTCCCTCCACTTTCAATTTCAAGGAACTCTTAGTCCTAGATCTAGTAACGGTAACAATGAGTGTGCAAGCCTGTACCATTGCAAACAATTTAGCATCGCCTAAGTTTATCCGCCTACCAGCCAGCCCAGGATATATCACCACAGCTGCTTGCCGAAGGCCATGCGCACAAACAGTGATGAGTGATGCAACAATGATTTCGTGGCTTTGCACATTGGGCGTTAGAGACTGTGTTGGGCTAGGCCTAGATGGCTCGCAATGACCATCGTGTAACTCACTATCTGTAAGCCTATTGCTAGGCATTGTTTATGTAGCAAAAGAGGGGTTAATGCTAGGCCTTGATAATGATGGCTTTGCTTACTCATGACTGGCAGTGGCACTGCATTGCAATAGAGATAAAGGAGGGAAAGGTAAGTCAGAAAGAGCCGATTTTTTTGAGAAATTCTACCAGCCAGCAGGGCTGAATTCAGAAACTTCCTTTCGTTTTAGACATAGTTTGCTGGGCGACAATTTCGGTGCATCGAAAGTTTTATGATAGGAAAAAAGAAGGAGAACTGCAATGTTTTTTATTTCTTTTTGGTTTGGCCTTTAGTTCAGTTCAACTGTTTTTGGTTTAAGCGTGTTCCACTGTATATTTTCTCTCCCTAAAGTTATTGTCAGTAGTGAAGGATTGCCTGTAATTTAGCTTCTAAAACCACCTTTCAAAGATGTTTTATTTTAAATATTATCTTTCTATTTCTGTTCTTTGTGCTCAAAATAACATCTGATGTTTTTCACTCAGTTCATTGAAGTCACCTGTCAGAAACATTGGTTTAAAAAAGAAGGGATTAAAAGCTTTAATTTTCATCTCATATTATTGTAAATTTTTGTCACCTTTTCATTTTTTTTTGCGTATGTGGAAGGGGGAAAAATGATGTGGGGTAGACAAAGGCATTTAAAAATATAACCTTTAAATGGGAAATTAATACATGCACCCACAACATAAAGACCCTGTTATTGCCCAAATATTTATGCTTCCAACAGAAGAGTTTATTTTAGTCAAAATCATATATATCTTTAGGTGATGTCACATTTAACATTGCAAAAACTAAAATTCCCTATGTACGCATGATAATTTGATGCATATTTAAGGTCTAATTTTTACATATTTAAGATCTAAGCCATATTCCTCTCAAGCAAAATAGGAAATAAGTGGTAATACATATACCGAGTTTGAAAGGTTACAACTTATTTTTTGTGCCCCAAAAACTAAGTAAAACCAAACATTTCAAGACTCAGCTCCCACACATTTGTTTCATTATTTTTTTTTCATTAGAGACCTTAAGTTTTCTGATGAGAAGCAGATGAAGATGATGCATGCTCTGTATGTACCCTATATGAGACACCGGCTGCAGAAAGTTGAAGGTAAGACAAATAGATGGTACTTTCTTAAAAACATTTCAGTAATAGTGGCTATACCTACTTGAAATGCTGAAATCAATTAATAAGTTAGCAATTCTTAAAAGGTCGTTAGTAGCCCAGGAGGCGAATTTCATGAACATTTCTTTTTTATTTAAAAAAGATTTTCTTAGAAAGATAATAATGTATCCTTCCAAACTAATGTTGAGGAGATAACAGGTATAGTTTAATGTACTTATAAGATCTCAACATTTAACTTTGTGCAGTTTTTGATTGAATCTGCAACTATTTTGTTAATTAAAAAAAGTCACATATAATATTGGTTTTTGTGAGTTGATGTGGCCAATTAGGTTTGTAAAACCTATGTACTTTATATATGTAATTCATCAAATGGTGCCTTATCACAAAAAAATAAACAAACTGGAACTGACAGAGAGCACAATTCCTTTTAAATCTAATCTTTAATAAGCCTTAAGCTCTACTTCATTTAAAGACCTACTTTTAGCCTGAAAGCCTAGCCAACTTGCTTCACTCTTGTTCATTTGTAGATTATTTTAAAAAGCAGCCTAAGACTCTCACAGTGTCATTGAAGGAAAAACTGTAGGAGATTAGTATTTTTGTGTTTAAATAGTTTTTTTTCTCCCTAAATTCAAATTTAGAAAAAAACTAAGATGTTTTACATCACGTCAGGTAAACAGGTGTAACCAGCCTATTTGTTAGTATCTAAAAATCTGTGGCTAAGGCTTTTGTATTTGAAAATTGACAACTTATCTCTTTGCTCACTTTAATTTGGGGGCCTATCATGAAAATACTCTCTGCCTTAAGACATTTTTGTACTTAAAAATGTTGAGTCAGCCAGGAGATATGGAGGAACTGTTTGTTTTAATTTACAGGTCTGCCACCATTTTGATCTCTTTTAACAGAAAATTGTTAATTTGCAAGTTCTTTTATATTTATGTATAAGTAATAAACTTATGGAATTACTTTCTCCAGACTTGCGGTACAAAGAAAACTCGCTCTGTGCCTGTAAGGGATACAGCTGCGGATGTTGCATCCACATGGAGAGTAAGAGAATTTCATTGAATGAAACTGGTGAGTTTCATCCTCTAATTCCAAAGATGTCATAGAGGCTGTGAGGGAAAGTCTCTTATATTTCTTTCATCTGGGTCTTTTGCTGCACTCCTTCTCTGACTTCTTATGTCTTTACTTTTCATTCATTTGAGCTGTCATCTTATACTTCTCTGATGCTTGTCTGTTCCAGTTGTCACTCTCACAATAATAGGGGCACAATTCTTAAAAGGCCATAAAGATATCATCTCACTTGTACATAAAGTTACATATCGAGATCGGTTTCATGTCTGAGTGATGAGGCAAGATGCATGCTAACTGCTATGCACCCATCAGGTATGAATACAATCTAACTTTGATTGTGAAATCTGAACTGATATTTTAAAAACCCTGCCTAGGTTCATCTGATCATAATGTGTGTGTCCAACATAAAGGCAAGTTGAGTAAAAGATATGCTTAAACTATCGAATTATTTTTTTTATTTTCTTTATCCCATCCCAGTATCTGTTTGTCTTTTCTGCACCTCTTTTACCTTTATTGTTTGTCACTCTCGCTCTCTCTCTCTCTCTCTCTCTCTCTCTCTCTCTCTCTCTCTCTCTCTCTCTCTCTCTCTCTCTCTCTCTATCTCTATCTCTATCTCTCTCTCTCTCTCTCTCTCTCTCTCTCTCTCTCTCTCTCTCTCTCTCTCTCTCTCTCTCTCTCTCTCTCTCTCTCTCTCTCTCTCTCTCTCTCTCTCTCTCTCTCTCTCTCTCTCTCTCTCTCTCTCTCTCTCTCTCTCTCTCTCTCTCTCTCTCTCTCTCTCTCTCTCTCTCTCTCTCTCTCTCTCTCTCTCTCTCTCTCTCTCTCTCTCTCTCTCTCTCTCTCTCTCTCTCTCTCTCTCTCTCTCTCTCTCTCTCTCTCTCTCTCTCTCTCTCTCTCTCTCTCTCTCTCTCTCTCTCTCTCTCTCTCTCTCTCTCTCTCTCTCTCTCTCTCTCTCTCTCTCTCTCTCTCTCTCTCTCTCTCTCTCTCTCTCTCTCTCTCTCTCTCTCTCTCTCTCTCTCTCTCTCTCTCTCTCTCTCTCTCTCTCTCTCTCTCTCTCTCTCTCTCTCTCTCTCTCTCTCTCTCTCTCTCTCTCTCTCTCTCTCTCTCTCTCTCTCTCTCTCTCTCTCTCTCTCTCTCTCTCTCTCTCTCTCTCTCTCTCTCTCTCTCTCTCTCTCTCTCTCTCTCTCTCTCTCTCTCTCTCTCTCTCTCTCTCTCTCTCTCTCTCTCTCTCTCTCTCTCTCTCTCTCTCTCTCTCTCTCTCTCTCTCTCTCTCTCTCTCTCTCTCTCTCTCTCTCTCTCTCTCTCTCTCTCTCTCTCTCTCTCTCTCTCTCTCTCTCTCTCTCTCTCTCTCTCTCTCTCTCTCTCTCTCTCTGGCATTACACATAACATGCCTCTATTGCTTTAACTGATGATTCAGTATTCCTTCATCCGTTTTTCTTTATAATTTTTTAACTCATTTCTGGGTCACTCAATGCCTTCACCTGACACCTACATTAAGCTCAAGATCTAGTCTGTCATGGGTTGTACACATATTTAATAATAAAAACAAAGAAGTTAAAATTTTCTAAACCAAGTACTTGATTCTGGATCAATCAAATTAAACGAAAGTTATGAACTCTAATAGAAATGAAGTTATGAAGTAAATTAGGTAAATTTTACTGACTTATTTTTTTTTTGAATCCTGTAGGCATACTTTCTTTCTTTCTTCTTCAACAGTGCCTAGTAATGGTTCTTTATTTTTTTACAATTATTGCAGTGTCATCATTATATCTCAAGTTGTTGTACCCTCCTACTTTAATTTCATTGGAATCCTTCTAGTTTTCACATAATTATTTCACTATAGAGAGAGAAAAGGTCAGGTGAAAGTTTCATTGTAGAGACAGAAAAGGTCAGGTAAAAGCACATAAACTTGCCTGACACTATGGTATATTTATAAGCAAATTTCCCCTTCAACTCACATTGCTGCTGTTCGAGCCCAGTACATGTTTCTGATCACTGCAAGATCTTTTCTATCTATTTTCATCTGTGTTATTTGTGTGATTATCTCATCATGTCGTACTCTGTGCAGTTAATGAAGCACATGTATACTTCTTTTTATATGTTCAGAGATCATTCAAATACAGCTTGAAGGGCGGACACAGCATTTGTTGAACCTTTTCTCACCACAAAGCTACACAGTTTCTCTGCCATATCTAGTTTGATTTTGTTTCTGACTGGCCTCATGATTATTCTTAAAAGTATTTTAGTAATATGACTCACAAGACTGATCAATCTATGTAACTCATACTCTGTTGCCCTTGGTTTCAGTGACAGTGCTATAAATATTGATTTGGGGATGTCTGGCAAAATCTGAACAGGAAAATGGCACACTTAATGGTCATCAGTCAATACAATGAGTGTCCATAGATCAACATATTTATCAAAATAAACTCTAGCAAAGGAATCATTTCAAATACTTTTGGACTTTAATATCAAGGGATGGACGCAACAATACTGAAATTGCATCAGGAATAGCACAAGCAAAAATGAGTTTCCAGAGAATGAAATTGGTACTAACAAATAGGTACATCTACTTTCACACAAGAACAAGAGCCCTGGAGTGCTATATTGAACCCATCCTGAGTACGGATGCGAGGCAAGAACATGTTTAACACAGATGCAAAAGAAACTGAAGGCAACATAAATGGTGGTGTCTAGCCTACAAATCTCATGGACTGCAGAGAAATCAAATAAATAAGTGTTACGAAAAGCTGACACATCAAGATCTCTCATAAATGGAATACTTAATACCAGGCAAACTTTTTCTGGCCATGTGATGAGAACAGAGAAACTAGAATATTTTGTGACAACTGTAGTGATGGAAGGAAAATGCAAAAAGGGAAAACAGCAAGCAGAGATGTTGGATGGACGAACAAAGTGGCTAAATGTAGGACAAGTGCTAGAATAAAAAAAGTGACGATGATCGCCTATGCTAAAGAGCAGCACACATAAATTGATTGAATGATTGGGATACTAAATACGTAGGAGTTACCTGGCACCGAGTCTTATGTTGAAACTTGCACAGTATAATCTGTGAGAAACATATGAAGTTCTGTTTTTTAGCAGTTTTTTTATATTAAATCAGTTTCCTATATCTCATTCTCTCTCTGCCAGCTCAGCCATTTAAAATTTGGCAGAATTTACTTTTTATGATATCATTCTCCTCTCTTGCCCTTTAGGCTGTGTGAATGTATCGTACCTACCCTCAGAGATTGGCTTCGACTTTAAATTGACTCTGAATGGAAAAATCATCATCGAAGACAAACTGTCAGGTACTTAAAATACGGCAAGAATATTTTCTATTTTGATTATAGCTAAAAATATCAGATATAGCAAATTGTGTATCATGAATAATCACCTTCGATAAACTGTTTTCTTAACCTTTACGTCCAGACGAAAGCAAAGGACATGGAGAATCTTTCCTAGTAAAGGGAAAAATTGTTTCAACAAAGCATATAATTCCTTTCTCAAAAAATATTTATTTATGTAAGTTTCCTCATTGATTTTGCATGAACATGAACTTCTCTAAGTGTTTTGAAAATAACGTACTTTACATTGAAAACAAAGAGACTTTACTCACCATTGCCACAAGTTTCAATTTTTCCATTTTTTTTAATTAAAAAAAGACACTTGAGCCAACTTTCTCCTGTAACATGCCATTTACATTGAATGACAAAAGAAGGTTAACTTAAAAATTTAAGTAGCCATATGATGTACATTTTGTACTTAATGACCTTTATTTTTGTTCTTTTTTTTCTTTTGGGTAGTGTAATTAATTTTTAAACAACCAGATCTTGCAGAATGTGACTGACTTAATATAACACAAATGAACAGCTAAATTACTTCATATATTTCTGTATGGTGCATAGTAGTGATAATAGGGATAAATACTCAGGAACAAGATTAATTGACAGAAATTAATCTTAGCTCCTTTATTCTCTCTTTCTCTCTCACCCAAAAAATAAACATTTTTATGCAAAACTTTAAAATTCTTTGGTTTTTTTTTTTCATTTTTTTTTTTTCACACTTTTCAGTAAGTAACCCTCCTCCAATCTGCGTGGCGGTACCCCAGCTCCATAAATTGGCCAGTGTGTGCGTGATCTTCCGGGACCTCAGCTTCAAGGGCAGACAATTCTCAGGCTGCGCGTTGATTTCAGTTAAAGTGGCTGACGTTACTGTGGAGAAATTTGACTTGGGTTGCTTCCACATCCCTCCAAATGTCCTGACTCTGGATGCAGACGCTCCAATCATGTTCAAGAAATAACCCAATTATCTTTGTAGATGTATAAAAATGTGAGGAGTTAAAAATTGTGACTCGTGCTTTGCTCTATCAATTATAATAAGCTTTTAAACAACTTTTTTGTTATGAAAATGTTTGATAGTGTAATTTTATCATGTTTTTTCACTGAGAGAATAAAAATTGTTGTTCTTTTTTATTGCAAACAATCTCATAACTGCACAGATTCAATATACATTCATCAAATTTGTTGCGGATGATTGGTTCAGTATAAGGAACGAAGGACTGACTGAATACCTTTAAGTTGTAGAAAGCTCAAAGTGGCATATACCTCTGTAAATGTTACTATCTGTATTTACTGGATAGCAGTTTTATATTTTAAAAAAAATTTTTTTATCTCTAAATATTCTTGACCATTACAAAAAGATGATTCTGTCTTTGTGGAAAACCCAGTTTTCGGAAATAATTTTTTTTTTTTTACAAATTCCATTACTTGGAGATACGTTCTATCTTAAATGAGTCGTTTATATTTTAAATATACATTGATGTGATTTTAATCCCTGTGAATGAAATATTTGAAGTGCCACATATAAATCTGTAACTGTTTTTGCACTTAAAGTTATGAATTTACAATGCCTTTCTGATTTAAACTAGCTATGCATTTCATTCATTTAACTTCCTCTTACTTAACAAAATTTACACAATCCTTTATGCAAAGGAAGTTTGTATTTGAAAGGTTATTTGCTTCAAGAGTTATGTTCCTTTCCCATATCAGTAGTGAGAAAATCCAGATACTGCCGAGTCAATCATTTGTCAAATTTAATTGATGTTAAAATTTTCTGCTTTTTTCTTCACTTTAAATCTTCGTTCTCTTTGTTTCTTGTAGATCAACTCATTTGATTATCCTGTTCATTTGTTGCTGAGAAATATATCAAATGAAGTTTGCACCAATTGTTTTACATTTCCTAGGCTTTATATGTCAAACATCAAATATTTTTTTTCATGATATGATTAATATCTATGTTTGCGATGTTGAATATTGTATTTTGCTATGCTTTATGCTTTACATGATGCTTTTTGTTTTCAATTAGATCAAAACAAATAATAAAGCAACACATGAAATTAAAGCAAAATATTTAACACCCCTCTCGTCATCATTTGCTCTTGCTAACGAGTACTGACATTTTGAAGATGGCTAAAGCTTTTTTTTACCTGCATGTGTTGGCATACTTTCTGAAGAAAAAATAAAATGTCATTAAAATAAGGAGAAATAAGAAAAGCACTATTTTATATTTTGAAACTATTTAAAAAAAAAACAAGGAAAATGTAATAATCATTTCCAAAGCTCATCCTTAGTACATTCTCAGTACCCACATGTTTTTTTTCTTGTGTGTGTAGCTTTTGGTGGCTCTGATCAAAGTATTTAATATTGCATTTGAAGTCTGAAATAAATTAACATAAACAATGAGCAAAAACTAAACTATGACATTACGCTCAATTTCAAGACAATCAAGATTTTAGGAAACAAGTTGACTGTAGGGAAACACAGCTTGAAGAAATGCTGAAAGTGGGATATACTCTTGTTTATGTTACTATCTACATGAACTGCAGCTTTTTTGTTTTACTTTTTTCCAGCTATTTACATTCCTGACCAATGTAAAAAA
>JAWDGP010003411.1:27500-45000 GCA_033675545.1 Elysia crispata
TCGATTCCACCTGGCATCTGCAGAGCCCCATCACCGTCACTGGCATTATCCATTAGACCGCCTCCAAGACCACCCAACGTGTCTCCAAGACCACCTCCGAGGCCACCCAGTTTGTCTCCAAGACCACCTCCGAGACCACCCAGTTTGTCTCCAAGACCACCTCCGAGACCACCCAGTTTGTCTCCAAGACCTCCGCCTAGACCCCCAAACGTGTCTTCAAGACCCCCGCCTGCACCACCTAATGTGTCTCCAAGACCACCCAATTTGTCTCCGAGACCTCCGCCTAGACCACCCAACGTGTCTCCAAGACCGCCGCCAAGACCTCCAAGTTTGTCTCCGAGACCCCCGCCTAGACCACCTATTGTGTCTCCAAGACCTCCTATTTTGCCTCCAAGACCGCCTCCAAGACCTTCCAGTTTGTCTCCGAGACCAGCTAAATCCTGCATTGGAATGTTAACACCTCCAGGATTATTATTAGCCACATCCTGAAGGTTTAGATTGGCCAATGCATTGCCTCCCTTTGGGGCGAGACCAGTAATGGCAGCTAAACCTGGAACCAGACTCTCTTCTTCTGGACGCTTGCTGTTCACGAAGCCCTCCACGTCATTCTTCTTGACAGCGCCGAGCAAAGGAAGTGATCTGGCTGCCTTCATGTCGTCTGCAACCAAGGCTTCGCGGTTAAGCCTGCTCAGCGACAAATTGGATTTAGCTTTTCTCCCGTCCTTGGTGTCGCCCAAGAATTTGGCCATTTGAGCGTTTTTACTTTCATTCTCCAGAATCAACTGTTCTATCCTATGAAGATTTCCTTTGGTGCCTTTCGATCCCTGAATTTTCTTATACCTGGAGAAAGATTTTAAATGATTAATCATTATTTGGTTTCTCCAAACCTTCTAGTAAACTTTTCCAAATAAGATAATCATTTTTTAGTCCTTCAAGAGATACGCTTGACCGTTTTTCCGCATTTTATTTCATAAATAAATAAATAGAAAAAGTCGTAATTAACGTTATAATATAATGTACTAGACAACTAATCAAATTAATCCTATAAATAATAATAATAATAAAAAGTTTGTGTACATTTACATCTTATCCTGCCCAGCCAGTCGATTAGTTGACATAGTATTGGCTTAAGTTATTCGTAAACATTGGTTACCGACCCGTACTGTATACTAAAGCCACCCGTAATCTAATCTATAATAGTTTCTATAGGCTTGGGAACGCAAGGGTGATATTATGGATAGGTGACCATTAAAACGCTGTTAATAAATTTTCTTATCCCCACCTAATCCCACTAAAAAAAAAAAATTCACTGGCCTGTTCCAGAGGCATATGATGACGTCAGCAGCTATGGACCTATCAGCGTTCAGCTCTAGGAGGCGCAGCAGAAAGACGCCGTCACTTCTGATGTAGTCCTCCACGAAATGCTCGATCATATCCCTCTCCACGTCAGAAATAAATACTGATGAATCCTCTAAAACAACCGGAAAAGATAAGAAATTGATATACCCAAAAAATAGTTCCATTAAAATGCGAGTAGGCCAAAGCTGGAAATAAATGTGTAGTTTCACGTTGTTTCTTATTATTTTATGACAGCCATTATGACAACTAAAAGTCTACGCTAGCTTTACTAGGATTCTGTGAGTTTGGTGCTTTCATTTAACGAGGTCTTTATGTTGTGACAGAATGAAATGGTGTGGCCAGTTGTCAGATTTCATTCGTCTTGTGAATACATACTCGTATTCTCTAGCATTCACTTTCCCTTATTCATATACACCATAACTCATAATTATGTGCTGAAATAAAAGCACATCAATTTAATTGCCAATAGGATTTCCCAATACTATGTATTGTACACACAAAGGAAGTAGGTATACGTTTAAAAAGTATCCCCTCTTAGAATACGAACATGGATCCAAATTAACTTGTCGACGCATAATACTTCTGACTTTAAGTTTTAGACACAGAGATACTTTTCACTCCCATACATTACTTGGTTATTGCTAATCATCTATATAAAATATTCTAAAGTACAATTTGTAATTATTTAAGTTCCCACATAGCTAGTCTAAACTTAGAGAAAGCCCAACATAAAACTTTACACAAATGTATGACATTCTTTCTGAGCTTATGGCTTCAAAAAGTTTGTGGATCACTGGATGGAACTGTCTGTCGCAGCAAGTCAAGGCAAGGATTAAGGTTCAATGTAACATTTTATTTAACTTTGGTAAACTTCTATTCTTACCCGAGCTGGATGAACTGGAGCCATCGTCATCTTTCTGAGGTGCTTGAGATTGATAAACGATCTTCATGTAATCTTTGATGAAGAAAATGTGGGAGCATGGCTCCTTGATCTTCAGGAACCAATGGAAGAAGTTGACGATCGTGATCCAGAACAAGACAATCAGCCAAAACCAAAAGACCAGGAAGACTTTTTCGAGCAGGAGATTTATGCTCATCATGCATTTTACTTCGTATACCGCGGGATTTTCTCCTGAAGATGAAGTCGCCGCTCCTACTGAAGAACCAGTAGTTACCTCTGCGGCATTTGGCATTTCGAAATCACAAACGAGTACTCTCGGAAAGTTGTGTGGGTCCCCCCAATCTCCTGTAGTAAAAATGCTTTTAAGACCGTCGTAGCCATATCTCCAGTAGCTTCGGTCCAAAAACGATGACATCAGCCCGAAGTTGAACACGAGATTCAAGAAATTCAGGATTTTGATGGCGAGGTAAAGTGAAGACAGGTAGCTTCCAGAATGTCTTCCGAGACAGAAGAAAACTGCCAAAAATTTGCCGTTATTTTCGCCTATGATTGGTAAATTGTAGGTCTTGTACCCGGTGACGAAAGTCTCAAAGTAGTTCACGACCTGGTGCATCTTTCTCTGTTTCTGCCTGACTTTCTTGTAAGACCTGGCCTCTAGGACCAAGTCGCGGATTTTTCTGAGATCCTGGCCGGGCCTACCACTTACTTTGGTCCAGAGCATCTTCGGGGCTTTGAACGTGAAAGCCTGAGGAAGAGGCCATAAGAAATTGACACTTGTATTACTAATAAAATATTGCATGATGAAGATACGTGTTTTAAGCTGGATTGAAGATCGCTGTTCGACAATGTGCGTAGGCTATTTTAAAGGTTTAGAGCTACCGTCTCTGAAACATTGAGGTATAAACAACAGTAAATATTATTTGCCCTTCCCATCTTGTTGATTTCATCCACTGCTTTCCAAAGAAACAGGCGTAATTAATGTACAAGCCTAGCAGTGGAAATTGACTAGGAGTGTTACCGGCGATGATCATTTTTTTAAATAGATTTTTCAGATTTCATTTAATAAGACAACAGTATGGCGGGGTGGGGGTGGGATGGACGTTGACGCTCTTTCCAGTGCACTCTGATAATAAAAAAAATTTATGGATCAATGCATGTTTATCGAACGTTTTTTTTTGCTGCTGTAATGGAAATGACGAACGCATAATTAAAAAACGAGAGCCATCTATGATTAGGCTGAAGCTTTTGATTTCAAAACTAATTTTTTCTTAAATATAGACTAAATAAAGATTGCTTTATGTGTAATTCAACTGACCTATTATATATCCCAAAATCCATAAACATTGAACTAGGAGAGCTCCAGAATATATATATATATATATATATATATATATATATATATATATATATATATAAATATTGTACATGGAGAGCTCCAGAATATATATAAATATTGCACATGGAGAACTCAAAAATCTATAAAAATATTGTACTCGGAGAGATTCAGAGTCTTTATAAATATTTAACTCAGAGAACTTCAGAATCTATATAGATATTGTACTCGGAGAGTTTCAGAGTCTATATAAATATTGTACTCGGAGAGTTTCAGAGTCATTATAAATATTGTCCTCGGAGAGCTTCAGAATCTGTATAAATATTGTACACGGAGAGCCCTAGAACCTATATAAATATTGTACACGGAGATCCCCAGAATCTATAAATATTATACACAGACACCCTCAGAATCTATATAAATACTGTACACGGAGACCCCTAGAATTTATAAATATTGTATACGGAGACCCCCAGAATCTATATAAATATTTTACACGGAGACCCCCAGAATCTATATAAATATTGTGCACAGAGACCCCCAGAATCTATAAATATTGTACACGGAGACCCCCAGAATCTATATAAATATTGTACACGGAGACCCCCAGAATCTATAAATATGTTACCGGAGACCCCCAGAATCTATATAAATATTGTACACGGAGACCCCCAGAATCTATAAATATTGTACACGGAGACTCCCAGAATCTATATAAATAGTGTACACGGAGACCCCCACAATCTATAAATATTGTACACAGAGACCCCTAGAATCTATAAATATTGTACACGGAGACCCCCAGAATCTATATAAACAGTGTACACGGAGACCCCCAGAATCTATATAAATACCTAAAAAATCTACATAAATAATGTACATGCAGACTCTTTAATCTATATAATATTTGTTTTTTGTTATACGGCCAAAATAGGTCTACACAAGATTTCTATATTGAGGATAAATATTTTATGTTTGTCACTTTACCTTTTTGTCCCAAATCAATTAAAATGTAACACGTCAAGAGATAGACAGTGGGATATATGCACATACTCATTGAACTTTGGAAATCTTGAAAGTAACGCAAAACACCTGTACTATTTATTTCAATGACAATTATCCATTTTGTCGTAAACTAGCTGGATTTAAGAATATTATTTAGAGGCTTCAAACAAGTTTGTTTTTATCCTCACGTGAAACTAATGTTATATAAAGTTTTTTTGTTTGTCTCAAATACTTTTTCATTGTCAAAATCCGAGGTAGAGTTTATTAATATAACTTTTAAATTAGATACACTTACATCGCATAGAAAAGCAATTGCGTGTCTAAGATTAAGCTGACTCTTTCATACTTGCAATTCTCAAAAGTGAGAAAACTGATTCTCTAAATTGGTAGCTTACCATAATGACGAGAATCAAAGGTGCCCATTTATAGAAAGAGGTTCCAAAGTCCATGAGTAACGCTTCATGATCTGAGCCTCCATGTTCGAGGAATGCTGAAAAATTGAGAATGATCACGTAGAGAAAAGTTAGTTTAAATACTGTTCTCATAAAAAAGAAAAAGAATCTGGGATTTATAGAAAACCTGGTGCTATTTGAAGCAAGATCGGAAAAAAAGATAGGCAGTCAGAATTAAAAGGTAAAGACCAGACAGAGGCAGAATAGAATTTATTTCAGGGCGAGGTAGATAGACAAGATGGATAAAAAAGATAGAGAGATCTAGAGTAAAAGAAATAGATAAATGGATACATAGAGAAGTGGGGAAGAAATAGAGAAGAGGCAGAGGCTTAGAGAAAGATAGAGAAGTGAGGAAGGAATAGAGAAGAGGCAGAGGCTCAGAGAAAGATAGAGAAGTGGGGAGGGGATAGAGAAGAGGCAGAGGCTCAGAGAAAGATAGAGAAGTGGGGAAGGAATAGAGAAGAGCAGAGGCTTAGAGAAAGATAGAGAAGTGGGAAGGGATAGAGAAGAGCAGAGGCTCAGAGAAAGATAGAGAAGTGGGGAAGGAATAGAGAAGAGGCAGAGGCTCAGAGAAAGATAGAGAAGTGGGGAGGGGATAGAGAAGAGGCAGAGGCTCAGAGAAAGATAGAGAAGTGGGGAAGGAATAGAGAAGAGGCAGAGGCTCCGAGAAAGATAGACAAGTGGGGCGGGGATAGAGAAGAGGCAGAAGCCCATAGAAAGATAGAAAAGTGAGAAAGATTATATAAATAGACAATAGACGATCAAATGCATAAATTCATTCTCAGGCAAATGGTAAAAATAAATATCAAACATAATTTATAAAAGATAAACGGGAAATTCGATCATAAAATTAATCGTTGAAAAGTGACGATATATTTTAATATGGTGAAGTTTCGAAAGTGCTTAACCAACATAATTGGTGGCCTATCTGAATGAATCATCTGGGTCCCCGATTAATATAATTATATGTACACGGACACTTATATGAATACATACACATATTATACGTGAAAGCATTCATCTACAATTACCCATACATAGATACATACACACACACATATATATATATATATATATATATATATATATATATTTATATAAAGAAAGACATACATACATACAATGGAGGTTCAAAAATACATAGGCATGAATATATACACACATATAATGCATGCAAACACACATTTACAATTACTCATTCATAGATATATAGAAACATACATAAATACATCCATCCATCCATCCATCCATACATACATACATACATACATACATACATACATACATACATACATACATATAGAGGTACATATACACTTACGCAGACCCAGACGTACATACATACTTAGAAACAAACACCAATTTGATTTTGTGAATAACTCACTGTGATTGCCACCAAAGTGGTGTGGCTCCGGTCGACTTAGCTCGCGAGCGAAGCAGTACGTGTTGACGGTTTCTTTAGCGCCCTCTTCTTTGAATTCAGGGGGAGGGAAGCAATCTACAGGCTTTCCCGTGCTTTCCTAGTTGGAAAAACAGTCTCACGTCATTATGTTAAGTCTTAATGATGTTCTTTATTCACTTGTTATTTTGCCACTATTTTTTTTTTCATCGACATTTGTTGTCCGAGTATAAAGTATCAACAGACAAACGGCAAAATAGGAAGAGAAGAGATAATTGTAAAATGATAACCTCACGCAAATATGTAAAACGCAAATAAATAATAATAATCGTTATTGTTTTTATTTTTGTTGCGGTTGTTGTTGATGTTGTTATAAAAAATGTTAAGCATAGCAATTTCGAAAGACTGGAGACAGCAAATTGCATTTTGGTTCTCTAGACATTAAGCTGGTCTAGAACCGCGGTGAAAATGCTTTAGATCTAGATCTTAAGATTTTTGGGAGGCCCTAGAAATGAATAGGTTTTGCTCAGATTTGGACATTATCTCCCATCACAATAAATCAGGACCTCTGCTGTAAAACTTTCACAGAAAAA
Source organism: Elysia crispata (assembly GCA_033675545.1). NCBI lineage: Eukaryota > Metazoa > Mollusca > Gastropoda > Plakobranchidae > Elysia > Elysia crispata. The sequence continues at coordinate 34,543 of JAWDGP010003411.1, forward strand.
CAAAATTTATGTCTAAACTTTGATGCAAGAACACTAAGCAAGGGAGTAACAAAGGTGGGGAATTGGTGGAAGCAAAATAATCAGAAAAGAGAATCTGCAAATTTATTGAGACAAATGGCTTGACATACCTTTATATATATATATATATATATCTCTTTTATAAGAAATACAGAGTCTGTGGGCTCCGATAGTAAAGTGAGAGAAAGTTGCTATAATTGTAAGCACATACTAAAACATAGGAATGATAGTAATCAAAGTGATAAAAAATATAAAGATTTCTGTACCGAAATGGTGGTCGTCGAGCAAGTCTGGACAATCACACATGAAAAAAATCGAGATAAAGTCACTTTGTTTGTCCTCATTTTATTCCCTTCAATGACCCTTAAAATAAAAAAAAAAAATCTAAAAACTAATAACTCTGCGAAAAAAAACAAAACAAAACAAAAAAAAAACCACTGCAATTTTAACTAATTTTATGATTTTGACTCTGGAAAATGCTCATATCTTTTGTTTTTTTCAAAGAACCTATTATGTACCCTTATTGTGGGAAACGAAACACGCTTTGGCTGAAAAAGTGTGTGTGTTTGTGCGTGTTACCTTGTAAGCGATGCCTGCAGCCAACACCAAGAGGATGGCGGCTGTGATGAAGTAGTGTAGACGGTCGACGAAGTCATCTCCCCTGAGCGGGCTGCCGATGAGGACGCCCTGTGCCCCAGCCACAAGCTTATCCATGCTGACTCAACGACCTAAGGATAGGTCCTCACTGTGAATTGTGAATGATGAATGGTGACAAAAAATGGAATCGGAGCATCATGATTCAGATCTGGTACAGTTCTACTAAGAGATAGCTAGTGAAAGCCACTTTCATAATAAGATAAACTATTTACACATCGACAATAGCTTCCTAAAATGACCCTAATTTACTATACCGGAACGTCTAGCTTGATAATGCTAGGGAAAAGTACCTGCTTATCTTTTAATACACAATTTTGTGTTCTTAAAGTGAATAGTTTTATGACGTGTTGTACAGGCCTAAATAAAACTTTAAAAAGTAAACCAACATTCTGTGATGCTCTAACGTGAATATATATCCGCTTTAAAATTTTCCACATAAACTGAGCTATAATGTATTCTATTAGGCATTATGAAGATCATCTTCGTCCATTATTACCGCTATCTATATTAAATGCCAACAAAAAACGCTACTAGGATCTAAAGCCTGAAATAACAAGTTATATTGCCTTTTTTCTTGTTCTATTTGTTTGTCTTTTTTGTTTTTGTTTTGATTTTTGTTTTTTGCTACACGAACAACAATAGTTCGTTCGGATCTTGCTAACGTGAATATTCAATACACAACTTATAAACAGAATTGTTGCAAAACAACGTTTAGATTTATTTGGGCTCTGTTAAGAAAAATTAGCAAGAATGCAAAAAATGCCTTTATATTTATACTATAGTATAAATCGGTGGTTCGAATCCCACAATGGCAAGTATTTTTCGGTCATTTTCATTCAAAACATTTTGCTAACCACCGCTGAACACTGCCTATATCTCCAGCTCTCATAATTCTTTTTTACTAGAATTACTTCTATAACTACTACTACTACTACTACTACTACTACTACTACTACTACTACTACTACTACTACTACTACTACTACTACTACTACTACTACTACTACTACAATTTCTACTAATACTTCTACTACTAATTCTACTACTACTACTACTACTACTACTACTACTACTACTACTACTACTACTACTACTACTACTACTACTACTACTACTACTACTACTACTACTACTACTACTACTACTACTACTACTACTACTACTACTACTACTACTACTACTACTACTACTACTACTACTACTACTACTACTACTACTACTACTACTGCTGCTACTACTACTGATGCTACTTCTGCTGCTGCTACTACTACTACTGCTACTACTACTATTACTACTACTACTATTACTACTACTACTACTACTACTACTACTACTACTACTACTACTACTACTACTACTACTACTACTACTACTACTACTACTACTACTACTACTACTACTACTCATACTAATTCATGAATAATCAATATTTTTAAACTCAGAAATACCAAAAATAGATGGATATCATAGGAGTACATACCTTTTCTCCTATTATTAAAAGAAGATTAAGGCTACACGGATTCAGTCGTAAAACTAATTAATGAATATTACACTTAGCTCTTATCGATGCTTTATTTCTCCAATCACTTTAGAACGAATGTCCTTAAATAAAACTCTGCGAGTGATTTCAGTTGTCATTCAACAATTCAGAACTACTAGAATTACTTAGAGATTTTAAAAAAAAAAAACTACCCTAGGCTCCGAGTTTCAGTGCAAGGAATGCACATATTCATTTCTTCACATAAACCAGAATGATATGTGCAGTGATAATACTGTGCGATTAGAATGTGCGAAACTCAGCTTGTTTCAGTGTCATATCTTTGAATTGAATTATTTAAAAAAAAAAAAACTGAAAGAAAAAAAAAAGGCCTCGCTTTACTACTCAGTTAATCTCAAGGTTGACGTGACGAGGAGTCGTAGACACAACTGGATCGCCTGCGTTAACGCTTCAAATGTTATGCAGATTATCGTTGGCTCAGGGCAAAACAATTCTAAGTCCCTCAGAAAGTCAATGGACTTGGAAATCTCTTCCGACCCAGCAATATTTATGTTCCATTTTTTGTGGATCAGTAGGTTAGGTCGCGCGCGAGAGAGAGGCAGGCCATGGCCTTAATAAAGATTTTGTCGCGAGAGAGAGAGAGAGAGAGAGAGAGAGAGAGAGAGAGAGAGAGAGAGAGAGAGAGAGAGAGAGAGAGAAGGTCAATGTCCTCTAGGAGCGAGGCCCTTGGGTACCTACTGATAAAGTTTTATCTATTTTAGACATTTCAAGTTTGTATTTTTTATAGCGTGTGTTGACATTGAAATGTGTTGTAAACCTGAGGTAAGAAAATGACAGTCAAAGCAAAAAGTCTGGATAAAGTGAGTAGACTGCGATGAGAGACACAGATTGGTTACTGGGGTGGATCGATATAAATCGTCTAGAGTAAGGTAGGCTAATTTCGAGACCTATAAGCAAAATTATCAAACAGCTCATTTGTCAGGCGGGGTGAATTGATAAGAAACCGGGAATAACAGAATCCAGAAACTACAACCTGCGGGGCCTGGGAGAGAAATATATAGACAAAGAGAGAGAGAGAGAGAGAGAGAGAGAGAGAGAGAGAGAGAGAGAGAGAGAAAATAAGGGATCCGGAGAGAAAGAACGGGTCAGAGAAATTAAAATACAGTGGAATAGAGAGAAGAAGGGAAAGAGAGAGTGAGAAAGGGAGAGAGAGATAGATAGAGATACATAGATAGATAGATAGAGATAAAGAAAGAGAGAGAGAGAGAGAGAGAGAGAGAGAGAGAGAGAGAGAGAGAGAGAGAAGTGGAAGAGAAAGGTGCCTTTTGAATATCCTTCCGAAGCTTTTTATTTAATTTCTTTTAATTTTTTTGCCGACTATCCACCTTTGTGGGTCTGCCTTTAGCCGATATCTCATTTGTATTCCGTTCTAATTTTCGCTCTCTCTCTCTCTCTCTCTCTCTCTCTCTCTCTCTCTCTCTCTCTCTCTCTCTCTCTCTCTCAGAGCGTGTCATGTGGTTTTTTTTTTATCTCTGTTGATCTTTCTCGCTCTCTCTCTCTCTCTCTCTCTCTCTCTCTCTCAGCGTGTTATGTGTTTTCTCTTTGTTTTCATCTCTCTCTCTCTCCCTCTCTCTCATTGTGCGTGATATATGTTTGCTCTTTCTATTCACCTCTCACCACGAACATAGAGCTTGGTTGTAACAGCCGTTCTTGTGTCCTCACACCGACTATTTCTGAAGTGTCTAATGGATTTGAAAGAATAACAACGACGCTGTTTCTACATTGAAAATGCTACCAGAAGATATTCCGATATCTTTTTATTTATCATCAGTATCAGTATTTTGATTGCTATCTCCTAAATGGATTATAGGTGTTATATATATATATATATATATATATATATATATATATATATATATATATATATATATATATATATATAAACAGCAATCCAAAACAATATTATTTACTTGCGTACCTCAATAATCAAGATCATCCCACAAAAGTCTTTTTTTTTTTGTCAAAACTTCCTCTCCTTGTTAAAAAGAAATCTGAGTGAGTGGTTATATACTGTGAATTGCAAAATTCCTTTATAATATACAGCTTTACATTGAGAAACATCAATTTTATATGAAACTTGTTGCCCACCTTTCCATTTCAGCACGTGAGAATCTTTTAAAAATAACTTTTATCGGGGAAATAAGGCCAGCACACATATATTTAATATCTACGCAACCTCAACACACATGAAGGTATACACAGTCTTCTATTTACGCATCAATTCAAAGGTTTTCATATAAATCATAATTTATTATCGTATTAGCACAAGGCTTAGTCAAGTGAATCAAATGACATTAATTATAATTCTGTTTACGATTCTTAACCGCTATGGTTCGTTGATTCAGAAGCCCAGAGAATCTTGACCTTGTACAAAGATATGATTAAAAAAGACAGAACTCTAGTGTCACGTCTAAAATATTTTAGAAGTAACATGAGGACTGCGCTGAGTGAATTGAAACTCTTTCTGACAAATTATATATAGAATTCAGACCGTGATCAGTAAATGTTTAAAGCGAGGCATTAGGGCAATGAGTTATATACTGACAAAGACAGAAACATTAAAGATAAATGATCGAAAGTGAGAGGTAAAAAATGAGAGAGAGAGAGAGAGAGAGAGAAGAAGAAGAAGCAGAAGCAGAAGAAGAAGAAGAAGAAGAAGAAGAAGAAGAAGAAGAAGAAGAAGAAGAAGAAGAAGAAGAAGAAGAAGAAGAAGAAGAAGAAGAAGAAGAAGAAGAAGAACAAGAAGAACCAGAAAGATATAGCGATTTGCAGTTAGAGACAATGACTGAGTAGTATACGTTCAAAGATAGAAAATTCTTCTAAAATGACAGAAGAGAGGAACAAAGAGAAAGAGGTACAAAGAGTGAAAGAGAGAGTGGAAGAGTTAGAACCAGATATAGAAGAAAGAAATGGTTACAACATGGTTAGATGGATATAGTGAGTAATAAACTGACATAGATGGAGACGGAAAGACAAAAAAATGCTTGTTTATTTAACTTATAACATTAAGATAATAATAAAATTTAAATTTGAGAAATTTCACCTTTAAAACAGTTTTTTTCGCAAAAATCATATTCCGTGTCCAATAATTACAACTGTTTCTGGTGGCTAGTCATAATTATTCTTCAAACAAATAAATCCAGTCGAGAACGGCGATCCATAATTTTTTTTTTTTTGCAAGCAAACCTCAAGTCTCCAGCTTGCTGTTCGAAGTTGCTGTTTTCTTTCCTCTTTGTTTAAAGTTGATAGCTAAGTACCTACCCGGTACTGCCAACAGGTATAAACATGGACCTGATGGTATTTGAGTTGACTTGTCAATTCTTTTGTTTTGATGAATAGGCCTACCTCTAATAAGTGTTAGGAGCATCTTTGAGATCAGAGGCTATGACCACCATCTTTTTTCGACGGAATCAGACTATTGTTTTGACCTAAAGCTCAGATGTATTTTTTGTGATTGATATATTATAAGGGATTTTCTCTCATCCTGCAGGGTGTCTCAAAAAAAAACCGGAGGGAAATAACAAACATGACACTTTCTAATATATAATTATGATAAATAAATAGGTGGGGAAGACAACTGCATTGAAAAATGTCCTCTACGGTAAAGAAAAGCAAATTTTACAACAATAACAGATATATCTCCTTTAGCGCCATACAACTACATTAAAGGAAAGCAAACTTTTCACAAAAAAAAATATATATTATGTATCTCCTCCATATGCAGTCATAGTACAGTTTTAAAATAAAAATAACCCTCAGATATTGTAAATCTTATCATGTTATCATGAATTCATTCTTTAAATTTCAAGCAAAAAAGAAAACTAAATGTGGGTGCAATCTTTAAACAGCTCTCTTTTCAGTTTATCTCTCCACCGAGGCCATAATGTGGTGCTAATGACACATAACAGATACCATGGAATGCTCGATCTGATGCGGTGAAAAAGTGCTCTTCAATGCAAAGTAAAAACCTACAACTGCTCAGACAATATTACTGAGGAAAAATAAATTTAAAACCCGGATTTTTCAAAACCAATCGGGTTACCCTGGGTTGCTTTAAGCTCATAATTATTTTAGATCTAGTCACAATCTGTATAACTCAAGAAAGAGAAAACAATAGTGGCAAAATAATAATAATAATAAAAGGATTAATTGGAATATTTCTACTGTTTCTTGTTAACAATGAGTGGATCTGGTCGATATCTTAAATATAAAACAATGTAGAAGAACGAAACGCGTGCAAAAGAAGCAGAAGGGATGTTTACATTCGCAACTGCCGCGCCGGAGGAAAAGGCGACCATGACAGTAATGTTGTTCTTAAAATACTGACCAATCAAATCACTACTACTTTTTTCCACAGGTCACGTTTCCCATAACGCTTTTGTCTTTACGTTGGATGGAGTAATAACATAACAATAACATATTTTTTGTTTTTACATTTACAAAAGAAACCAATATGTTTTAAAAGCGTCATTGACTATGAAAGTTGTGAACCGCTGAGAACAGTCTTATAAATGTAATCTGGTCCATTATAAAAAAGTTGGCTTAAAAATTTTGATTAATTAATTTCAACAAATATAAAATGAACTTTCAAGACTGTTTTTTTTTTTGCCTAGATCTATAGCTTTCCTTTAAATTTTTTTTTTACTGCGTGAGACACTGACCTCGACAGATTAATATTGAGTGAACTTCAATACTCTGCATCTGTGATTTAAGAGGAGACAGAGGAGACAGAAATCGAAGTTATAACATAGATATACATAGAGAGGACACACCGAGAGATGGAGATTGAGAGAGAGAGAGAGAGAAAGAGTGAGAGAGAGAGAGAGAGAGAGAGAGAGAGAGAGAGAGAGAGAGAGAGAGAGAGAGAGAGAGAGAGAGAGAGAGAGAGAGAGAGAGAGAGAGAGAGAGAGAGAGAGAAAGAGAGTGAGAGATCGACTAAGGGAAATGCTAGCACCAGTTGCGGGATTAAACTTTGTAATCATCGTTAGAGGGTGCAACACTAGGAAGAACAACAGCTATGGCAGCAGTTATAACAGCAGCAACAACAACAGCAACAGCAGCAGCAGCAGCAGCGAAGCCCCGAGGTTCAAGGTGGCTGGTGAATCATAAGATTGAAAATCTGTGGAGTTTTGTCTCTAAAACAATCTTAATGGAGGGGTCTAGAACTTAGGACCAACAGCCAAATTAGTAAGACTATCAAATGCATTTTTTTTATTCGATTAATTGAGGAAACAAATGGAAAAAAAAAAGGAAAACAGTAAAAGTAACGCATGAAAAAAATAGAAAACAACAGCTAACAACAGAAACATAAAAATACCTCTGAACCGGACCAGGTTAAACGGTAATGAATACTGCATGCAGAAACACACCCACAACAACGTCACAAATCAACCAACTACAAAATAATGAACCCCTTAATAGTCTTCGAGTCTTAAGTTATTGAAAAACAAGATTATTTTATGTTGCCCATTCCTTCTCTTTCTCTCTCTCTCTCTCTCTCTCTCTCTCTCTCTCTCTCTCTCTCTCTCTCTCTCATTCTCTCCCTCTTTCTTTCCCCTCTCCTCTCTCTCTTTCTACCTCTCTCTCTTTCTTTCCCCCCCTTCTTTCTCCCTCTCTCTCTCTTTCTCACTCTCACTCTCTCAAAGTAAGTAAATAAAACGTGACGGTAGAAATTGGACAGCTTTTTTACGATTGATTTATAAAAGACAAGACTTAGTGTAGATACAATTGAATATGATAATTTAGAAATTTGACCAACAATATCTTTTCTTTTTACTCTACTTGTTGAGAAGTTGAACATAATTTATTAGTAGTAACCAGACTAGAGGCAGTAAAGATCAGAGGAAAAATATGAATAAACCCCAAGACGTGTTGACAAACTGATCAAACTCACTCCTAGATGCAAGGACAACTATTTCAATTAAATCAGTTATTGCGTAGAGTTACATATCTTTAAACCCATACACGGTTTTCACTGACTTTCCTGAAAATTGAAAAATTCATCCCACTGTTTTAATATAAGAAAAATAGGTTTTTATTTATTGAATACTCGGTAAGGAGTGCAGATTGTAGTTAAATTTTCCGGGTTTTTTTCCTTTATAAAATAGATATTAAACAAAATTGAGAGAAAATGCGTCGCAAGTAAACCGCATAAAGAAAGTGTGCCACTCTTTACTTAATATGAATCGGGAGAGATAGAACTTTGCCTGGCAAATCAACTTCGCCAGGAACTGGCTTCAAGCCCTAACGGTGTTAAGGTCCGTAAAACGGTCAAGGTCCACATACTAAGATGGCCCGCGCCTGTCGTCATTAATGCTTTGGGTCTGATGTGGCTCCTCCCATAAAACACCGGGATGCGCACTTGTGTGCATCACTTGGTTGCTTGGATGCTGGCCGGGAAGCCCTGTCGTGGGTTGTGTGATAAGCACAACCTGCTCAGAGGTACCGGCGACTTGGGTACTTCGTCGATGTGGTGTCGGTGGGCCGGCTATCCTGAGGGTGTCTATATGGCGGAGGTTCAGAGCTGAAACCCTTCACCCCCTGCAATCCTTTGACATATCTCCCCTTTTAGGGAGCTGAATATTTTACTTTTTAGGGAGGTATTTTTTTATACTTTGAAAGGGGCATTATGCATTAAATATGCAACTCCCTCCTTTATATTTGTTATCTTTCACGGGAGAGGAATTACACATAACTTTCCATTACTTCACCATCGTACTGTCCACTGGCACGTCATATTATCTCCTTATCAGTACTAAAATCGTGAAATATTTTGTAATAAACTGAAATAGACTGAGACATAGAGATGCAATTATTGTACCAAAGGTATGGGAAGAAAGGTAAAGAAGAAAGATACAGCAAGAGAGAGAGAGAGAGAGAGAGAGAGAGAGAGAGAGAGAGAGAGAGAGAGAGAGAGAGAAAGAAATAAAATGAGTGTGAAAAAGAAAAAAATGAAAGAGAACAAAGGAAGTGATACATACAGATAGGGAGAACAGTATTTTATTAACATAGACAAAGAGCAAAAAAAAAAAAAAAATAGTTAGAGGCAAATATTAAGTAATATACTGACAAAGAGACAAACATGAAAGTGAACAAATGATTTTAAAATTACAGAAAACAGGCGAATAAGAGAGACAGACTAAAAGACAGAGAGAGATTGAAAGATAAATAACCAGAGAGAAGTAAGAAATGAATAAAAACAGTTAGAGAGAGAATCAGTAATGTATATTGTCATAGACTGATACCTAAAGATGTAAAAACTATCTGAAGTGAGAGAATTGAGGCAAAGAAGAAAAAGGGAGAGACAGAGAAATGTGTGAATGCATATAGATATCAAACAAATTTGATAGAACGATCTTAATTATTTTACCATACACCGCAAAGTGATTTGTATTATGTACTCCAGTTAAATCGACTAGGGAGGTGGCGAGGAATAAAGATTTAAAAATATTAATTTGTATGACTCACCAACTTCATGGACCCTATTTTTCTCATGCCTTCGGAAGCATCTACATGTTGCAAAGAGTAAAATAAGAGACAGAATTATAGATACTGAAACACATGTCGGCCAACGCATAAGAAAATAAAAGACGAGCGATGAAAATACTTATAAAATGCCGATGTTCGAAGGACATCCAGCATAGTATAGATTGTAACCCTATCACTGAAGGGTCACATGTAAGGTTTCCCGAGAAAACTGGCTTCCAAATAGAGCGGTAACGTAAAGCAAGGAGACTGAGGACAAAAAGGTTGTAAACGATGAAGGATCGCTGGTAAATATTGATTCAAAGATCAGAAATATGAAAACGACTAAATTCGTCAGAGGGTGGAAAAACAGAGAGACAGAGAAAAAAGTTATTCAAAACAATGGAAGACCAATCAGACCCATAGACAGAGCATGTACACTGACGCATGTTCGTTAAAGAATTAGAGATAGAAAAAAGATGTATAAAAAAAGATATACTTAGAAAGATTTATAAAGAAATCAGAATCATTAAGAGAGAGAGAGAGAGAGAGAGAGAGAGAGAGAGAGAGAGAGAGAGAGAGAGAGAGAGAGAGAGAGAGGGATAGAGAAAAGTGAGAGGGAGTGAGATAGAGAGACGGGCAAAGAGAGAGAGAAACAGAGGGAGACAAAAGGAGGGAAAGTGTGGAAGATAAAGAATCGGAAATAGAAAAAAGAAATAGCGATAGACAGTTAGAGAGACTATTAAACTGCCATGGACACA
>JAWDGP010003411.1:50000-52500 GCA_033675545.1 Elysia crispata
TTCTCTGTTTCGTTTTCCATTTCTTTCCACGATTAATTATAAAAACTTATTCGATAGAACCGTTACATGTTGGCTGTTGTGCTAACCCCCTCTGTTAAGATGGCTTTAGGGATAGAACTCCACAGGCTACCAATCTTGTGATGTATCAGGCACCTCCAACCTAGGAGCATTGCTGTTATTGTTGTTGCTGTAGTTATAACTGCTGCTATTGCTGTTGTTGTTCCTAGTTCTAGACTCTGCTACAATGATTAGACAGTTTAATCCCGCAGTTGGTGCTAGAAATTCTTGTGCATGTTTCCCTTGGTCGATCTTTACGGTTAGCTCCTCTCTCTTCCTCTCCGTCCCTTTTTCTCTTTCTGTATCTCTTACCTTTCCGTCTGTGCTCTTTACTAATTTAACTCCTGTCCCAGAAGAAAGCCTAGGTAGCTCACAACAACTCAAACATGCTACACAAAATCCACGAGAAATACCGTGCTTGAGTTATACGAGTTAGGTGGGGAAAAAACTATTATTCCTTTTCTTTAGTCATACGTCGTATTCCATCTTTGAATCATCCGCGTCCCTCTCCTCCCCTCTCTCTCTCTCTCCCTTTTCTCTCTCTCTCTCTCTCTCTCTCTTTCTCTCTCTCTCTCTCTCTCTCTCTCTCTCTCTCTCTCTCTCTCTTTCTCTCTCTCTCTCTCTCTCTCTCTCTCTCTCTCTCTCTCTCTCTCTCTCTCTCTCTCTCTCTCTCTCTCTCTCTCTCTCTCTCTCTCTCTCTCTCTCTCTCTCTCTCTCTCTCTCTCTCTCTCTCTCTCTCTCTGTTAAAGTGGACCTACCTGAAATTCATGCCATTCTCAAATGTCAATAAATTATTACTCGTCAACCTTCAAAGTTTGAAGCGTATTTTAAATTTACTGAAGCTTTAAAATAAAACTAAAATAAAAAATAAACAAATAATGCAGGGATGACGCACATGATGCGTGTCAAGGAGTTGGGTTTTTGGAGTTAAGGGGTATACCGCAGCCTTGGAAAATGTCTGATCGTAAAAATAAGGTTTCGCAGGAATATTTTTCTTTCCTAGGATTTGTTAAGTAGAGAAGTGAGTTAAATGATATTGGAAACTTTCTCCTGAAAATGAATTAAGCCTTACTAAGCATTTGTGAGAGAAAAATGTATAAAGCCTGTTGCACACTCCAAATTAATTTTGAAGCTGGGCGAATCTTGTAAGCTCTTTTCTTTAAGTCATGAAAATCTGCCAGGAAAAAAAATTGAAATTTTGTTGTTTTTGTTGTTTTAATGGGAATGCTTAGACTGCCCGATAGCATTTGGCTCTTGAGAACTGAGCCATAGAATTAAATATTCGACTTTTGATAACTGTCACGGTGGTGTCACGAACACCTTTCAAGTTTAAACCAATTTAATTATCACACGCTTTTAATTCTAAGATTTTTGAGAAAATATTTGCTTACAGCTGCCGGCACTGCTTCCCTGAATTTTAGTCTGATAATTTATGCCAGATTGACAAAACGAAAGTAAAACTATGCAGCCATCGAACTGCAGCAATGCGGGCTGGAGCTATAACAATCTGTTTTCACAAATATATTCTTTCTATTAATTTTTCTGTTATAAATTTGAATGAGTAAGGTCAGTATAACACTGAACAAAGAGGTTTATTCACATGTTGGACGGATTAGCACAACCGTCCAGATTCGATCTTTCCTTTAGACCGAACGGATTCGAATCGATTTTAGATCTATTAACTAAACTTTGCATAGGCTTTACAGATATATTTCGATTAACATTTTGTGCGGGTAGGATGAAAATTAAACTTCGAAGTAAAAGTTAAGTAAGTATCCTCATTGAAATTAATTATAGTAAAAGTAAAATATGAAAGAGAAAGAGAGAAAGAGAGAGAGAGAGAGAGAGAGAGAGAGAGAGAGAGAGAGAGAGAGAGAGAGAGAGAGAGGAGGAGGACAGAAATAGAATTCGCTCTTTTTGGCCTGTTCTAGATTTTTTTATAGACTAGACTGGTTTGAGGATCCGAGCTAGCTGTAAAAAAGATGAAGAGAATACCTACCATGCGGGTCAGATGGACTACTCGGGGTTCGAATCCTGGTGCAGGGATCGATCTTTCTTTTAGACCGAACGGATTCGAATCGATTTTAGATCTATTAACTAAACTTTGCATAGGCTTTACAGATATATTTCGATTAACATTTTGTGCAGGTAGGATGAAAATTAAACTTCGAAGTAAAAGTTAAGTAAGTATCCTCATTGAAATTAATTATAGTAAAAGTAAAATATGAAAGAGAAAGAGAGAAAGAGAGAGAGAGAGAGAGAGAGAGAGAGAGAGAGAGAGAGAGAGAGAGAGAGAGAGAGAGAGAGGAGGACAGAAATAGAATTCGCTCTTTTTGGCCTGTTCTAGATTTTTTTATAGACTAGACTGGTTTGAGGATCCGAGCTAGCTGTAAAAAAGATGAAGAGAATACCTACCATGCGGGTCAGATGGACTACTCGGGGT
>JAWDGP010003411.1:55000-67500 GCA_033675545.1 Elysia crispata
CATGAAATCAAGCCGTTTCGAAAAAGTTTAAGAATGAAAGTCTGCCCGCGATCTGGGATACACAGAACACAGCTTAAAGAATGTGATTGTGAAACTTTCAAGATATCTGGGAAGTTTTTTTTACCAGTAGGCTTACGTGTTTTTAGAATGATTCGGTAATATATCTTTGTGATACATAAAAAAAAAGATTATTTATGGCTTCAAAATTATATAAAATGGCTAAGATATACGTTTATGACCAGGTTTTTCATTAACATAAAGTTCTGCATACCTCCAATAAACACTTTAAAGTTCTCCTTTTACAGAGTGACGTGAGTAATGATATAATGATAACAGAACCAGATTTGTTGAGTGAAGGTAGATAAGTCTGAGTGTCTAACTGATGCTGCCTTCCATAACCTTAAAGCAAATTTTCGACCAAGAAGAGTCATCATCCAGATCGAAGATTTCATTTTAAATATTCAGGTTACTGATTTTAGAGGCAGATGTTTGGTATATTTTAATCTAATTGCTTTTTTAAAGTGTGGGGTGTGCCGAAAATAAAATCCACCATAAATTGTGTATTTTGATTTATTCTGCGAGATCAATACGGGATATGAAAATTCAGATGCATTTTGATAATTCTGAAAAATAGATGATCCTTACTGTCAAGCCATTTCAAATTAAGTGTACATTCAGGAAACTTAGATCAGTACAAATTATGAGAAATATGAGATGAAGAGAGAGAGTGAGGTAGAAAGAAAGAGGCGGAAAGAGTGAAAGAAAGAAAGAGTGAGAGACAGGGAGAAGGGAGAGGGAGAAAGAGAGAGAGAGAGAGAGAGAGAGAGAGAGAGAGAGAGAGAGAGAGAGAGAGAGACAATAAGGATATGAAAATGAGGAGCCAAGGTGAGTAAGAAAAAATACTTTTCTTTCGATAACGGAATACATTTTAATGAGACACGATAAATGTTGACAATTTCTTGTGGGACACAAAAAAAATCTTCCACTTATAGCTAAACCGTAAACAAGACTAAATTTTGACAAATAAGAACAACCTTGCAAAGCACTCAGTATCTAGGAAAAATGTCTTGTCAATATAAGGTTAGAACATGCTGCAAGAGAAATAATAAGTTAAATACATGGAGCAAGTTCGTTCACTCTTTTAAGAATAATAATTTCACGCCAGTCAATGGAAAAAGCATGATTAGGCTCTAGTAAGTTAGATGAACAAAGTGATGGCGTGAACTATCAATGAAATCTTGGGGAAAAGCCGATGATGGGGAAAATTAAGAGAAAATGTGTAGAGTCAGACTGACAGAACAATTATGTGCTCAAAGTGGACGACAAAGAATCTGGATTTGAGAGACTAGATCTGCCTTTAGACTCTCCTAATCCATGTTGAATAAACGTCAGTGATAGAACTATCGGGACAGCCGGTGGCTGTGGGGTTAGAGCGTGCACCCTGATATCAGAAGTTTCTCACCGTCTGTAGGTAAGCTCAGGACCTCATCATTTTTAGGCACCGGCTTGCCTGACGGGGGCTTGAGTTCGATATAATTATGCGAAAAAGAACTATGATCACCTTGTACGTTGTGGACGGGTTATAACCAAAAAACGAACAAACACAAATACTAAATCATTGTCAAAACTCGTATATATCATTAGCCTAGACATCTTCCTTATTATCCATTACTGGCCTATGATGTTAAGGGAGGCAACACAGTCTCTCCACCTCTGCCTGTCAACAATGAGCCAACACAGTCTCTCCACCTCTGCCTGTCAACAATGAGGCAACACAGTCTCTCCACCTCTGCCTGTCAACAATGAGCCAACACAATCTCTCCACCTCTGCCTGTCAACAATGAGCCAACACAGTCTCTCCACCTCTGCCTGTCAACAATGAGCCAACACAGTCTCTCCACCTCTGCCTGTCAACAATGAGCCAACACAGTCTCTCCACCTCTGCCTGTCAACAATGAGGCAACACAGTCTCTTCACCTCTGCCTGTCAACAATGAGCCAACACAATCTCTCCACCTCTGCCTGTCAACAATGAGCCAACACAGTCTCTCCACCTCTGCCTGTCAACAATGAGGCAACACAGTCTCTCCACCTCTGCCTGTCAACAATGAGCCAACACAGTCTCTCCACCTCTGCCTGTCAACAATGAGCCAACACAGTCTCTCCACCTCTGCCTGTCAACAATGAGGCAACACAGTCTCTCCACCTCTGCCTGTCAACAATGAGCCAACACAGTCTCTCCACCTCTGCCTGTCAACAATGAACCAACACAGTCTCTCCACCTCTGCCTGTCAACAATGAGCCAAAAGGCTACTTCTTGGCTTTCATCGCATCCTCATAATCTTCTGAACTTCTCCAATTGTCTTATTCTTTCTTTTTTTTCCACTTCTCGTGTACGGTCTAGTAAAGTGTTCGAGTCTCTTTCCATACAATAACCTTTGTTGTCGTATCGTGATGATAAAACCTGTTGTTCATAAAAAACGAAGACAATGAATAAAAAACAAAGCCTCAAGAAGTGTGAACGCACTAAACATTTTTCCTAGTCGTTGAGGTCAATGGGACAAATAGTCACTTCTATACTCATGTCGTTCAACTTGAGCATTAATTTGTCTGAATTTCTTTTTCTCGATTATTGAAGTAATGATTAGATTGTAGAGTAATGTCTAGTCAGTTTATCACTCTGGACAAACAATGATTAACACCGATAGGAGCTGCACCATTCTGCTTAGTTCAATGGCGAATGATGGTGTAGCGTTTAACTTATAAACTTTCATATGCATGTCTAGACCAACGATAGTCAAAGCTAGTCAAGAAACACACCAAAACATTCCACTGCAGTTCAAATTCCTGAGCTGTAAAGCAAAGCTTGTATTGAACAACGATAGTCAAAGCTAGTCAAGAGACACACCAAAGCATTTGATTGCAGTTCAAATTCCTGAGCTGTAACCAAAGCTTGCCAAGACAAGCTGTTAGTATTTCAGCTAAAATATTCATTTTTATTTTATCAATTCTTGCGAAACGAAAATGTTCCTTGATCTCCATTGCTGATATTGCTTGAAAGCCAACGGGAATGTTGATTTTTATTTCTTTTTTTTTTTTTTGGCCTTGAATGACAACCAGTCAGCAGTTGTCAAAGTTGTAGGGTGTGTGTCGCCTACCAGCTAACATTTCATTGGTCAAAGAATTCAAGGTGAGAGAAAAGTAGGCAACTTGTTTTCAACCCTTTGTCCCAAAATTAAACAAAGAAAATCTTACATTATCACTAACTTCGATGAGTCATGTGAACAGACTTGGAAAGATATCCACAAAGTCCGTAAACCAGAGTCCATCGCCGCACTATTGTACTTGGTATGCTGGTCATTTTCTCGCCTTTTTGGACCAAGAGCAGACGCAGGATCGTCTTCTCGGCCCCACTCTCTGCCTGGACAACTCACATATCTTCTAGTTGCCATGGTTACTAACCAACGCTACGTGACAAAAGTCTTGTGGCTCGCTATTCATCTCCAAGCCAATCAAGGTACAGGGATAAAAACTCATGATGGTGGAGTCCGCCGTCAAGACCTCGGGATAATAAGTGGGTGTTACTCTTCTCAAAGAACCATCCACCTTCAAGCAACAAGCTTACCAAAGCTTAAAAAATCTTTTGGTGAAGATCCAACCGCTGCACTTGACGAATTCGTGTTGCCTAATCCGTATCCGGATCCATACCCGGATCATATAACCGTGCCACGCAATCGTTAGTTCCGAATCTTCGAGCCGAATCAGCGAACCGACTGGCGGGTACTGCGGGAACCCATGCTGTCCGCGAGGTTGTGGCCCGTACCGCAGTTGCTGCTCGACCGCCTCCAACAGAACCGTTTCCGGATGATTCGCCGGAACCGCTGGCCGAACGCGTAGTAAAGCAGGAAGTTTGTGGCGGAGACGAGGGCGAAAACCAGATCACAGAACTGGTTGAAGAGCACGCAGCGCTGACCACAGTTGCCCTGGCTGCCCGTTAGGTGGACGATAATCTGAGCTCCAGCGAAGGCCTGAAGGGAGGGATGAGAGAATGGGTGATAAGTTAGGTTGGAAGGTCTACTGGAGATCTAGACAAAAAGGAAGGACAAAGGTAGGTAGGTAGGTAGTGTAATAGACAGGATAGGTAGATAGATACATACATACATATATAATTGATAGCCAGAGATACATAAACATGTATTTTGATGGATTATATATATATATATATATATATATATATATATATATATATATATATATATATATATGTTTACATCGATTTAGAAAATCTGACCTTCAATTCTCTTCACACGAGCACTCTTATCAATTATTCCAACTTATCGTCAAACTATACATATATATATATATATATATATATATATATATATATATATATATATATATATATACATTTATATTAAAGAAGAGAGAGGTAGCAATCAAATTGATAGGTAGATAGATAGAAAGACAGACAGTTAAATAGGAAGAAGACTAGAGAGAGTATCTGAGTAAGAGAGAAAGAATAAGATTTGAAGACACAAAGACAACTAAACATCCTGAAAGCGTTTAGGGACGAAAAGAGTTAAAAATTATTCATAATTTTTTTTTTTATGCTAAGATCATATTCATAATAGTACTCAATCTGTCCACTACACACTCATCTTTCTTAACTTCACTAAAAGAGAAAAAAAAATATTGACTGCCCAACTTTATTCCGCGGCAGTGAAGATAAAAAAGTATCTCAGTAACATTCCATCATTGCATGCCAAGATTAAAGAAATTGAGAAAAGGACCAGGGCGCTTTACAGTTGACCACTATTGTTGATCCTCTCCAAATTCATTTCTCCAGAACCTTGGTCTCTCTTCTTAGAAAGTACGGATTGGATTTCTTTATTAAGCCTAAAGATTCACCATTCTTTTAACCTTGAAGGCACGGATTGGATTCGCGTAATAAGTTTAAAGATTCACTACTGAATTCGAGTTCCACTATCGCCCTTGGGGAAACACAAACGTGAAAAAAAGTTCTGTCAGAATCCCAGAAATACGAGCAGTTATGGTTAACTACGTACAAGTAATTTAAGTCCATTCAATATTGCGTAGAAAATACATATGATTTATTTGGTAACTGTGAATTGAAACACTCCAAATTAAAAAAAAAAAATTACCAAACGAACTTCGATATTTTCGATTAATAATTGAAAGAAGCAGTAAATGGTTCAATAAATAAAAATTGTTATCAAAAAATATTCGAAACGTTTGAATTCGATTTTGGGGAGCAAGAATTTGCTAGTCTAGTTTACAATAAAACAGCCTAGATAAGAACTTTTAATTAATAACAAGAAACTCTCCATGTCAAGTTATGTAAAAGAAATGGTACTGGTCAAATCAATTATGGCTTATCTGATCACAATAAAGAACTCTCTGTGTTCCAGACACAATTATTGTACGGGTTCTTAGAGAGCGTTATTGTACGGGTTCTAAGAGAGCGTTCCCCTTGACTTTATTTTGCATTTATTGAAAACTTTATAACTGATGGGGAAGGGGCGTAATTGGGAATACTTTGTGGGAGGAAAACAGAGTTAAATTCCTTGCCCATTGCCAAGGTTTCAGAGCTTAAAGGAACAATACTTCCATCTTTTCTAATAATCAAACCATTTTTTTTCTGTTCCCATTAATATTGATAACAATTCAGAGAAAAAAGTGTAATGTTATTGCAGGCTCTAAGCAATAGAAATAAATAATTTTGTAAAAGCCAAATCTACTTACAGCTTTTTTTAAACATTCATTATCATGTTGGCTTTAACAACTGCGCGGCTGAGAATTCCCGCAAGGCAGAGCACTTTCTTACACTTAATGTGAAAATTCAGTTTCCTAATAAACGTTTAAGAGGATTTAAAAACAGATTGGGAAAGTACGAAATTAGTCGCTTTCCTGTATTTGTGATACACGTTATAATGTGCGAGCCAAGAGTATTAAGTCGTGTCATAGCATTTCTTAGCGAATTTCGCATGCTACTAAAAAACACGAATAGCACCGTCATTTTTAAATATCCTTAGGTAAATCAAAATAATCGCAAAACTCATGTCTCTTAAACGCGATACTTAATATGATACTCTTTGCCTCATTCTTGAGAAAGATAGCAATTCGGCGTTTGATCTTTCTCGAAATCTTTTGTTCTATACAGCAGATTTGTCATCATCATTAATTATAAGGGCCTAATAATTCTTTTCAATAGTTAAGTTTTCACCCATGCCCCTGCCCCAGAACCTCCACTTGTTCCCGGGTCAATGTCTTAAAAATTAAAAAGGAGGTGCCTTTTATCTTAGCGAAAATATCATCAGGCTGCCTTAAATGATGAGGATGAGTTTTACGAGCGTCATGATTTGTGCTCTGCGGTGGCTGGAAAACATTGAGCCTTAAAAATTAAAAAAAAAAAAAGATCAAATAAAAAATTTGTCAAACAAGGGCAAAGGGAATTCCCAGGAAAGAAATTTTAAAAAAAATCCAAACATTTGGGAATCAGCCAATGGAGGTCGAAGAGGTTTTTTTAAGTCTTTACAAAGTAAGTGAGCATAGAGAAATTATAACATCGCAGATTTCTTCTGTATTGTATTACCAGTCTTGTAATAAATGACACGTAAGAACAACGTAGCAGAACAGATCAAAGGGCCACTACCTGACTAATCAGAAACGTCCAGGTAACGGCCAACACCATCGATGTAACTTTGGCATCGCCGCTATGACCTCCTGGGGCGCGGTTTTTGCTCTTCTTCTTCCTCTGTTGCTGCTGCTGCTGCTGCTGGTTGAATGGATTATGCTGATTATGCTGATGCAGGGGTGTGGAGCAGTTGCTGAGGCTGCTGCCGTGGTACTGTCGTCCTCCAAGGCGGATGAAGCTCGAACTCTGATTCTGGCTTCTGCCGAAAGTTCCTCCGACGCTGGCCGGGCTGTGCTTGCACCGAGAGGAACCGCAGTCGAAGCACTCGTCGCCGCAGCTGTGGCCGTCGTCACGCCGGTAGATGGGGCTCAGCTTCAGAGCATCGTCACGCGGGCAGCCACGTCTCTTCTCGTAGCTGTTCTCGCGGCTATGGCTGGGCGTGACGTTCGCGGCTGTGGCTGAAGACAGCTGTGTGGCGGGTGATCGAACGTCGGAATGCTGGCGCAGCTGGACGTGCTGGGCGAAGAGACTGCGCCGGCGACGGAGGCAGCAGACGAGGATGGTGTTGCACACAGAGACACACGCTATAGGGATCACCACCTAGTGACAGAAGACCAGGTGAAAGGGGAGGATAAGTTGCAAAATAACATAAGACAAACAACATAGTACACAAACAGAGACACACGCTATAGGGATCACCACCTTGTGACAGAAGACCAGGTGAAAGGGAAGAGTAAATAACAAAATAAAATAAGGCATAAATAACTTAGCACACAGACACACTCGCTATAGTGATCACCACCTAGTTACAGAAGACCAGATGAAAGCGAAGGATAAATAACAAAATAAAATTAGACATAAATAGCTTAGTACACAGAGACACACGCTATAGTGATCACCACCGAGTTACAGAAGACCAAATGAAAGGTAAGGATAAATAACAAAATAAAATAAGACATGAATAACTTAGTACACATACACATAAGTCAAGGTGAGGAATGATAAATGGCTCCAATACGGTCATAGGGAAGAACTGAAAACGAACGCCCATAGGACGGTGTGACCAGCTCTATTCTCAAAAGCTGAACTTCGAATGGTTGGGCAAAGATGAAGTAAAAAGTCGAGAGTAATGCAGATTACACTTAATGACAAGAGGAAGGTTTACATGCCCTGAAATTATATTATTTTACAGAAAAAAAAGAAGATGAAGAAAGGAATTAAAAAAAAAAAAACAACGTAAATATTAGCGGAAAAAAATCTGCCGGCACTAACAGACCAATCATTAAGATGAAGCAGCTTCTCAAGAGTCGCTTTCCTGTATTTGTAGAAATTTTTACAGCAATATAGATGGTGAGGGCCATTTAAAACAACGAACAAAGTGATAATGAAATTTAAAAATAGAAGCTGCACTGGTTTTGGTACTGCTAATATCTAAACTACTACTACTACTACTACTACTACTACTACTACTACTACTACTACTACTACTACTACTACTACTACTACTACTACTACTACTACTACTACTACGACTACTACGACTACTACGACTACTACGACTACTACTACTACTACTACTACTACTACTACTACTACTACTACTACTACTACTACTACTACTACTACTACTACTACTACTACTACTACTACTACTACTACTACTACTACTACTACTACTACTACTACTACTACTACTACTACTACTACTACTACTACTACTACGACTACGACTACGACTACTACTACTACTACTACTACTACTACTACTACTACTACTACTACTACTACTACTACTACTACTACTACTATTACTACTACTACTACTACTACTACTACTACTACTACTACTACTACTACTACTACTAATACTACTACGACTACGACTACTAATACTGCTACTACTACTATTACGATTACTACGACTATTACTACTACTACGACTACTACGACTACTACTACTACTACTACTACTACTACTACTACTACTACTACTACTACTACTACTACTACTACTACTACTACTACTACTACTACTACTACTACTACTACTACTACTACTACTACTACTACTACTACTACTACTACTACTACTACTACTACTACTACTACTACTACTACTACTACTACTGATCACAGAGACGTGACCAAGTCTACAAATAATCTACCAAAATGTCAATTTATATGATTCCTATGGAAACTGTGTTATCTCTGTCCCCATGGAGCTTTTAAGGTTTCTAGTATAATAAACGTCGTCCGAAAGGGGGGTTTTCATAAGGCCATGGAGATATAAACATAACTTGATTCTCCACTCAAGGGGAAATAGTCCGATACACCCTGGACTGTTTATGTATGATAACGAAATTGCCCGCAGGAATACAGGGCGAAGACGTTTTAGCTTTTTAGAGATAAGGCCACACATAATGGCATGATAGTATGGGTATTTTACTGCTGTCTCCAAATTTTTGTTTACAAAAACAAAAATAAAAAAAAAAATACTCAGAAAAAAAAATCATAACTGGATTTTTTTTTGTTTTGTTTTGGTTTTTCTTTTTAGAATTATTTATTTGTTTTTCCGATAAATCTAATACAAAAGACTTTAGCTGAGATGAGTTGCTCTAACATAAGATGGGACTGGTAATTTCCCTTACAGCTAACGGTAGACACTTTTCTCGTACTGGTTATTAGAGCTTCAGCCAGCAGTCCAATTTCTTTATCGAATTATTCGTCTAAAACAGATTTTTGTGTGTTCGTGTATTTCTCTCAAACTTGAGGTAGTATGCTTCGGAGTGTGGGCTCAGTGCTGCTGTCGTGAAAAATTCATTTAACGGAAAAACGGCAAAGCAATAATATTTAATCTGCAATCAGTGACAGGGTGCAACTGTTCTGAAATGGTTTTTTTTTAAAAGAACTGTACCGAAGGGGAGGGGGAGGGAGAGGGAATGCCTTTTTATTTAAAGAATTCCTGGAGAGCATGGTTAAAGAATAGGTTGGACAGAGATCAAGGAATATTAAGAGTAGCGCAGAAAATCATAGATAAGCTTTTATTGAAATATGGGAACTGTTGTATACAAACCTATCGTAACACCGCTGAATAGGCTCGTTCCTCTTACAACAATATAAGACAATATGAGCCAATACGAGATAATATAAGAGAATATGATAGAATATGAGAAAACATAGGAGAATATAATAGAATATGATGAGAATATGAGAGAATGTAAGAGAATATAATAGAATATGAGAGAATATAATAGTTTATGAGAGAATATAATAGAATATGAGAGAATATGATAGAATATGAGAGAATATAATAGAATATGAGAAAATATAATAGAATATGAGAGAATATAATAGAATATGAGAGAATATGATAGAATATGAGAGAATATAATAGAATATGAGAGAATATAATAGAATATGAGAGAATTTGATAGAATATGAGAGAATATAATAGAATATGAGAAAATATAATAGAATATGAGAGAATATAATAGAATATGAGAGAATATAATAGAATATGAGAGAATATGATAGAATATGAGAAAATATGAGAGAATATGAGAGAATATAATAGAATATGAGAGAATATAATAGAATATGAGAGAATATGATAGAATATGAAAGAATATGAGAGAATATAATAGAATATGAGAGAATATAATAGAATATGAGAGAATATGATAGAATATGAAAGAATATGAGAGAATATAAAAGAATATGAGAGAATATAATAGAATATGAGAGAATATAATAGAATATGAGAGAATATGATAGAATATGAAAGAATATGAGAGAATATAAAAGAATATGAGAGAATATAATAGAATATGATAGAATATGAGAGAATATAAAAGAATATGAGAGAATATAATAGAATATGATAGAATATGAGAGAATATAAAAGAATATGAGAGAATATAATAGAATATGAGAGAATATAATAGAATATGAGAGAATATGATAGAATATGAAAGAATATGAGAGAATATAATAGAATATGAGAGAATATAAAAGAAAATGAGAGAATATAATAGAATATGAGAGAATATGAGAGAATATACAAGAATTATGAGAGAATATAAAAGAATATGAGAGAATATAATAGAATATGAGAGAATATAATAGAATATGAGAGAATATAATAGAATATGAGAGAATATGATAGAATATGAAAGAATATGAGAGAATAGGAAAGAATATGAGAGAATATAATAGAATATGAGAGAATATAATAGAATATTAGAGAATATGAGAGAATATGAGAGAATATAATAGAATATGAGAGA
The DNA here is from genome assembly GCA_033675545.1 of Elysia crispata. Taxonomy (NCBI): domain Eukaryota; kingdom Metazoa; phylum Mollusca; class Gastropoda; family Plakobranchidae; genus Elysia; species Elysia crispata. The sequence goes on from JAWDGP010003411.1 coordinate 65,941, forward strand.
ATATGAGAGAATATAATAGAATATGAGAGAATATAATAGAATATGAGAGAATATGATAGAATATGAGAGAATATGAGAGAATATAATAGAATATGAGAGAATATGAGAGAATATGAGAGAATATAATAGAATATGAAAGAATTTAATAGAATATGAGAGAATATAATAGAATATGAGAGAATATAATAGAATATGAGAGAATATAATAGAATATGAGAAAATATAATAGATTATGATAGAATATGAGAGAATATAATAGAATATGAGAGAATATGATAGAATATGAGAGAATATGAGAGAATATGAGAGAATATAATAGAATATGAAAGAATTTAATAGAATATGAGAGAATATAATAGAATATGATAGAATATGATAGAATATGAGAGAATATAATAGAATATGAGAAAATATAATAGATTATGATAGAATATGAGAGAATATGAGAGAATATGAGAGAATATGAGAGAATATGAGAGAATATGATAGAATATGAGAGAATATGAGAGAATATAATAGAATATGAGAGAATATGAGAGAATATGAGAGAATATGAGAGAATATAATAGAATATGAGAGAATATGATAGAATATGAGAGAATATGAGAGAATATAATAGAATATGAGAGAATATGAGAGAATATGAGAGAATATGAGAGAATATAATAGAATATGAGAGAATATGAGAGAATATGAGAGAATATGAGAGAATATAATAGAATATGATAGAATATGAGAGAATATAATAGAATATGAGAGAATATGATAGAATATGAGAGAATATAATAGAATATGAGAGAATATGAGAGAATATAATAGAATATGAGAGAATATAATAGAATATGAGAGAATATAATAGAATATGAGAGAATATGATAGAATATGAGAGAATATAATAGAATATGAGAAAATATAATAGATTATGATAGAATATGAGAGAATATAATAGAATATGAGAGAATATGATAGAATATGAGAGAATATGAGAGAATATGAGAGAATATAATAGATTATGATAGAATATGAGAGAATATAATAGAATATGAGAGAATATAATAGATTAAGATAGAATATGAGAGATCATAATAGAATATGATAGAATATGAGAGAATATGATAGAATAGAATAGAATATGATAGAATATGAGAGAATATGAGAGAATATAATAGAATATGAGAGAATATGAGAGAATATGAGAGAATATGAGAGAATATAATAGAATATGATAGAATATGAGAGAATATGAGAGAATATGAGAGAATATGAGAGAATATAATAGAATATGATAGAATATGAGAGAATATGAGAGAATATAATAGAATATGAGAGAATATGAGAGAATATGATAGAATATGAGAGAATATGAGAGAATATAATAGAATATGATAGAATATGAGAGAATATGATAGAATATGAGAGAATATGAGAGAATATAATAGAATATGAGAGAATATGATAGAATATGAGAGAATATGATAGAATATGAGAGAATATAATAGAATATGAGAGAATATGATAGAATATGAGAGAATATAATAGATTATGATAGAATATGAGAGA